>OV884013.1:123373292-123689666 GCA_930367205.1 Acanthosoma haemorrhoidale | reverse complement strand
ATCCGGATAAATATATGTATGATATATATTTGGGCTTAAGTGGACTCTCATTACAATAAGTCACTAAAATTGGCTATATAATCGTTTTGGCAACCGTATCAAAACTGTCAATTGTCTGATGCACCGCAGTTGACAGGAATAGTTTTTTACAAAGTTAAAATAACTTTTTTTTTTTCGTTAGTTTTTCATTTTTCTGCTGGATACGTGGCATATTGAAAATAACATAACGGGTCCCGGATCCCTCCCCCCGCCAAAAAAATTTTACTTAAGCTGTTCTAAGAAGTGCTCGTCCCGGTTACCGGTACTCCACACGATGATGTGTTCTTCTGGTGCGCACGGCGACAGTGGCTCGTCATCAAGCTGCCCGATGATGGCGACTTTAACGAGTGACACGGACATACAACGGTGTCGCCCACATCCTCCTGTGATCCTGAAGGACAGCAGACCTCCGAGGACCTACGTGTCCTCGGCCTCTGTCAGCCAGTTTTTTTTTGTCATTCCTTCTTTCTCTGAAAGTTTCTTTTCTAGTCTTCCGCGGTTGCTGAAGCTCGGAAACGCAAGACTAATCGAAAACTCGCCGGAGAATGGTTGACATTAGTGGCCTACTCTAGATGTTCTTAAACAGCTTACGTCATAGCTTCCTCATATCCGTGATGACTGTGAAGTAACCTCTTCCAGACCGTTCTTTTCCTCTTCTTTTCCTCTTCTTTTTGCTTCTTGTTCTCTACGTCAAATATTCAACATTATACCATTTCTTACTATCGTATTTATTCTCAGGATAAACGCTTTTTGGGCCGAAGTCTTAATTTCTATATACCAGGAGGAAGGGGGGTAGTCTCATTACTATACGAAGTATGGCTGGGATTTATGTAAGTATACGGTATTTATTCCCACAAAAATGTGTTACCACAAATGAAAAATATGTAACAACGTGACGGCAATTACTGTAACTAAAGTGGCCAAAATTATATTGTAAGCAACATATATTTTCTTTGTAAATTATACATTGAAATTAGTTTTATCTTAGTATATTTCTACCAGTGTAGGTAACAATTTTATGAAAGGGCATATCTACCCTAACTGCAACATGCCACAAGTCTATACTAAAAGTTAGCTCACGCGATGAGGAATCGCATGAAGATGGATTTAAGAAACCTTTGACTTCCATTTCTCGTTGTCTTTATGTTTGGCTCTACCGATATCACGAACAACTTGGAAACGTGAAAACTGGTTTACCACAGCACCAACAATATAAAATTTCCACTTCATTATTAAATTTTTCGTCAGGAAACTCACTAATGTACTTGGCGATTAGGTTTCTTATTATCAACGGCACTGTTCAAACACGGTTAAAACCACAACTTGAACTGAAAAGACAGATCAGTTGAAATTATGAGCGTGAAGATAAGGGAGACCTCGGATTTAGAAAATGAAACAATCTCGGTCTGATTTGATTCACAAAGAAACATGTAACAAAATGTCTAAGAATACTTGAAATACCTCTCACTGAAAAATATGTAAAGTAAAATGTACTTACAATGTCATATAAACTATAGTAGGGTACATATTTTGCTTTGGGGAAAATATGTAAATACAATTAAACTATTCACTGTCCTCCCTGTTTTGTACGAATCGTTAATTAAGTCGCCCCACTGGGAACAAAGCCCCCGCGGGGGTGAAATTAACTACCATGGAGGGCTATGCTCTAAAAGGCTCTGTTAAAACAAACAGAACTGTTTTTCGTCACCATTATTTGCTACAAGGGGAGGTAACGACCCCATTAAATGAGTACGTTGACTTTCCGTGAAAAGCATCTAATGGTCATTCTGCTCATCATCCCACATAACAATATATGCAACATCCTTTTCACACGTTATCGTTGATGGTACCGGTATTACTCACCATATCCTCTCCCTAAACGTTAATCGAGAAACAGGACCTTTGGCGTACAGTCTTCCACTACGGGCTCTGTAGTAATACATGTTATGTTTGGTTCGGCTTTGAATTGCCCTCACAGGGTCCGTTTTTTCACTTAGACAAACTCCAATTTTATTGAAGCCAAGCCAAAACCATCTTGGTCACATCGCTTCATAGTATTAGATTGCTGGCAGAACTTCTACTAATGCGTCTCTAGTCATTTTTGTTTTTTATTTCAATTTAATTCTGTTGGTTCTTTGTAGTCATATCATGCGTACACATCCATAGCACATAGTATTATGTATATGTATGAACATAGAATTATTTACATGCTCATCGAACCTTTGTATTGTCAGGTGTCCCAGAATAAAGTTTTTTTTTCTTCATTTAATTTCAGGTTATGTTAGGTAAAAGTTATCGAGAGCTTAAATGGACAATGTTAACTGCTTCACGGTAAAAAGAACCTTATAATATTCCAGAATTCAATTCATTATGTTTTTTTTCTTTCAAAACCTCTTTATTGATAATATATATACAATGACAAAAATAAATAAATATATTTGCAATTACAGCTGTCTCCTCGTGCTGCATTCGCAGATGCATATTAAGCAGTGCATAAAATATAATACTTTCAGATTGTTGTTAATAAGTCCAATACACATACACTCACTAGGTGATGAGGCTCACCTTCAGCTTGCAACCGTGGAAAACACTAACACTAAAACCTAAACCTAGAACCTAAGAATACAGCGTCCCCGCCACGACTGCGTCCTGCCATCGATGGGGGAACGGAGAGGGGGTTATCGTGTTAAACACCGGGTTTGTCAGGTATTGCAACGAATCGAAAAATTTGATATGTCTACGTTGGATGAATCATTCATTATGAATTCCTTCTCTACAATAACAAGTGGGGGGGGGGCTACGATGGATAACCCTCCCCCTTCCTGAACTCCTGCGCTTATTTGGGGTCCAAAAAAAAACTCAGGGCTAATTCGTTCGTCCAGATAATTTAGTTGTAATGACCCTTGTGAACATATATTATCTTCTTGTACTTGATTTTAAGTCACAATTAAATCATATCCCTAGACAATTTTTGCAAAAAAACAAAAAAAAAATGTGACTTTCTGTTGTCCTTGAAATGCCAGCGCACAAAGTGAATTAGGGGATAGGCGAGATACAATGATGAAGATGATTGCCACTAGATCCAATACCCATCCTCACCCTCCCAAGGTGAGCCAATCTAATCATCAGGTACGCTGGTAATCACGGACAGGTAATACCTAGGCGAGCCTCCCTCCTGGCAGTGGCCCTCACAAATCATATCACTCTTCTTCATCGGTGTTTGTTTTCATCAGGCAACGTTAGTTTTCACACTCGCCTCGTTACTCTCCCTGTAATAATGTCATGATAGTAATTTCATTGAGGTATGGATAATTGACTTCATTTCAATGATGGTTTTCTTTTAGCTCGATGCAATGCATATATTTAAAGGCCTGCTCTGTGTAAAATAGACCAACGATTCAACCATGTAGAGTAATTTTGAAGGAAGCTTGAACAAGCTCAAAGCGAGAGGATGTCTCACCACTACTACAATCCACGGGGCCAGACCTAATCGAATGTAGGGTACCCCCTAAGGCCGACTCTCACTCCCGGTCAAGTCATAGACAACACCATTTCATTTCAGTAGCTTACTCGTTCCATGTTGATGCGGTCAAATCAAGTCAACAGCTCGATCTCGGATCTTTCGAGTCGCCTTGCCTCATTGGATTGCATGTATAGTGATATAAATGTTCAGATTTGACCTGACTTGACCGCTAGCGTGAAACAGGCCTCGTTACTAATTGCATGCCCCGCGGTATGTGCGCTGTCTACAGGTAGCCACCGACTGCGCACACCAGCTGTTGATTCTGCCCGACCTTGACAGTTCAGTGCCCCTTCTGTCTCAGGCACTGACTGCATCGTGTTGCACCGTCCTCAGGTTCTTTGCCCGAATGTCAGCCAGTTGGGATTTGCTGCATGAGGTCTCTCTGGTCCAAGGATAAAATATTTTATTCATTTGAAGCTATGGATACCGATACGATCCCCTTCATGTGCTAGTCGCAGTAGGAAGTTCCAATATATTTGTCAAAAGTGTCAAAATAACGAACAAAAGGGTTAAAAATTGTAGTAAAAGAAAAAAAAATAGCTAAAAGTTTGAATTTCAATTTTCACCAACAGCGATTAATGCAATAAATTTAGAATGAAAATAATTAATTAATCTGTATTATATTTCATGGGGCTGCTTAGCTTGGTATTAAAAATAATTTGAACAAACATACAAACAGGCGAAAAACGTTTTGAAAAAAATGAAAAAGCATCGAAACTTTAAAAAACTGTATTCTGGTACGCTTATTGTTTAGATATTTAAACTTTAAGTAGGCAGTTCCATTAATTCTCTAAAAGTAACAAACGATTTTTCTTAATACAAGAATGATTGTTTTGAGTTATTTAAACGTAGGTAACTCGTCAGTAGTGGTTGAGTCGTCATGGCATTTGCGAACCGCTTGAATTGGATTTAATAATTTATGTTAACTGATTCTAGTTTTTTTTTACCCCACTTAATAGCTACCCCCTGCATGAGAGAGGGTTGTTCAAAAATAAATTTTCTCGAGAGAAATTGGTCGTGACAAAGTGAAGATCAGAAAATATTGTGGTTGACTCTTTAATGGCACCCTTGCTGCTCATTATGCAAATATAACGAGGCTATAAAGCAGCAGACAACTCCAATTTCGAAAAATGGTTAATGACTGGTATTTTTCTCGCTAGGCTGCACCTGTGCTGTAGGGACGTGTTTACGACACAGCCTCGGGGTACATCGTCACTTTTTGGCATCCGTAAAAGCCATAAAATCAGCAATGAGTGGCCTCTTCTTGCCGAAATGGACATTTATCGATCATAATTGTTACCCTGAAACCATTAAATGCCATTAAAAAAACATCCGCAGTGTATGTATTATTTTTTTTATAATGGCCGTTTGTAGTGAATCCCGATGTGATTTAACTGTATAACCCTCAGGCGACTTCTAACAGACGAACCGAGACTTTTCCTGCAATTCTAATTTAGCAATTCACATGTTTAATGAGACATAACTTGTGACATGGTATCTCTACCTCGAGTTAAGGTGGTTCTTACCTTTATAACCACCCTTATCCTTAAAATAGCCTACAATTTAAATCTTCACTCTACTCCCAGAAAGATCTCCTCTTTCTGAAACCTCTCCTTCCTCTTAATATCCTAAGTTAATCCTTAATAGCCTGCTATTCCAACATCTTTTTTCCCAATCAGGCAGACTTGCTGACCTAGGATTTCTGTATTAATTTTGTCTAATAGTATTATTTTGACTATATATCATTACTATCATTTCATTTTTCCATTCATACAACCAATAGACGTAACCTTTCCCTTTTCTCTCTCCTATTTTTTTTCTTTAAATTTAATCGAGTATTATATTTTTTATTTGTATTTAAACGAATTCTATGAATAACACGTGTTGTGCCAACTACTTCACTAGGAAAAAAATAGAAGTTACCCTCTTCTCGGATCAGAAAACATCCGCATACGTTTCCATATTTTATCAATAAATCTTCGGCGTCTGCATAAAAAGAGGGAACTGGCTCACGATCCCGACCGGAGCTCACTAACAGTCTCAATTATCAAAATAAATATAATGAAATTAGTAAACATCAAATATTAACTAACCAATATTAAATGTCTTAGTTTTACACGATAATGTTAAAAATATTTCTATTAATAATTATCGGCCTTGGTATTAATTAATCTATTATTATCCTAAGCTAAACATAGTCTCGAATCCTATCCACGTTCGAATATTTGTTCACCGTGCTGATCCTGTTGATATCAATGTTGTGTACATCTGAAGATATTTCATGTCGACAGGGGTTATCCATGTTATATTTCCTTTTGAATAATAATTAAGTATTAAAGGATGATAGTTCGGATTTGTGAATTCATTCCTATAGAACTTATTAGTTCTGAAATGTTTCTTTTTATTCACAATTTAAAATGTATTTGAGTATGAAAGCTACCTAAACTGTGTATTTTTTTTTTTTTTTTTATTGAAGGGATAATCGATGTACAATACAAAATGAATTTTAAAAGGTGTTTTCACTTGTTTTTACTTCTGTTCATTTTCCAGTGAAGTAGGGAAATTTTGTACAAGCTCGTGTGACTGATCGGCTTAACTCCTGCGAGAAAAATAAGGAAACACGACTGACTTGATCCGGACAGTTCGGTAATTTTGTTTTCAGTTTTGATCTCTCTCTCTCTCTCTCTCTCTCTGCACTTGCGCTTGTTGCTCTGCTCGAACCATTGCTTTCTCATTTAATTACCTCTGCTACTCGCTTTCCTAACCTTGCTGGCTTTAGTCCGGCGTTGTCAGGCCCCACGACTCCCTATTGGTATTCTCTGGCTTCGTATCGCTAAAACTAGCACATCCTTGGAAGGGATATCTTCCATGCAGACGACGATCTCTAGGGCCCTACACAATGTACCAAGTAGCGTCTCCGCCAGCGATCCAGTCTGCCTCTTTCCGGTTCAGACACACCTATGGGATCCGGACTGTTTTCGCCTACCCTTAGATACCGAGTGTGAACTCGTGCTCAACCCAAGACCACGTAAACTACCTATAATGCCTAGCCTGTACCTCTTCACCTGAACATAGTGCACTGTATTGGCACACCTTCTAAGATTTTATGGAGTTAAATCAATAGACAAATTTGAATTAATCTGCCCGCCGACTAGGCCGCCAGCAAAGGTCAAATACCACAGATTTATTGATTTATCTCTTTCTGGACGCTCGCAGGACAGTGGCTGGATCTAAGTCTGGAGTATAAAAATCTATATTAATTAGTGACTAGCGATTTCGCAATGAATGAAATTCCACTTGTGGTGTTGATGAAAATAACCCTACATCTAAATCAATTAATTAACAAACTAGATGACCACCTTAGGTCGTATTAGTTGTCATTAATAGCAAGGAAAACATTGATTGCGTTGGACCAAAAGCTATTTTTAGTGAGGTCTATGTCGTTAAGCCTTGACTTTTCTATTAGGGATTTTTTGTTACATTTTTGATGTGATATTTCTGAGGTAAGCTCTCCTGTGAGATTTTCCGAAAAAAACTATGATATCGTTTCTATCGTCTTGAATTACAAAAAGTCTTGAGATGAAATAGGGAAGGTATTAGTACCATTAGAGGAGCTCAGACCGTATTTAGGTCACCGAGGGGAAAAAAGTGAACAGCGTAGGCCTATCTATGCAGGCCCGGAGGAGAAAGGTGTGAGTCATTTACAATTTACGATCACCAGAGCTTTAGAGTGTCCTACTTGAAAGAACTAAAACGAGAATCAATAAAGTAAATAATGAAATACACAGCCAACTGTAAGCACCTATATATTTCAAGTGGGAAATAAGGTTTAGCACATAACCCCATAGTGGGTGAGGACTTGCATTCCTCCTCCTTAGAGGGTGGAGCCCAAGACATTTCCTCTTTCTTATTAACAAAACCCTTATTTCTTTTCTATCCAGAATAGAATGTAACTTCTATCTAAAATCTGTCTACTGATTTTCGATGAAACTACGAAAAACTAACTACTCCCCCATTAAACATAAAACTGCTCATACTATGGTGCCAGTCTAAAATTAAAGGTTACATCTTGATACAAATTATGTTTACCTTGGAAAATTTTTTTGTCGTGGCTGCCCTAGGATCTAGTGATAATGTTAGCTGCTTAAATCGTCTATTCTCGCTGGTAATAGTCAAATGTGAATTTTGAATTATTAATAATTAATGTCAAAAGAAAAAAATTACCGGCAAGATACTTGAACCCAGGACTCTACACCTCGGGAGTGGGGTCTCAACGAACTCTGGCTGACTGTTCACAACTGTTTCTGTTTTTTTTGTAGTCATAAAACAGTTCATTCCCAACCAATACTACACATTAACAATCAATACGCCAATACTTCTCATTTTCTTAGAGATTCTTCTCAAAATGACTCTTAATAATTGTTTATGTGTTGGTGGTGTTTTTCGTGTTACAGAGTATGAAAGTTGTTATTTCGATGGTAAACAGGAAGCTTACAAACAGCAGGACAAAAAACAAACTGATTATTAACAATTGGTCTTGGAATAATCTGATTATTTCCTTGACAAGTCGTGAACTAAACTCATAGTAGTTTCACCGATCAGTTATACTACTGCAGCAGTAATCTGCACTGCTACATGAATTATGCATTAACCTGCACAGCCAGAGGTCATGGGGACCTGCGCTCTCAATGCCTCCCTCTAAAATATCACCGGATGTAAATTTTATAAAGCAATAAATTGACGGTAGTTGACTGAGCACTCCGTCGAGGTAGTAACGGTCTGTTGGTCTTCTTTTTCGGCTGCCTGTGGCTTCTTTCAGTCTTGTATACGGAGAACGTTAAATTCATTTCATTTTCTTTTCTTTTCTTTTTATTCAGACCTCCCTCGGGGTGAAACCGGTAATAGCTCGTAAACAGAGGACGTGGTATGGCCTACTTCTTCCAGTCAGCTACAATGCACCACGTACATTCCAGCCCTGGAGACATATATCATGGACTTTGGTCATTAAGGCTGGGAGCTTCTAATTCGACAGCCTTACGTCAGTCAAAGCATCCGTAGATTAGGACCTTAATAACTTAATACAACTAATAAAAACCTGACTTAGTTGAAAATTAGTATAAAAATAGTGGGCAGACCGAGGTCTTATTCAAGTTATGAGGGACACTATTACATAAGGAAAATCAAGAAATTTCAACCAGAAATAGCAGTAACACGCCCGTAGGAGCGGCCTCCCTGATTCCTTCTCCTATACTATGGGGGGAGGGAAGTTGAGATCTATATATTGTATATATGTACATTATAAATACATCCTCAAATAGAGATTGAGCGTTATATTGTGAGGTATTAATTGCAATTGCGTTACATACACTTATGTATGAAACTATAAGAACAGATTGCTGACATCATTTCCTTCTCATTAGCTTTTACAGTAGATAGTTAATTAAATACTTAAAATTTAGAGGAAAAAACAATGCAAATATACTGGGCAAAATGCTTTAAATAGCCTATATCTTCTCTAATAACACAATCTGTAGTTGGAGTTTGTTTGTTATAAACATTTACAAAAAGCAAGATATAAAATTTACAAGAATATATATTTTTATTTTTGGGAACATATCTTTTTAATCTTTTTTGTGGTCTCCAATTTAGTCTATTAGAAGAAGCTTGATGGGTACAAAAAAAAAAAAGGTATCTATAGTTGTCATTTGTAATTATTCATGCATGTATGTTAATTTAAAGTAGTTTCTAAGGTTAAAAAGTGGTTTTGGATAAGTTTTTTTTTGAGATTTGAAGAACTCATTGAGGTCCAAAGCTATATTGTATATGCTGTTGAGATAATTTATCACAATCATCCCCTGCCCTATTAGGGCAGGTTGTCATTTTTTTTAGCCAAAATTGTTTTTTTAAATTAAAAAAACCCGGAGGTATGCTCCATCAATTTCAAGTTTATTTTACTAATATAATATTTAATATTCTATCGTATTGGGACAAAAGATGGACAACAACGACCACAGGAAATGAACTTCAAGAGGTTGAATGTGCTATGAATGTACAAGAACACAAGACGGAAATCGACCAAGCAGGAGAACTGTATCAACAGTTAAATGACCGCTTGTAAAGGGACCCATGTTGTTGATATCGCAAAGCATTTATATGTATATAAACATACTATACATATTTATCATACTATGTGGTATTATAGCCTAAGGGTGGGTGGGCAGGAGGACAGTACACCCGCAGGAGGCCACGCTACAGTGCCCAATGGCGAAGCGGACATAAGCCTAACGGTTAATTTAGCGGCCTCTGTTAACATCTCAGTTATTAATTACTGTCTTAGCGGTCTTCCAGCCAACCGAGGATATGTACAGTCCACCGTTCTCACTAACTCACTCCAGGAAGGCGAGTATTCCAGGATCCGTCACGCGACAGTAGCTTTCTTTCACCAATCTTTCAGAGGAAAGGTTATCGTCAGTATTTGCTGGAGGTAAGGAACGACTACTAAGGAATAAGTAAGCTGTAGCTTTGGAGTCGACATGAATTAACTTCCTACTGGTATCAACAGGGTTCGTCCCTGTTTAGCTACAAAACCATTGCTATCATAGCTGGTAATGGAACACATCTTCTTTGTCTGCGTAAGATATGGTAATGGCGTACTAGCGTCGTAATGATCTGTGTTTAGAAAAGTAACATCCAGGATCTTCTCGTTTAACATTGCCAAGTGCTTTTGATAGATCAGCTTGACCACAATTATACACACAATATCCGTTGTAAAATAAGCCAAAAAGTAACCATAAATTAAATTCATAGAGGATGCTTGTAAGTGTAAGATAAGACGACTGGTTATAACCTAAGCAGCCGTTCGAAATGCTTCATTCTCTCAGCCGATCGATTGAAGCAGTTGTTAATCAGCCAAAGGCAATCGCTGGCCGAGTCGTTCGTGAACGTCGGCATAACCTTTATTTTATACAGACCCCGCTAAGCTAATGCAAACTTCACGATAATACGTAGTCATACTAAATTTACGTAGAAGCTGGATGAGAACGGTTGCTGAAATTATTTTGATATGGCCATCAACTACATGAACATGGTATGACGACAAACTGCCGACACTGACATGCATAACCGTTCTTCCCACCGACCAAACCGCAAAATGGCCATATTCAGCTGGCTCACCCACCGACACGATGACACGACGTTAAAACAGGAGCATTACAATAAAGGACTGATAGATTGCCACCTTGTTTCCTTTTATTGAGAGAAGTGGAAGGAAAGAAAAAAACAACTTTTGTCTGATGACAAAGGGCCTTGTGTTTGATTTCCTTTTCCTTTTCAAACACCTCACCATTCAGGCAGACGTTTACTAACTTGTAAATTGGATATTTATCCCTATAGACAAGTTAAAACTTTCTGTAAAGAGGACAGTTGCACAGTTATATTAATGATTTAAAGATCCTAGACTCATAATGCACAATTGACACCTTCATAGCCGTGGTTCAACCTTACCCTCTGTGATTTGTTTAATTTAAATTGTTGTTTTATCTATTTCAAAGCGAGAAAAGTACCCAATTATTTGATTTCTAAACGAGTATTTGGAGCTTAACCAGCGGCTCGCTCGAGTATATCCACTGATGTACTCGAACCGAGTAAGATCGTAAAGAAAATTAAAGTTGTAATAAGCCTATTTACTTTAATTAAAGTTAGAATAACTGTTTATATTTAAAAGTAAATATTACTCCCTGCAGTATAAATGAAGAAAATAGGCGCGTAGACTACGAGAGCTTACAAGGACGCCTTCCCCATGCGGGTCGTTGCCTAGCGAGCAGGTTTCTCAAAAGGATAAACAATACGCAAGTGGTCTTATTTTCAGGTTCAACGCTCTCTCTGTTTACTGTCGCCAGGGCGACGGTGCAAGTGCTACCTCAATACTAGCGATGCCTAGATCATTTATTACCTTTTAACTGCATTCATAATTTATACTGTGCTAAAGTTAATTTTTCAAAATGCTTCAAGTCCTTGCAGACATCTTTTATTTATCATGATAAATAAAACAACAGTCGATGTATCGCCTATTCAAGCATTTACATACAAAAACAACATTAACCATTAAAAATAATAAAATTGGCGAAAAATCAAATACTGAAACAACACGAATCGCATTACCTATTTTTAAATTCATTCGTTGTTCATCATTATTGTATACCGAATGATAACCTTTCTATAAAAAGTAATGAAAATTTAAAAATGGTAAATCAATATTACATTACAATCGCTACTCCGTTAAATAAAAAAAACCATTTACAAAGCTATCATAAATTAAAAAAAATAAATAGAATAGAAAGTTTTTTTTGCTTAATATTTATCTAGGAGCAAAGGGTTATAATACAATCACCCTCTAGCGAGAAATTTATGTTTGGTTTCTTACCAATTTTAGTATAGTACATTATTTTCAAAAAGATTTTAAATGTTGTTTTCTATGTAAATAGTTTGATTTTTAGTCCTTAGGATGCCTGAATAGGCAAAATATGACTGCTGAAACTTAAAGCTCTTTGAGAACTTAACTTTGACACAGTGTAAATATTAATAAACAGGTACTCTTTTCAAATAATATCATATACACAGTAGAAAATTGTGTCGTTCATTTTATTCTCAGTGACCCATCCCTCAGTAAATAAAACCTCTTTAATAACCCTAAAACTTTGGAATAAACTATCTCAAATTACTTAGTTAACTATGTTTTTTGCATTTTGACAGAACAGTTTTACTATCCACAAATTATTTATTTAATACATAGGTTAATAATGTAGTCGTCACTAATATTTTTTTGACGTGTTAAAAGCGTTTGATGATTTTCGGATCCAAGGTTTATTCGATGAAAAAAATACTATATTCATCCTTTTCTGAGCCGTGTGTGCTTTTTTAGATAATAGGTTCGCACATACCGTGCACAGAACAACCTTTTTAAATTTCAGTGAACTTGAATATTTCGTTGGGATTAGCATCGTAAATCATGTTTCCATACACAGAAAACGCGAATTATCAACGCCCAAGCTTTAAGTAACCTTCTACATCATGAATGAACATACACTGAAAAGTTAAATTTGATCACAAAAATTGCATTCCCTTACATCCGTAATAACCTAGGACGCCAACCTCCTGAAAAATATTCTTTCATCACAGGACTCTGCCTTGAGTCGGCCATTAAGGAGATCCATCAAGAGTCTTATACCAGAATGATAGAAAGTAAGCTTTGTGAGAAGTCCGCGGAATAAGAAAGAAATGAGAAATACGAACTACTTTTCTCCGTATTTATTCTTTCGTGAATCGTATTTTGTTTGAACGAAGAATCATTCCGCGCACCGAGATCAGCCGAGTTCTTTCTGTTGGAAAAAATCTCAACCTCAACTTTTTTTATCTTTTGTAGGACCTTTTTGTTTTCAGCTAAGCCATAGTGTATTATGTTTCTTAATAATTAATAGCCAAAAAGGGGGAAAAAATATCCTGTCATGATGGGGATTTCCCCAACATCCGGTAGGGTGATTGACCATCCTAAGATGGATTCGATAAGACTGTGAACTTGGAAAAGATATTGTATTTTCCCGTTAACAATGTTTTTCTTCATTTTATTAAACCTCTCACCTCCCATATGGTGCAATTTTTTTTTAAATCGTTAAACCCCAGATACAGAACTTAAACCGCAACCGTAAGATTTATGCGTACAGCAAAAAAGTCTTCGTTTGCGGCTTTGTTCGTCCTCAGTGAAATAAAATGAAAAGTAATGCAGATTGCGAAAATTAACCTGTTTGGATCATTTGCGTTATTAATGCCAGTCTAAGGCTTTAAAAAATTATAAAAAAAATTAAAGCGTAGTGGAATATACTTGTTTAAAATGTAGCTATAATGCGGGAAAATTTGTCAATTTCTTGCACATAGATATATAAAATCTCAAAACTAATCCATAAAGGGATTAGGGGCCGTTATACAGCTTGAGAGGAGCATGTATTACCTAACCGTGAGCGGATTGGCTGATCCTGTCACAGGTAGTGACTGAATTGTAACGGCTCCGATACCCGCTATCCCTTTCTGGGAGAAGTAATAGTTACTCCATCCGCAGCTGTAACCACTTTCCATTGTGAGCCTTCGGATCTGCGTGTCACATCCTCAACGAGGTACTGATGTACGCCTATTCATCTGGTACCGTACCTTTTCAGGACAGTATCGGCTGATCACAGATTCGGAGAATACCGATCAGATCTGATCATTAATCTTTTTTATTCAAACGGAGGAACGGGGCAGTCGCCATTCGCCTGTCTGCATACTCCTCCTACGATAGCAATCATAAAAAAAAAAAAAAATGAACTTAATCAAAGTCCTTGCATAAGTAACTAGTATTGAGCTGTCTCAAGCCCCATGACTACTGATAGCGGGATAGTCGTAGATCTCCGCTGAGAGGTCGTTCCCAATGCAATCTTACAGGAGGATTGTAGGGATGTGTAGATAATTTTGTATGGAATAATTTGAAGATAAAAAGAAAATATTTAATAGCGTCCGAACCAGTTTTAATAGCAATATTTTATTATACCGACAATTAAGTTTTTACGGTTTTTTGTAGTTATATTTATTACCACTAAAATTAAAAATTATGAAAGTCCACAACCCGCTCCCAGATCCTCCCTTGATATTATTCCTCTGCCTAATTTGTTTCGTTTCTAATATGTATACACACATTTAGTTAACCTTCGTGAGAACTAGAACAGTAAAAAAAGATCGAGAAAGAGGTAATAGAAATGAATAGGGCAAGCGATAGTATAAGACTGCTTTATTCATAGCTCTTAATCCCATACACATACACTCGGAATGTTTACATCCCGATGTTTTGGTATTAAGACTGTGTACCAACAGTGCCCAGGCCTTAACTTATAAAGATTGCTATATTTTGTAAGTATTTAGTTGTATATATATTTGATATAATGAAAACAAATCTACAAGTTAAAGCATTTTAAAACGTATCTTTAAAAACAGAGAAATTTTCACTAGCAGCCTGCATAAAGATTTATCTATTACATAACTTTCTTATTAAGTAATATCCCTACTCAAAAAGAAGAGTCAGAAGGTTCACTAATGTGTTTAAAGTAAAAAAAAATTCACCATTTTATTTTATTATTATTTTATAGTGGTCATTTGTTTCAAATCACAGAATAAAACAATCTATACATAGGACTGATGCGCAATTTTGATACCATATTAAGACCATTACTCACTATTATGAAATAGGACAATAATTGTTTATTGTCATAAATTATTTTCATTGTATAAAGTGTTATTTTTTTAGCCTTTACAGCGGTCTAATGAAGAATCCAAGTCATGCATATTGAATCAAACAATCAACGAATTTAGATTTTTTTGAAGCCTGTTGTTTGTTGTCTATTTCTTTTCTTTCTTTTTTTATAAATAATCAAATAGCGGCAGAGGGTTGATATTCCTCCCCGAGGTTTTACAAACTCCCCAAAGCAGTTATGCTTGTTTATCCTACGAAGTGCACTAAACACCAAAGTTTTCCATTCGAAATATTTTAAATAAGTTTGTATATACGGTAGCTTTGTAAATGATTTTTTTACAGCCAGAGTTAATTTTATTATTGATTTATTATTTTAAAATTGGTATTTAATTTGAAGAAAGGTTTCCGATTCGGTTCTTGTACCGAAACAATGATTGAATATGTGTTAGAAGATACTATCGCTAACGGTTGTTGCAATGTTCCCATTATTATTATTTCATCATTTTAAGTGTTTTGTATCTTTGTAAATTTAATTTGTGGTTGATTTGTTTTGACCTTAAATCCAGAGGATGCTTGAATAGGCAAAACATGGACTGTTAGTGTAATATCATACATAAAAGAAATTTTGAAAAACTCATTTTGACGCGATATAAATATTAAGGGTTTTGTTACGCCACAGTCATCGTAATATAGTGCACTTAAGCCTTACTTAGCATATTTTTTTGGGTTGTGTTGGTTTTAGTGATAACCTATGTATATATTCCAAACTATTTGATTAGTGTAGCAGATTAAATAAGTTTTAATATTTTATTAATAACATGCCCCTGAGTTAGAGTGGAATCTTCCCCTCTTTTCGTGCACAATATTTCCTCGGTTCGTTCATTTTCCAAACCATAAATTCGTAACACTCCCCCCCCCTCCTTATACATACAATATTTTACAGTTCAAATCCTCAGTCCACTCCCGGAACACAAGACCCAATCTCTCCGAGTTTATACTCCTGCCCACAAATAAGTATATGAGAAGGTGAGCCCCATCACCTAGAATTGTATATATATTATTGACTTTTTAACTTCAATCTGATAGTTATGTAACCCAACCAACTTCGAATGCATCAGAGCATTGTAGAAAGAGGAGAAAATTGTTAATTCTTTGTTCATTGGTTTTGTTCATATTTTCACATATTGTATAATAATTAAAGGGGTCACTTCCTCACCATCCAGAGAGACGCTTGCTAGTTTGAGAATTAGTTATAGTTTCATGCTTTTATTTTTATATTATTGTATACTTTTTTTTTATTGATATGAATTCGTATCTTTAAATTATTGTTATTCATTTGTCATTGAATAATTTTTTTTCCCTTCTCTATTCTAGAATGGTTTTACCAATCGTAAAGGAGCCCTAAATAGTAATATATATTATAAATGACTTGGATAAGCATTTTTTCATTTATGCGAATTTTTTTGCGAAAGTTTGTTTTTTAACATAAGACGGGATGTGTGTTCTTCCTAATGATCTAGGCAGGAAAGAACTGGGACGTTTACCTCTACACCTACAGCAGCAGAACCTTGCGAGCAAAAATGTTTTAAAGAATTAAAGAAACAGTTTGGGAATAAGGCCCCCCCAGTAGAAGGTGGAAGGCTACAGTTGCCCGCGCAACGGTTACCACGCTCCCCTGCTTCCTCCTCATCCAGGATAATCCTAGGATCCTGGATTGACGTGCCTATATCTTACACAGGGCTGGATTTGTCGTTACTGGCGTAGGATACGCTCTATGGCATGTTAGAAAAAAATCAGGATATGAGCCATGTTCTTTTATAATTCGTTACATAGTTAGTTGCAAACGCCAGATCCCCTCTAAAATAAAATACAATTAATAAGTAAAACTAAAATATCTACTTATTTATAAGTAAGAAAGAAGAAACAAAAACACCAACAATTAAAAGACTAATTTCTAGAGGCACTCTTACAATTTTACAGAAACCTTTGACTGCTTTCTTTAACTATGTTTTCAACCATGTCAATATACTGGTGTCATGTAGTCGGGAGATAGTAGACTATGTGAATCTTTTGTTATTCTTAGAAATGCATTCTGTAATCTATGTAGCTTAAGGAAGTTCTTCTGCACGGGCCCAGGGCAATAATGAAAAACTAGCAACAGTCGGATTAATATATTTTAAAAACGATCACCGTTATAAAGAAAAAGAAACTCTGGCATTTCTTACTTATTAAAAATAAAATGGCAACATTATCCTCCCTGTCAACAATTGATCGGCTTTTTGTGGCGGAAACCAACCCCACGAATAATGTTTTCAACAAAATGTATACAATTTGAAGGATCATCACGACTTGTGTCCATTTATCGGTACATATTCCTCTTCCGTTGACTTCTCAGCTGAGTCTTTGAAGTAGTCTCTTACAGAAGAGCCCAGAGGAAATCCCGACTCAGAGAAGTTTGAAATGCAAAACTCTTACTTACCGGCTAAAATTCAGATAAAGGACATCTGATCTTTCTTAAAGTACATACGAGTATATATTAACGAAATAAAGCGAAGGAACATTACTGAGATAACTAACTGCAGAAAATGAGGCGTGACGATTGCCCAATTCCAACAATAAAGAAGAACTGAGGTGAGGTAATGGGTGAAGTCTCAAGAGAGCTACCGCATCAGCACTATTTCACTACTGAACGGAAGTAACTACTATTCATAACATATCCCCTTTACTTGTTTAGAATCCATTTAGAGAACTCCCATATATTATCACTTTTTATTAGTGTTTCTTTTCCTCTAATAACGCAAAGTTTGTTATAACAAGGGCGGTGGGACTAAAGAGAAAAGCTACCGAATTATATTCTCTGAGTCGAGGTTTCCTCTGGGGTCTTCTGTAAGAGACTACTTCAAAGACTTCAACGGAGGAGGAATATGTACAGATAAATGGACAAAGGTCGAGATGAACCTTCAAATTGTGGAAATGTTGATTTTTTTTTTTTCATAATACATACATGATTTCTATTCAGTAAGTTCCGAAGGCTCTCTGCTGGCAAGAGATACAACCCGGAACTACCTCTCGACGACACCAAGCGCAGTCTAGCACAAATATGGTAAATTAAGCAACGGTAGATCCGAACGTACTAAATACCTTTAGACATACTGTGTACCGAAATACAATGTGTACAACTAAAGTGAAGATAATAATATAATCTAATAACTAAAAAAAAACCAGTCTTTCCAGAGTGAACACGTGCCTTTTTGTGTTATTTAGTCTTAAACCCAAAAATAACATTTGTTGTACTGTTGTAATACAAGAAGTTTCACTGCAAGTGTTTCAAAGTACAGCCCCTCCCTTCGGGCTATGACTATCAACGTTGGCGTTACTCCTGACAGATGGACGTCAATCAAGAAACAGCAGAAGAACTCTTCAAGGCGGAGAGTGCTCAAACCTTTGCGGTTTCTTAAGAGATCATTATTAATGTCTTCCTTTTTGTACTCACTGGCGTGTCTGGTGAGTATAATCGTCAAGACTGTACGTTATTAAAACAGGTACGCTGGGTATTACTGTATTTTGTCCGTACTGAAATAATCATAAAAATCACCACTATATGAACTTTCCTGCGTGCATTCCTTGTACGCATTCTAGTTTACGATGATTCTATTTTTATTAATAAACAATAAAATAGATTGCAAATAAAAAACAAAGCTAAATTGTTTAAATTGTGAGTGTTGATTTAGATTAAGTAAATAACAAGTCCTATTTTGTGTTAGAAGTACAAGCTATTTATTCCTTATGAAATGACACGTGCGACTGCGGTGCCGTACGCCCGTCTTGCGGTCGTTTATTTCTAGTTTTCCCCACCGGGCCTCACACGCGATACGATTCAGTCCATTGTTCACTATTGAGTAGGCAATAGAGGCGGTATAGAAGGCATCATCGAAGTATCTTGAGACTTTGTCTGCAAGCTCGTCCTGATGATTTAACACTCATCCGGAAATGATTGAATAACTTATCTTCGTTTTCTGGCAGATCTGTAAAGCACGTGTCGGGTTGTCACTAGGAGGTGCCTGCTCACCTAACCCTGGTGACAAGTGCGGATTGCTCGAGTTAATAACATATCTGACTCCATGTATGATAGGTATGTCCCCCGACAATGCAATATGTTCTGGAGAAGAGGTACAGAGGTTTCATAAAGAATAAGGCCAGTTTTCAGAGTTCGAGCGGGGCTCTGGCAGCGTCGCAGTTACAAGTTCCTAACGGAAGGCGGAGACGGTCTGAAAAGGGTATGCTTATGATGGCCAGGTGGCCAACCCCTCTTAGGTTTATGACTGTTTATTGGCTGCTAGATGGTACCCCTTTCAGGTTTTATGGCTGTCGGCCGTAGACCCTCTTACCTGAATTGTTTTACGACTGCCGGTCCCACATACACTTAGTTCCTGTTATTTTACTTTGCTTACAATATGTGTGCACCAGAGTATAGGGCGATTTAACCTGTAGTTAGCGGTCGCTACAGCACGTATAAAACCTTCCTCTTGAAATCCTTACATATAAGTACGGATGTACTCGATAACATATTCTGTTGGTAAATGAACCTTTTCTAACAAAGTTAAGAGTAAAAATGACAGGTTTTCTCAGTTTGAAGAATTCATTAGTCTCGCAACGCTTGTTTGACGAGCACGGGTGCATTGAAGTGCTACGGCACCGCAGCGGCCAAAGTCGCATATGTGGGCTGAACCTTTCTCGCAAGTATTCTCTGCAGTCTCTACTGCCATTATCAACAGCTCAGAATGTTCTCAATAACAGCAATGGCTGACTTGTTGCCAACTATAGAAAATAAACAGAAATCATTGAACAGCATGTTAAACACTGCTTTCGTTAATAACATTCTAATCACTTGAGAGTTTTTGAATATTTTTTATTAACAAAATTAGGCGTTAAAAATGTTGGGACGATTTTTTCAAGTATCAACTCAATAAAAGCTGTAAATTTTTTAAAATTAAACATTTTCAGAAAAAAATTAGATCCAATTAAAGACGGCAACACAAAATAAATGCAGAGATCATTCATAAAAATTAATTCCTAGGGTCAGTGTCAGAAACCACTTAGCAAAAACGATTTTTTTTTTTTTTTTAAAGCACCATTTCCACGATGAACGAGATAGTCTAACAAATAAACTGAACCGGGTCAAAAATACGGAATATTTCTTCATACTATTTCAATTAATAATTGGAAATACCATAGCAGGGTGCTTTAATTACAAATAAATTGGGCATTAATTGATCCTTGAGACTTCAATTAAATCACACCAAGCAAGCGATACCATAATCTACGAATTTCATTCCCGGAGGAAATGAAGTTTCTTCTGCCTGTCTGAATAACATTATCACAGACGCCCCAGAAGTGATACAATTGTTTTTCTTACCTTAATTAAGAATATACAAGGTCATCGAACTCCAATTAAGTAAGATTCTGCTGGCTTAAATATGTTGTAATTATTATTAATGGCTCTACTTCAGAATACCTAGGCTCGTTATATCGTGAACCACTTCAATACACGACAGAAATAAAATAAACGAGATTTTATTGTGGTTTTCGGAACTGTTTTAAATAAGCGAAATTCTACTGTTACTAGAGAATAAAACTAAATTAACAAAATACTCTAACATAGCATTAACAATCATTCGAATACATTTTTCATTTATCATAACTTTGTTTTTGTATTGATAGAGTTACTTTTTAATGTAATATTGATTTACCATTTTTAATTTAGAAAGGTTATCAATACGGTATTTAACAATGAATTTTAAGATACTATCATTCACTGGTGGGTTGTTTGATTTTTGCAAATCTTATTGTTTAAAATTTTAAGTGTTCCTTTTGCCATTTTATGTTTTTTGCCTGAATTGGCGAAACGTCGTCTGTTGATGTAATATCAACAACAAAATATATTTCGGGGAAAAGGTTTGAAACGAAAAAAAAAAAAAACGGTTTTTTTATGAAAAAGTAATTGTCGGGTTGCCACTAGGGGAGTGCCTAATCACTCTAGCCCTGGTGACAAGTGCGGGTTGTTGTAGTTCATAACATGGACCATTGTTCCATGTCGGCGTTTAATATCTGACTCCATTTATGATAGGTATGTGTCCCGACAATATACTATGTTCAAGAGAAGAGGTACAGAGGTTCCATAAAGAATAAGACCAGTTTGGTTTCCAGATGTTGGTTTGGAATTATCAGACTTGTCAAGTCCAAATGAGCTAATGGTTAGCTTGTGGAAGCCCCTGTCAAGGTTCTGATGTACTTTTTCGCACTGTCATAGAAAGATGTAGGCAGAAGAAATTCACTTACGTTCTATAATGTGTGGCTAATGGTTATGATAAGAATAAGTAAGAGTCTTAGCTCATTCCGGTAGCTCCAACTCCTGTTTCTGCAATAGTTCAATCTTCTACTTCACTTACTGCGGGGGGTTATATAACAGTAGTATTGTTGAAACGATTTTTTTTTTATTTTGCTATAAATACTTGATATTTTTTCTTTGTTTTTTTGTTTACGGAAGGCTGGCGTGGAAACTACACACGAGGCTAAAAAGACAAGAACTAAACAGACGCTTTGGTCAACTGTACAGACTACTTCAAAGGACATCCCATCTCTCAATAAAAAATAAATAAATAATTTACAAAGTTATACTTAAGCCAATCTGGACATACGGAATAGAGCTATGGGGGACAGCAAAATAGTCGATCATCAAGCGTATCCAATCCTTTCAACCGAAAGTCCTGAGAACAATAGTAAATGCCCCTTAAAACGTCAGCAACAAAACCCTTCATAACGATCTTAATATACCCTACATTCTTGAACTCATCCCTTCCAAGTTCATGAAATTCCATAGTAACCTATCCAACCACCCTGATCCCCTAGCACAGTCAATGCGCTGCACCACTCATCCCTATAATCATCCTCGGAGACTAAAGCGGCAGTGGCCTCGTAACCTGCTATAAATATGTGACAGTCCTGGCAATGGCCACTTTTTCTAATCATGGCCTGAGCGTATGTGACTCTCACACTCTTGGCCAGCCTCCACTGGCTCGTATCCGGTGACGCGGCTCCTTTAGGAGGAGCGTGGGAACCTCCCAAGACTCCGCTTTCTCGTTGAAGGGATGAACAACCATGTGGATTTGGGAGGTCTCTGGGCTGTTTGTAAATACTGTATGAATGAGCGAGGTAATGAAGAACTGTAAATATGGCATGAATGAGAACATTAATCATAATTACTTATTTTCTAATAGGGCAGATTGCAATTTTCTCACAATAAAATATATAAACTTCCAAGTTTAACTATATTTATGAATGGTTTGAATTGACTTAAAACAAGTCAACTAGGCATGATAATGAAAATTATACTTATTAGTTTATCCTTTATTAATTTATTGTCATTTGTTATGTCATGCTGTTCTAATAAGGCTTTACTGCTATTTTGTTCTGGTTTTATTATTCAGTGCATAAATGATACTGAGCTATAAAGGTTATTTATCCTATACCTTTTCTTGTTTTTGTACTTCTTCTTTTATAATGAGAATAAGGCCACATAATCCCTGTTATTATATATATAGGAAACCACCCACTTTTAAATGGTAAAACCTTCTTTTTTTTTAACTGAGTTTCGTGTCTGTACGTTATCATATATTTAATGAGCTTTGACCGGAATAAAATTTATGGCCGTTTATGAATTCGAAATCAGCAAAGACATCGAAGTGCGTTTCTCGACCTCTCGCCAAAAGATAGCTTTTGTGATTATTTAACAATAAACGTTCACGAGGAAATCGAACTCTGAGGTTTTTTATTCTAGTCTCAAGTAGAAATTGAGAGTCTTATCATAGTTGATGTTTTCAAAATCATTATTTTTTTTAGTTTCCTTCAGTATTCATTTACTGACATTGTGGGAGTCAATCCGACAAGGATACTTGAACATACGAAAGTACCTTTTACGACATTTGTTCACCCTCAAGCAGGAAAACAACAATTATAATATCTATCGATAACAAACCTTGATAAAATAAAGCAAGATGATTTCTTGCATCGTTAGATTTGCGTGAGGCGATTGGTTAAAGTCAGTTCTATATACCTCAAGACGTCCGTTTGTCAGTGAAATAATTCAGATTAGTAACTGTCCACAAGTTTATAGCCAATTTCGTTCTGTTCGACTATCAACGATTAAATTATGGTAGGGTTTTGGTGGAAATTTTGAGATATGAGGAAATATTTCAATACAGAAAGACAGGATACACGCCCTATCGGAAGAAATCTTTAATAATAATTAAATGAGATATCGGTGTGAGGCATTCCTGGACTGTCGTGCTTGGATTCTTGAGTTCGATGCATGCGAGAAAAATCTCCCGGAGCTATTTATGTAAACCTCTATAAGGTACCTGGCCAGGGAGGAACATGGATTGGAGCGTGATACTGACCCCATCAAATCTCAAGCGTATCCATTAGTCAAGAAACAAAGAGTATCCATCCTTAGCTAAAGCAGTATAGGTTTTTTGTTTATGAAGATCTCATCAGAGACCGCTCATTATATGGACAATATAATATAATATATATAGAACAATATTAAAACTTACGTGGAAGTATGGGTTGCTGTGATGAGGATACCCACGGAGGTCCATCATTACATCCTGGCTTGCGTCGGCCGACTGAAGGGGTCTCAACTCATCCTGGTACTTTTCTTATCTTCGGAGGTCTTCGGCCGTGTCCGCCAGAGCTCGGCTCCTCTTTGTCCGCCTGTCACCACGATGCTCAGTCTTCGTAGACTCATTGTGAACACTATGGGAAAAACCTCTCTCGGCCTTTGAAGGTAACAAGTGACACGCAACAGACAGAAAAAAAAATTGTGACGGGAAAAGCTGAAAATCCGGCCTAGAAAAGCGGGAAAACTAGGCCAATAACACGTTTTTGTGTTTATAACGAAACATCATAATCTGAAAGCATCGTTTCTCTCTCAGCTACCGTGACCCCAATGTTTTTTGCAACGTAAATATTTGAAAATACGGTAAACCGTACCTAAAGCTTTAATATTATATTTTAATTTATAAAATCCATTTATTATTTTTATAATGTTATTAAGAACAGTCAATTAATTCACAACATGTTTTCATTAAGGACCTTTTTTTTATTTTAATTTATAGAGCAATCACACATGGCATTCACCCTTTTCGACGTGTTCGGATACAAACTGACACTGTTAAATGCTTAGGACTTACATTCGATAAGAGGCCGGACTCGGAAACCGCACATGAAAATGCAACGACACTCAGTATCCAGCTAGAACTATTGAAGAATTAATTAGACTAATTATTGACATGACTACTTTAGCGACCGCTAACTACATAAGATAAATCACCATATACTCTATGGTATATATATTGTAAATTAATGTGAACAAATGTAAATAACATTACCGAACCATCAATCATTGTAAATGTTGTAAACAATAAAAGGCGCAGCTGCAAGACAGTAAGTTAGACACTGGGGACCCGCGCTACCCATAGCAGGTAGCGACCCAGACCAGGCCAGGCTTACGGCCGCCGATACGGTGGCATTGGGTACAATAAAACTGATATGATTGGCTACTAACGAAGCGAGCTGGGTATATAAGACCCGGGGTCTGGGTTTGTAAATCATTATCCCGACGACTCGCTAACTGATGACTTGCGGCTGCACTGATGTTCAAGACTTGGCCTTCTCATTTATTAAAACATCTGCATCTCTCTTCCTAACCTCACTATGTTTTAGTCCAGCCTTGTCAGACCCCACACTCTCCTAGTGGGATTCGCTGCCTTCGCCTCGCTAAAACTAGCAGCTCCTTGGGAGAGACCTCTCTCTAGCGGACAACCGGTCGTGGCCCTACAAATTCACCGAGTAGTGTCTCCCACGGCAATCCAGTCTGCCTCTCTCCCGACCACACTCGCCTTTGGGATCCGGACGGATTTCGCCTACCCTCAGATACCGAGTGTGAATTCGTGGTCATTCCAAGACCACAAAAACCACCTACACTACCTACCCTATACCTCTTCTACTGAACATAGTGCATTGTCGGGGCACATGCCTATCAAATATGGAGTCAGATAGTAAGACTGTCATGAAACGATTGTCCAGGTCATAACCTAATCAACCCTCACTTCGTCACCAGGGCTAGGGTAAATAGGCATCCCCCTCGTGACGACCCGACAACTACCTATAGACAGATTTTTCAATTAAACTTTCTAAGACCTATCACAGATGCTCCATATTAAGTAAGAAATCAAACTCTCCACACTCACCTCAAAATTCCTTACGTTCAAAACTGCATTAGAACACTATACGGAAACTTTGCACTGACACCCAAACCCAATGATGCAATGACTGCCTATACCTGACTTACTTGCTAACATGCAACGATGGCTGAGGAGACGTTGGGATATCCTCAAACTTTGCTTCAAAAACACAATCGCTGGTTGCCACAGTTCTAAATCAATAGATTAAGTACAAAATCAATGGAAGAATTTGACGTCCATGATTAAAATTGGAATTTTCTCCAATCTCCTCGTAGTGACAATAAGTAAATGAGTATTAAACAAATAGACAGTGAACATGTATGTAAACATACCAATGAGGTCAATAAAAGCATAACCAGTGGCAGAAAGGCTCGTCGGCGAGATTAACAGAATGTAATTTATGCTTTTTTTTTCTTTCATAGCCCCTTTAAGTTTACAGATATGTACAATTATAGATCCTCAGGCGAATCTATTTACAAATTATTTCTGTATTTCCTGTAGCATCGCTACATTATATACAGGTTTTGTTATGTTATAAAAATTATATAATGGAATAAACAAGTATAATGATACACATTATACGTGACTGGACTAAACTGACTCTAAAAGGTGATGGGGCTCACCTTTTTGATCAACCTTAAAACCAACTTGCATACTAATTCTTAACCTAATTTTTCCCCGACAGTCTGTTGCCATCGATGCGGGAGGGGTGGTGGGGCCATAGTGTTAAACACTGGGTTGGTTAGGTGCTGCAACGAGTCAAAAAACTTGATGTGTCTCCGGCGGATGAACTCACGCACCGACGGCACACCAAGCAACGGGTGCAGGTCAGCGTTCTTCAACCTCTCGAGAGATTTCGTGAGAAATAAACGGAGAAACCACGTTCAGGAATGACGATCCCAGGCAGAGAAAGGAAACAATAAAAAAAAGAAAAAAAAAGGTAGTTTTAAAGTCGCGATCCCAATGTTAATGAGTTTATATAATTATTCTTTAAAGAAATAAAACTTTGAAACTTTTCCACGGCTTCCTCGGGGGATTGTCGTCGCCTGTGGTGTGCGTATTCTAATTCAGTTGGCATTGCTGCACTGGTGAACGCACCTTTGAGTTATTATTTCAAACAGTTTTTGTTGTTCAATCCAAGTAACCATTTTGAGTTTTTACAGGGGTCGTCATCTCCTTCTTCCTCTGACTCTCGGGGTGTTTTATGCTGTCCTGGCTGTGGTGAAATGATCCTCTAGCATCTTCCATTCTTGGAGGGACAACGAGGAGAAATGTCTACCACAATACTTCGTAGTCCTGTCTTACGCATGAGGCTGGCCCTGGTCTGTTTCAAGGCAGAACATGTGACTACGACGTGTTTCCCAGTATCTTCCTCTTCACAGAGAGGACAGTTTGAGCTATCTGCAATCCTAACCTTATGAAATTTTGCACGGGATCCCCCGTGGCCTGTCAGCACTTGCGTACTCCGGTAATCTGGGGGACACCTCTAAACGTTGGGAACAACTTGAGCAAGGTCCTCCCTGATGAAGTCCAACGGCAGAATTCCATTCTTGTGAAATTATTAATCCTGCTTACTACTCTCTCTGTAGACTTTATATCAACCAATTTTTTTTTTTTTTTTGAGACTTTTTTTTAGAGGATTTATTTTGATGCATCGATAATTCTAAATATAAAACTTCCTTGGGAAATAATAAAGGTTCATTAATAAATGAATTAATAATAAATATTTGTCAATCATTTCGAGTAGAATATCAAAAAAATGATGCTGATGCCCTGATTAATAATATACACTAATGCATAAAGTGTTGGCTGACTATCATTACAAAAAGTCGTTTTCACAACCGTTACAAAACCCCTAATTATTATGTGATGCATTACAGTTTATATGATTTTTATATTTTATAGAAGTGATTGGGAAATTTTTTGCCCATGATTAAAATGAGATTTTTCTTGTAGTCCCACATAATAAAAAATAATAATGAAAGGATTTTGTTATCTTCATCATCATCATGCCTTCCACATATATTTATATACCGAAATACTCATTTACAAATAAGCTCATTTTCCAGCAGTTATACCACTTCTTCTATTACAGATGCATTCTCATCTATCATCATAATTTTTCCAAAATAAACGAAGAAAACAGAGATACCTATCTTATTTAGCACTGCGACTAATAGAATTAATTAGCTAAAGAATGAGCATAACTTTACTTATTTTAATTCTATTCGTAATAACTGAAATATTGAAATACAAGATACTTTCACAAAGCCACTACTACTAAACCAATTAATTTACGAGTACCTATAACTCTCAGTGGAGAAAATTACATGAACAGTGGCATGAACAAAATCAGAATGTACAATAGATTTGTTTCCCTTACACTGTAGACCGTAAGAACTTCTTTGAGTAATTTATAAATAATACAAAAAGCTTTAATATTTATGATGGAATAGATGAAATTTGTATCATTTCATGAACATATTCAATACGATTATTATATTTAAATTATCTACTTTATAAGAGTAATATTCTCTAAAATATAATTAATTATAATTAAAAAACATTAAGTTTGATAAAGGGTTAAAAAATTTTTATTGTGTTGTATTTAAGGCACTGAGTTAATATACAAAAAATAAAATTGGCATTTGGGGTGAGTCGCCCATGCTTTTAGAAATTTCAATTATGGCAAAGCTTTAACCCGGAGGACAGAGAAAAGAATAGAGAAATATTCCTCATTAGTGATGGGGGAAACAAGAGACGTCAGACTTGACTTGTGAGAAGCACAGCACAAAGACAAACAAAAGGACACGGTTGAAGGAAGTCCATACAAAAGAAACGAACCACAACTAGAATGTGGAGTTTTGTATGTTAAAATGCTTCTAATGGAATCAATTTAATACTATGCGGTAATAGTAAATGACATTGTCAAAACACACGAGGCAGGGCAGCCGTTGTTGTTGAGGTAGATTAGTAATAATTACTGATAAAAGACAAAAATAGTTAGAAGCAAGGGTTCGACTCCTAACCTGTCGCTATCTTTTTCTATTTCATCAAAAATTATTTAAATTTGTACCAGTAGCGATAATAGCAAAGTAGCACAACCAATAATTATTTATAATCAATAATAATTTTCACTGTACTCCCGATGATTAAGATTGATTACATAAACAATAATAATGGTAGACTATGAAAAAGATATTAATAAAAAAAATAAGCTGTTAATCCATAGTTTTATAATTTCAACTCAATAGAAAAACTATTAGAGAATAAAAAAAACTGCTGAGTGACTAAATAAAGTGAAAAGTGATGACAAGCAAACCCTAATTTCAAGCATTATGTTTACTTGTCTAGTGAGTTGGTTGTCAATTGATTAAGTTGAAGTGAATTTCTTTTGATTATTTGGATTTCTAATCGTATAGCCTTCTAGAATTATTAATTATTCTGTATTATCGCAATTCTGCTATATAATAAAAGATATTTTGTTTAAATTAATTTTGAAACCTAAAACTCTAGTTAATTTCTATGGTAAAACATCATGTGCCTACTCCTTTAAATTATAGAATGGTGTTACAACTCAATGGGCCTCCGAGATATTTGATTCTTCTCCATCTACTTTGATCAATGACAATACCTCTCCAATGAGCCTGCTTTAGTTATTATCTGTTGATAATAATCAATACAATAATATAATATACATCCTGAATCCTTCAATTTGTTCAGTTTTCGTTTTCTCTTCTTTTAGGATCTTCTGTGTGTTTTTTTTGAGGATTTTTTTATGAATACTACAGCGCTTTATCAATTTTGCACGAACCAACCTCTGATTGAGCATTGCTTAAGATCTTCGACTCCTTTTTACCCTTTTTTGTCTAATGGATCCTAATGTTTTACTTTCAATTACTCTTAGTACTTAATGCCGTTTCTAAGCCTTCTTTTTTTCAGTTTCATGGAAAAATAGGTCAAACTGATATTTTTATTTTTTATTGATGGTGTCAAGTAATGTTAAAATGTTCTATGCTGGCATAATTGTCAATATTAAAGATTTGACTTATTTGTTTTCATTATTCAACAGGGTCCCTAGAAATGTTAAATTGAGCTATTTCTTCAAATTTACAGGTGCTGATGATCAAGTCAATATTTTGCTTCAGTATATCTATTCTGAATTCTTTTAAACATTTCTATGGACGGTTTTTAAAGTTTTTGTAACAATTACAATATCACTTGGACATGTTATTGTTTGGAATAATCTTAAAAAATGTTTAATGGTAGTACTAGCTTCTAATATTTGCTAGTCATGCTATTTTACACTGCAACATCTTAGGCATAATTTATTTGGGTACCGAAGACATCATTTATATTACTTGATGTCATCAAAGGTCAGTTTTTAATCTATGAGAAGAAGCTACATATAGTTATATATTATGATGAAACAACATTAAAGGGTTTTATGTAAGTGGTTCCTTTTTCTCTCATGAAGCAACATACTTTTTCTGGAAATGTAAACATGTTATAAGCAACACTAGATACATATAGGTTACATAGTATAAAAACACTGTTGGCTTTAATATAACATGTTAAATCCTTATTTGACTCTTTTGTCTAAATTTATATCATTGCTTACATTGACTCATCCTTTATTTTACTATGCACCACCTTTGCATTTCATTTACAGTTATATACTATACCGAGCATTGTCAATAACGGTTTTTAGGACAGTACTGCAAAAAAGGTTGCAGCTGAAGAGACTTGTTAGGTGAATGATAAAAGATGCCCTTAAAGAAAATATTTATCCAAGTTGCCTTCAAAAGTTGATGAGAATAATTTACTTGAGAATGTAAGCCAATAATTACATGTAACCAGATTAACGAAGAAGATTAATGGGTACACAATAAGCGCTTCAGACCTCTGTAAATGTATTAATTTTTTAAATAGTAAAGTTCATCATATGCACAAGAACTTTTGTGTCAGTCTTGTGAATAAATTATACTTTAGTTTTGAGTAAAATTGGGTAATGAGGTACACTTTATAAGCTACAATTTATTTTAATGAACTGAAATTAGAGAGTAGGCGGGAATAAGTCTAGTTTCTAGTGGTATAATAATCCTGAATATTGATTAATAGATTAGTCGATTACAAGGAAGCAGTTCATCTGTAACAGCTTGTTTCGTAGTTGTTTAAGTTACGTTAAAAGGATGAGTAAGGATGGCAAAAAAATCATCTTTACAAACAAATCATTCAGCAGAGGGAAAATCCAAATAATCATTATTATGTTTTGCATATATGGTAATGAATTATTAGGTATTATGTTATTTATCAATAAAATTGCCTAATAAAATATATTTTATAATCGGGTCCTTGGGGCCTCAATGTTTCCTTAGTACTCATTTAATTTTCTTATTTATTTAAACCCTTATTTATTACTCTTTAATTAGTGAACAGTTAATATATGCAAATGGGAAATTGAAACACATGTGAAGAAACGCAAAGGAGTGAGTTAAACTTGATACAAAAGAAAGTAATTAGCATAATCCGTGATTATGCCAGCCATGATTTTTTTTGATATAATAACAAAATAAATGTTAAATATAAGTAAGAGCACATTTTTTATGACAAAAATTCAAAGAGACGAAGAAGAACAGATATAATTTGAAGAAAGTGACAGTCTGGTAATGGATGTGGAAATAATTAGATTTACACACTTGGTTTGAGATGGAGGTTGGTGTCGACTCGACTCGTGAAGAGATAAACTCTTCTAATCAACAAATTCATTTTTGCAGAAAGTTTCAAATTTGGGTATGACAAATTAATTTATTGCCTCATCTACTACTTTTCATCAACTTATATTGTTTGCGTCTTAATTATTTTTACTGTAACAACAAATTAATGTTGTAATGAATTAATCTGATAATTTCATGGTTCATTGGATTATTTGTTAGCAAATTTTTATTTAAAATATTCCTATGGCATTTATACTTGTTGAATTTTCGCCAGCAAGATGCCTGAATATACGAGTCCATAAATAAAGATTCATTAAAGAAAACTGAGAGATTTTTGTACTAATTGGAAATTCATTTTTCAGCACTTAATAGATACAGATAAGTCACTCTTTAATACTCCCTCAGAGTGTCACTTACAAGAGTTCTGTAATCATTTTTCAGTGAAAATTTTAATTTCACTAAGAATCTGTGATAAAAAAATACCCATAATGAATAATAGGCCAGATTCAATAGATTTATTGAAACTTTTAATCTCTTATTAGGTGATGTCTGTGTTTTTTAAATCATAAATTACTCCTTTAAAAACACAAAACTATTAAATAAACTTCTTACCTGTGTATACAATACATATGGATGAGAAAATGAGTATCTGAAACCGCTAGATGCCCTGTACCTAATTAGGACTAGATCAGCTGATAAAGGGTTATTTTCTCTTCCAGCATTTAATCGGATGTGAATGGCTTCCATTTGGATACTTGCCCTTTTTGACTTGAGCAAGTCTTTGAACCACTCCCTTCGCCCCCCAAAAATTATTCTACATAGAGTATGCTGAAAATATATATTTGTAGATAAAAATGATAAGATTTTCTTTTTAAAAATAAATAAAGGATAAATAAGAAACTATATTTTTACAAAACCAAAAATATAAAAATCATTAACTTATGTCATGTACTCACTTCAGTGGTACATACACTAAAATATTACTTTATGTATTCTTCTTGAATGAAAGATTCTGTACCATATACATAATTACTTGGACATAGCCACTAACTCTTTTTTAATGAACAAATCATATTTTTATTTTTAGTCGTCTTCAAACAACGAACTTACTGAACTTTTCTTTTTTAATCACTACTAACCTGTGCCTTTTCATGATGTCTCTGTTCTTAACTTTTCAACACTGTCTCCTCCACAGCTACGTAACAACTGGATTACTAATTATTGCTTAATAACTTTTTCTATGATCTTGAATTACTATGTCAGAGGTTCCATATACAACAATTGTTAACGAAGAATATAAGTATAGCTGTTGAGCCATATAAAATAAGCAAAGAATATTTGCTCCAGTGGACTTTGTTTCGGGAAGAGTCATAATTATGGTAACCCCCAAATTTAACTGAATAAGCATGGGAAGAAATCTAAAGTACAACTGATGTATTGATTGAAAATTAATTTAATAATTGTAAAAAAGAGCAAAAATTATTTCAGGAGTATTCACATTTTTAATTAAATTATATTGAAAAAGGTAAGGAAATGGAGGATTGGAACTTTTATATACTTATTGAATTAATATACATATTTTGTCTTCCCGGCACTAATTCACCTGTAGAAACATAGTGAGTAACAAAACGCGTAGCAAATAACACTACTTCATGCAAAGTGAATATGTATTAGGAAATCTTACCAACAACAACAAATACATAAGATATTAAGTCTTGAGGTGCTGACAGGCCATGGGGGATTCCATGGGAAACTTCACAATTTCATGAGAGCAGATAGCTCAAATTGTCCTCACAGTGGAGACGAAGACACTGGGGGACATATGCTTACATGTTATGCCTTGGCGAGCTAACTTCACGCATAAAACAGGACTAGATCATTTCGGATATATGTACATGAATGAATGATTCTACAGGGAATGGCTCATATTAGCATATCTAGGAGAGTAGAAGACATGCCAAGAGTCAGAGGAAAAGGAAGGTGATTGAAGAACTTGACGAGGACAGATTGTTGATAGCTTCCATAGACCTTATGTACATCTAGTGTATGTGGTTTTATGGAAATAACAACACATAAATTATTTATTTTCACTTGTTTCATTCATTAATGAATAAAAACATTAACGAAATATGCGTGTTCTTGAATGTGCATGTTATTACCTAAAAATTTGTAAGTGTCCCGTTTTGAGGAAAAAATCTATGTTCTCGGCAGGTATCTGATTTCCTAGGTCCCTTGATGATCGTTATGAGCGAGTTCCACTGAAAATGATCATCCTTATTGGAGCTTATACTGTCTTTTTTTGCCTTTTCTTCATGACCATTCTTTCTTAAGAAGAAGGTGTTATCGCCTTCAAAGAGATGTATGGAATAAGCCTCGTTTGAAGAAATATGCTACATCTTTCACTTAACTAATAATGTTTTTGGGGGAGTGAAAAGCACTACAATATTCTTCGCATCCTGTCCCCTTCCTACATCAACAACCGCAACACGCTTATCTCAAAATCCCATTCATTTTAGACCTAGCAACCTCCGGCTACCCGCACTTCCATACCCTGGCCACCCTAATCCGTATGCTAAAGATCCATACTACCATCTCATCCCGGCAACCTAGAGCCAAAGGCCTCGCCGCGACCTCCTCCAAATCAACTTATATTTTGTTTATAAGTGAGCTATGTGGTAGAGGTGCTAAAGTAACAAGTTATTCGGTTTTGGCTAATGAGCCTTTTCGCCTCAGAAAAGTAACAAGACCGTGAAGTACTGCTTAAAATAATACTGGACTGATTACATGTAATCATTTCATTAAAGATTATGAACAAAGCTAATAATGTTAGTTTACTATAGAATCTAAGAGTATCCGCCGGTCGCTAAACGTTGAGGCGGCGCTAAAGGACACCATGTGCCGTGGATGATAGCTGGAGGTCTAAGAAAGCCTGGGATTGTGGGTCCTTCGGTTGCTAATGTGCCTGACCCACTATTTCCAGCTGTCGCCTGTTTCCCTTTCATTGCCCGTAACGTACTCTAGGTCAGTTCGTTTGTATCTCTTCCTTCTCCGTTTCTCTACTACACTTTGTCACTGGCCCTTCTTTTATAACAAAGTCAACAACATATATATATATAACATAAAATAACCTCGAAACATTCATTTATTATTCACAGAACATGATGCAATATTATCCATATTTCCGCCATTTTCTTGCATATTCATAAAAGTAATCATGAACATCATAACTTCGTCAATACGAACTAATAAATTCAAGGATTAGTGACCTCAACATTTTTCTATGTAGTGCAGCAAACATCAATTAATATAAAAATCAATGTTAATTAATAGTAATATTCATGCTTGGAGGGAATGCCTGGTTATGAAATGATATGATATGAAATGATGAAAGCCATTAAGCCACTAATTCATTTCAGAGTCTTATTCATTTGTTCTTCCTCCTCCAGGTGTTAAATGGTTTCCACAGTGATGTAGAGTGTATTTAAACTAGAAATAAGAATAATATTAACAGAAGGAATGTGCGAGGTGGCAGTGGCCAAAATACAGAAGTCCCTTGACTGACTCGAATCGACAGGCAATTAACCCTTTGGAGGGCCAGGAAGTCGTTGAGGCGGTGTTCGGACCACGTCCCAGCTTGGTTTGTGGTAGGTGTTAAAATATATTTCTTAACATATAATACTGGAGAAGGATGCCGCACGCCTCCGGGTAGTGACTGTGCCCAAGAGCACTTGTTCGTGATGGGTGGGCACCCCACTTCCTTGCTAGCCGGGATGGAAATCGCTTCAAGTTTCTCTGGAGAACGGATCTTTGACGAAGGATTCGGTGTGGATATTGGCCTCGAGATTGCACAGACCATATAGAAGACATCGTTGTAATAGTAAGAACTAGTTTAATAAGAAGATATATGTAGTATTTTTCATCATTTTGATTCTATTTCATTATTTCACCCAACCATCCTGAATGAAAAAAAAATCTATGTTATATACATGACATTTCTTTTGTTTATCACCACGTAAATTACTAATTCAATTGGGACCATAATAAATTAATTGAATATTATCGAGCAAGTTATAATTTTGTAACCTTAATGCTAATGCAATACGCTCAGGATTTGACAGAGGAATCAAATATGTTAGTAGTTGAATAGTTAAATGGCATCCCTTTTGAATTAAACTTTTTAATTATTCAACTCGAGCGTAAATGCACCTAATGGTGGTAACAAGAACTAGTGCTCAAGCTGAATGGCTGGAGAACTCAACGTCCTAATGGTGCCCACAAGAACTAGTGCTCAAGCTGAATGGCTGGAGAACTCAACGTCCTAATGGTGCCCACAAGAACTAGTGCTCAAGCTGAATGGCTGGAGAACTCAACGAAAGCATAAACTGAATTCAAAGCAGTGATGGCTATCTTCTGTAATAGATTATTGCTATTGATGAGTTTGAATAAGTGAGTGACAACTGACCACAGCAAAAAAAGTATTTAAACCCACCTTAGAGCTGCAAAAAAATCGAGTTGAAAAAAAAATAGTCATGAATAGTGTATCTATAAATAATTTTTAATTTTTAAGCTATCTCGATGTCTTGATTGAAATTTTTATAATGTGTTGGCACTTTAAGGACTGTTAATCAGAAAAATTTTGTTATGGTGACCTTTTTTGATTGTTATTTTGTTTTAGTAATCTCAGTTTCACATAGAAGGGAGATATTTTGAACTGAAGCAACAACATTAATTAATCAATTACTTCCTGAACAAATCTTTATTGAGCATGTCATAAAAATATAAATGCGCAGGTCTTGTAGTGAATAATATTTTTGGAATTTTACTGAAGGAAAAATTTGAGGTATGTGCAAAACTTTCATGCCTACGAAAAATGAGAGCTAACTTACAGGCGATAAAGTAAACAAAGTTAAAACAGGTAATTCACCTATCGTAATTGACTAATGTTTACAACCGAAAGGGTGACACGTCCTTGGCTTCGCCCCTATCCCCAGCAATAAGGACATCAGATCGCCCCAATATTGGCCATTATTGGGGTCACACCAAGGAAACATGATGAGTGCAGTATATCTATGTAGCAAGGGTACATGGGTGATGCATACACGTTCCCAGAATGGGCGTTGTGTGCTTATCGCCTCAAGATAGCGCAAGATGGGATGTGGGAGAATTGACACCTTTCGAGGGCATGCTCGTCAATAGATTCCAGTATGCATTGAACTGTCCATTCATTTTTTTAAAGTTTATTATTTACATAATTTACTATTATGCATATAAGCTCAATTAAAATAACATTGCTCTCTGAGACCGTCCATGTTCATAGAATCCTTTTTTTTACAGGTAATGTGGATTTAACAGTAGGAAAAACATAACAGTACATTTATAATAAAAACCCAAAACAAAATAATAATAAAGAGATCAATAAAACTAATTAAACCGTAGAAATGTAATTAGGTACTAACAATGCGCGAGTTTATGGATGCATATTTTGAAGGCATGGTTACTTTTCTTATTAATTGGTTTTTGGATATGGAAGATAGAAAAAATAAGTTGTCTGACAGCTGGAATTTCAGGTCAGTTAACGCGGTGCCCATCTTGGTATATCGATGGTAGTTGTTAATTGTAAGCATGATGATGTTTGATACAACTTACAATTTCCTGTAACTTGAAGTACAAGTGCAACTTCAAACCGGTGCAACATGTATCATTGTGTGGTTAGTGCTTTATGTTCTATTAATTTGTTTTCATGTGTCAATTTTGATTTTCTGCGGAAGTAGAATGACATTTTACTAATGAGGTGTATGTTTTGTCGCATTTCATTGTTTATAAGTGGTTTGTGTATGTGAAGGATGAGTCTGAAGTTACACCTGGGCTGGGAATTGTTTAAGGATAAATGGTGGGTTAATATCGGTCTATGTTTGATGAATAATATATTGTGTGGATAAGTGGATTATGTTTAATTTTCCATTTATTGAAATAGGTGATATGTTTTGCCATTTGTGCTTGTAATCTCTTTAGTTATTGTATCTATTCTGAGTGATCCTCTGTAGGTTCCTGGATATAACGATCTTTCGACTTTTGGGGTGTGATGATGGGTGTTCGGAGATGTGTAGATTAAAAACAGTTGGAGGAAGTCCTGGTGATATAAATGATGAAACACATTAACTCTACTTTTTTTCAGCAATACTTTAACAAAAAATGTTTAAATAAAAGGAAAAATAGAATAAAAAACCTACTCAAGGAAAAAAAACCAACACAAACCCTTCGGTTGCATGAAAGTTCATTTGATACCCTATAGATAAATAGAGACAAAAATAAAAGCCACGACATACAAAAATAATGAAAGGTCATTCATTTCAAACGTTAACGCTTCTTTAATGATTAATGCTGTTAGTTGTATACTTCATTTTTAGGTGTTTGTTGTAAATATTTCGCCAACATTGCAGTTAACTTGTTTGTTTCATTTTTTAACACCTGATAATTGCAGCGTGAACCAGCAGAAGGCGTTATAATAAACATTGTGCCAGAAATAAACTTTTCATTGACCTTTTGAAAACTGACCCTAAACATGCAACAATCTATTGGGTTGGCAAGAAAGTGATTTCGGTTTGCACCAGTAGTTAGCGTTATGTTTGTTTCATTATTCTTTTGTCAATGTAAGAATTTTTTTTTTTTGAGATTCGGAAGTCGATACCTTTAGGTTCCTATAGGAAGAAATTCCGTCTAATTTTGTTTACAGCTGTCAGTTTTAACATGGAGTGCAAAAATAAGCATTTTCGACACATTTTACTTTTTTATTTTCATAAAGGCAAGAAAGCGGCTGAGGCCCACAAAGAGATATGTGAAGTTTATGGTGTTGATTGTTTAACAGAACGCACGTGTCAGAATCGGTTTAAAAAATTTTGTTCTGGAGATTTTTCACTGAAAGATGACCAAAGTTCTGTCCGACCTTCTGAAGTTGATGGTGACAAAATGAAAGCCATAATTAAATCGAATCGTCTTATAACTTTGCGAGAGATTGCAAAATAGTTAAATGTATCACACACAACAATTAAAAATCAGATAAGACCTCTTGGACTTGTTAAGAAGCTCGATATTTGAGTTCCACCACGACAATGCGAGACCTCACACATCTTTAGCAACACATACGAAACTATTGGAGCTTGGTTGGGAAGTGATGTCGCATCCCCCATACAGCCCCGACCTTGCACCATCGGATTATCATTTATTTCGAAGTTTACAAAATTTTTAAAATGTTAAAAATTTCAGTAATAACGATGACCTCAAATCGCACTTGGTTGAGTTGTTTGCTTATAAGGTCCACAAGTTCTATGAGCGCGGGATCAAGAAGTTAGCAGAAAGATGGCAAAAGGTCATCGAACAGAATGGAAGATATTTGAAAAGTTCACACTAAAAATACCGAAATTACTTTCTTGCCAACCTCAATTATATCTTTATATTTGGCAATAGTTGATTTTTTTGACTTTATAAGAGAACAGCCTACGGAATTAGAAATCGACTAGGCCTCCAAGTCTCCAGGATTGTAAGCTTCCTATTGACATAAGCAATAACTTAATAACTGATAGCGAACCTGAAAGGGACAGATAAGTTTTAAATAACATAAAGCACTCACTATACACCAGATTAATTTACAGAAAAGGGTTCCCAACAATTTTTTATTCAAAATTAGTTACGTAAATTTCACCTTGGAAAATTTCTAGTTATTTGAAATTTGGATAAACTCTAGGTAAATAATGAATTAGTCATTTTTTTTGCAGTTTATTAGCAGTAAGTATTTTATTCTCAATTTTTTTTTTGCGATATAAGATTTCATTCATTTAATATTTGCAAGATCACATTTCACACACTAATGCAATGAGTACGATAAAAACACAACTATACAGCATAAACAGTTAACGAAATAAGACAGGTAATGGAAAAGCTTGCTGGAGCTATATCACTATGAAAAGTAGAAAGAGTGGTACCAGAACTTGACCTCTGGCTCGATCTAGTTGCACTGGAGATTCGAGGAAAATTTTAGGGATGGTTCAAGCTTCAGAATTAGACTAATAAATGTTAGGGAATCTAGGAAATCAAATTAAAGATTGTTGGAATTTTATAATAAATGTAAAGAGTTTTATTATAATTACAAAAAAATGTATATTTTCTGATGCTCTAAGAACTTTAGATCGGAAGGATTGCATGGGCCTCTAGTCCGAGTGTCTTGCTGACCCGCTGGCCGCATTGCTAACAGTATTCCTCTAATTTCAAGAACTTAGTTTTTTATTGAGAGGTGAGATTTTCTGTTTATCAGCCATCGGAGATTGGCGTCGGTTGAGTTCTAGTTTTCAATGTTTCATGTTTTGTTCTAATTCAGCCTTTTCATGGAATTCAAAAAATTGTACTGTGTCCGATGAGGAGGGGGGGATGTTAAGAATCGAAGAGGACTTTATCCCCTACGGAGTGATGAGTGAAAGGACTGCTCAGTCATAGATAATGATGAGGAGAGTCTCAGGAAAAGTTAAAACGACTAGAGTTTGGAACAGAAAGGACACTACATCTAGGAACTGGTAACCGTAAAGTAACTTGAGTATTCTGAGCGGTAGTGGACAAGAAAGCAGCCGTTGAATGATAGTATAAGATAGACAGATGTTTGGATTTCTATGAGGACAATTGGGTTTGGACGTCGGAGAAAATGGCGACATGAAGGAACAGTACTTGTAAAATAGTGCAATCTATAGGAAACAGTATTTGGGAGTTAGGCATTTTTTAAGGCCAGCGTCAATGATTGGCGATCAAGTCTTCCCGTTCTTTTTTTTTAACAACTTTATTATGATAAAATTACAATCTGCCTCATTGGGCAATAAGGAATTTTGATATATGATCTCATTCCTACCATATTTACAATTTTCATTCATTCGCTCATTCATACTATGTATACAAACAGCCCAGATACCTCCCAAGTTCACATGGTTGTCACCTCCCTCGCGCGCGAAGGAGTTAGGGGAGTCTTAGGAAGTCCCCCACACTCCTTCGTCAGCCACGTCACTGGATAAGAGACAGCGGAGGCTGACCAAGAGCGCGAGAGCCACAGACCCTCAGGACATAATGACGAGAGAAACTGGTCGTTCCCAGGACTCCTACTGTTACGTATTTATAGCAGGCCACGAGGCCACTGACGCAATCTCCGAGGAGGATTATAGGGATGAGCGGTGCAGTGTAATGACTGTACTAGGGGATTAGGGTGGTTGGATAGGTTACTATGGAATTTCATGAACTTGAAAGGGATGAGTTCAAGAATGTAGGGTATATTAAGATCATTATGAAGTTGATTTATAATGATCTTCCCATTCAAAGAAGTTATTTCTAAGGGAGTTGAATAAGGATACAGTTTTTTATGTTTTACAAAAGAAGTTACAAAGCCTTATTTAGTGTGTCTGCGTCAAATTTTGGGGGGAAAAAATCCAGACAATTCAGATGCTCTGCAAGAAAAAAAAACCCACAGCAAATATCAAACTGAAACCCAAATATTGAAAATCGTGTTGGTAACTTTCCGCTGCCCAAACGAAACCCTTAATTTGGATTGAATATTATATGCATGCTCATCTGTTCCCGCTTGGCAAGTGGCTATTACCCATCACAAGATCCTGAACAGTATCTATTAAGTGGCTATTACCCATCGCAAGATCCTGAACAATATCTATTAAGTGGCTATTACCCATCACAAGATCCTGAACAATATCTATTAAGTGGCTATTACCCATCACAAGATCATGAACAATATCTATTAAGTGGCTATTACCCACCACAAGATAATAAGATAAGAAACAGAAATAATCATTGAAAAATAATACTTAATAGATATTGTTCAGGATCTTGTGATGGGTAATAGCCACTTAATAGATATTGTTCAGGATCTTGCGGTATATTACCCACACTTATATTACCCATCACAAGATCCTGAACAATATATATTAAGTGGCTATTACCCATCACAAGATCCTGAACAATATATATTAAGTGGCTATTACCCATCACAAGATCCTGAGCAGTATCTATTAAGTATTATTTTTCAATGAATATTTCTGTTTCTTATAATCTTTGTTTTTTGTATTCTATGCTAACATCATTAGCTTTTTTTTTCTCCTCTGTCCAATACATTTCTTTTGTCACAATGGCATCATTACCTTCCCTTCTTATTTATTTTCTACTTCTAGGTTACTACCAGTTGCTATTTTTGTTTGTCATCTATTTATTCTGTTTAACTCCATGTTCTTCATTTATGTTATTACAAGTTAGGTCTGGTAATACGTCTATTTAATCTCTCTGTAATATTACCTAGGCCTTTTTTATTTATAAACTAATTACAACAGTGCAATAGTGTTGTTATTTGTTCCAATTTTATATTCCTAGGGGACAATGTCCCTGACCACCGAGTTCTTCGGTTCGCATTCTTATTTTACTCTTTTCTAGCATAATGAAATGAAGCTGTTTAAGCCACTGTAGATAGGTGAAAATTAGATGAGTTTTAATCTTTTCACTCATGTTTGGATTTCAGCACAATTAAAATTATTCCATCTTGTATAAAATATCGAACTGTCGTAAACCTTTTTATTCACTCCTTAAGAATGATGGCATCGCCTGACAGGAAACCTCATGTCCCGAGTATTCCTTCTTCCGATTGGATAACCGGTTGCTTCCTCCAGGCCGTACCTCATGCAGACTGCCGGCACACACCCCCGACCGTGGCAATGGCGCCGGGCGAAGAGGGGCGGCAGGCCTCGAGGAAGCAAGGTCGCGGGGGTGGTGGAAAGCGTTGGCCTCCGCGATCTGTGTCAGTCTGTCAGCTGGTGCAAGGGCGGTATCCCCTCCCTCCCGAGTCACACAGCCACCTCTGACGAAAGAGCGGGGTTCGATTACGCGCAGGGTGCTGTGTCGCAACGGGCCATATATATACCATCCTACCGTCCCAGGGGCTTTTCATTCCAGTCCGCCAGGCTGCCCGCCCGTTCAAGTCTCTTCGCAAGGAGCATCTTCTTCTTCTTCATCATCATCATCGGTTATGTCGCACCTGTGAGTACCATCTCTATTCCATCAGGAAACACTCTGCACCTTCCGTCATAGGTGCACCAGCTTGCATAAGTGCCGGCATGGTGCATGGTGCATCCTTGTGCATTTATTTGATATCATTATTGAGTGACAGTTGTTTTTACATTATCGCCGTTTCGATTTGGAGAACAAGTGCCGTTCTGCCTAGACATTTGTTCCAGAATCTTTCATGTCTGCAAAAGGTCACCATATCCCCTTGTATGGCTGTCTGCCATGTTTCTGTTATGAGACAACTCTTTTCAAATTCCGGGTTCAAGTTCATTTCTGGATTGACTTTTAACGAAACAGATCTCAATCGATTTAGTGTTTTTTTAAATTTCAATGCCCTTATATAACTCAGGCGTGGAATAACGAGTTACCTTCGGGTTACTATTTTTTTCTAACCCGAGCAATACTGCATTTGACCCTTTGATAACACGACCCACGCAAGACCTCGCAGTGACCTGGCAAACGCTGTAGCCGGCACGGCGACACTTTAACTTGTTTATTTATTACTTTCATTTGTAGCTTTAAGCCTTAATATAAAGTAGTTTTTCTCCAATAGTGATTTTAAATTGATATTTTGAAATTATTATATTGACCATCAAGTTCACCAAACCACAAATTGTGCATGCGACAATCAATTTCTATCTAAGTATTAACATAACAGTATACAATTATTTTAAATATATTTTATTCTAACACTGTGAAATATTTTTGTTATACCATTGTTTACAGTAACAATAGGACTGCCTCTCATGCTGCATTCGGTCGGCTTTGAGAGACAAATGTCTACTTTCACCGTGAAGGTTATTACCATCATAATGAAGACATGATTATTCCAATGCCTCCGGGACACTAACTTCTTCCGGTGATAATACCGGCACTGTTTCTTCTGGGAGATGATTTACCCAGTAGTGATCTTTGATCTACAGTCTGGTACAAAATGAACGTTCATTAGTGTTTCACTAACTCAAAATAAAGTAAACAAGGCCCGCCATATTAAAATTATCCAAAACAAGTGAAGAACCAGCTGTTGGGGAAAACAGTGCCAACCTAATCCCTGGTGTTTACTTGAGTCAAGCAAAAGTATGTTAGCAAAATATTCATCAGGCGTGTGTTAGTGAAATGCCCCTTATTAACATGGCTCCATTCGAATATATATTCAATAGTACATTTTCACTTCATTCGACATTGAAGAGTAATCTCATTAATGGTGTGCCGGTTTGAAGTGTGTATATTAATAAATAAAATACCTTTTGCCTCTCCACAGCCTTATCGATTTATAGCCGAACGTTTTCGACGGACTACGCCGTCATTCTCGAGGATTCGAGCTGATGGTAACGCCGATTATTTCATATCACACCCGGCAAGTGCTTCAGTTGCAGAAATGAAGAAAGCTACTAAGAGGTAGAAGGTGTTTTATTTCTTAAGATTAATTTCGGCTCAATTTTTTTTTTCACAGGTAATAAAAGGTAGCCTATAGTAACCATTAGGATTTCGATCAATGTTGCTTGATGGTTAAGACTAGTTTCTTCTCGTATGCCCTGTAGCGCAGTCAGCCTGATGATTTTCTTTTCTTTGCCGAAGGAATGTACGTCAACTTTCATTCTCATTCAATCCTCTCGTTCATACTTATCTGTATCTTGGATCTTCCAACTGCAGTTGCGTCGAATGGACACTAAATGGTCGATACAATATCTGCAGCCATCCTCTACATTCCTTGATAAGCGATATTTATGGCTTTACTTCAAAGGTTCGCTGGAACTGGGTGGAAGAGGTTGCCTAAATAGTTACACATTTCAAATGAAATTTTATTCCGTACAATTAATCCTAATAGCTTGTCGACAGCATTAATCTTCACCACCAGAGATTCCTTTAATATCGCCATCTATGGCAGCTAATTGTGAATATTCCAACTTAAAATATGAACACTGATGAATTCAAAATATTTATTGGACCTTCATGATCACGATTCAAGTACTAATGCAACAATTAACCTTGATACTCCATAATGGCGTGTCTCTCGACCACAGTCGCTTTGACATTTCGGTAAGGCTCTCAGAATGGCATGCTGAAAGTCTTTTGGCTTCTTGACTCTCAGGATGTTTAAAAATTTCGTACTTCTTCCGTGATTAAAACTTCAAGGTATTTTATATGAGAGAACTTCAGAACAATTATAATAACAATAAGTTATTGAATCCGTTTTAAAAAAAAAATTTCAGTACGTGTTTGACTAATAGGCATGAGATGTCGCACGGTGTCAATTTTTGCACAGATGATGACCAAAATAAGTTGCTTTTTTATTTAATTTTTTTTTTTAATTAAAATTACAATCTTCTAAGTAATTGTGATAAATGTTTTCGTTCATACCATATTTACAATTCTTTATTCACTCGGTCATTCATACAGTATTTACAAACATGCTAGAGACCACCAAAATCCGCATGGTTGTTACCTCCCTGGCATGCGAAAGAGGAAGTGGAGTCTTGGGAAGCCCCCATGATCCTTCGTCAGCCACGTCACCGGATACGAGCCAGTGGAGGCAGACGAAGAGCCCGAGATCCACAGACGCTCAAGACATGATGAGGAACTCCCACTGCCACGTATTTATAGTCTCCGAGGAGGATTATAGGAACGAGAGGCGCAGTGTAATTACTCGGCTACGGGATTAGGGTGGTTGGATAGACTGCTGTGGAATTTTATTAACTTGGAAGGGACGAGTTCAAGAATGTAGGGTATATTAAGATCGTTATGAAGGGTTTATTATCTAATTATTTGGTAATAAGAAAACATAATTTCTTATTACAGTTCAACTAGTCTTATCATAAAGAGTATTGAGCCAAATTAAAAGGTTGACAAATTTATATCTACTAATTAATTGAAAATATAGTTATATATACAATTATTTCAATAAAAATAGTTTTATTGACGTAACTTTATTGCATGTAGCAACTATATGTATTATAAGTGCAGTGTTGGCTATTTATTGATTAATGTTCAATATAATATTGAGCTAACTTCATTAAGAAATAAAAGTGGCAATAAAGATTCTTGCTACCCTCGTACTCCATCCGTCAGTACTCAATTGTTCTTCATGGCTGGCAACACCTTGAGGTCCACGTTGTGATATCCATTTACTTCTGGGTCTCCTGAGGACGAAGGAAATTTGGACCGATTGTCGCCAGTAAGACCGGACCGCAGTACTCCAGTGGAACGTGACAGTCTTGCTTTGCTAATAAGTATTTCGGCATCAGTATTCAGGGATCGACCGCAGCCTCACCTCTCCAAGCCGTTGGTTAAAAGTTACAAAAAAAAAAAACATAACAAGGGAGAAATCGGTTCATTAACTGTCGAAAGGAAAACTGTATATTTCGACAGTCGTTCGCCAGTAACTGATGACAGTTTAGTCAGCTGTCTTGAAACTTTGAGAACGTGGGACTCAACACACTTCCAGCTCAGAAATATCTATAAGGATTAAACTTTAAAAAATTCGTTGCAAAGGGTGTCCCAGAATTAACGGAAGATTTGATTTAAATAGAAAACACAGTTTTTAGTATTTTTGTTGTTAGTTTTTTATTGAATTATAAAGTAAATAGGATAGGGTTATTTATGGAATAACACATCGGGGGACTTAGCTGGCACATACGCACTCTTTTGTCAAAATTTTCCATGACCATTTGCCATAAATGTGGTTGAATTTCCTTGATGCAGCGTTGAATTTCCTCTTTTAATGCACGGGTGGATGTGTGCTTGCTGACATACACCTTTGACTTCCAATAACTCCATAAAAAGAAATCTAAAGGTGTTAAATCACACGATCTAGGGGGCCAATTTTGATCACCGAAACGAGAGAGTACACGACCTGGAAATGTCTCATGCAGTATTGGAATTGTTTCATGGGCTGTATGGCATGTGGCACCATCTTGTTGAAACCACATATTGGTCACATCAATATCATCCAATTTCGGCACAAAGAACTGTGTTATGGATTTTCAACCACACTCTCACAAACTGCTTGGATATTGACATTTGAACGGCTTGTTTTTGGACGACCAGTGTGTTTAGTGTCTCCTAAACTGATCCAGTCTCCCCTACATTTTTCAATTAATCTCTTCACAGTTGATTAAGTCAAAACACTATTCCGACCATATTTTGTATGACATTTTCGAACTGCGGCCGCCAAACTTTTATTATTTTTGAGATAATGTTCAACAATAAAGACACGTTTTTCTATCGTGTAACGCTCCATTTTTACTACCCCTAAACTGTCAGCTGTCAAATTGTTTTTTTTAAATGGCGGCGAATTAAATCTTGCGTTAATTCTGGGACACCCTTTATATAAAAAAGTTTCAAGTACGTGGGGCCTAGTAATCGTGTGAACTAAGCAGTATGTGTTCGATTCTCATCTGTGAAACCAGATTTTATTTCAAGAACACCTACTGACACTAGAAGAAGCTAGTAGCCTATACTAACACTTCAGTCGTCACTACTTCTACTAAAAATAAGTTAGCACAAACTAGCGTCTAAATAAAAGAACGTATTTTATTTCTATCGATATGAAATCAGGATTAATATAAAAAAAATCTTAAAAATAATTAATGTAAACAGGAAAATTGGTGACGGTGGTTATTCAGTAAAAATAATCAGTAGTACATTAAATTAAACCTTGAGTAATTTACTGCAATAGTGCCACTGAAAATCATAAAATACAAATGATACGAGAATAAAAAAACGATTATAACTAGTCATCATTTATGATTCAGTCTAATTCCCAATCTGAAAATTACTTAGTCATAATATGACGTTAATGTCAAGAGATTATGTACCGTTAATAAAAAAAATATATTCTGAATTCCAGCAAATAAATATTCATTGCTGGTAAAATTAATTATTAATTAGAATTACATTTCAAACTATTTAATATCATCTTCCCAGTATATGATCTGCTATTTATAATCTAGAGTATATCTATTGTCTATACAATTAGGATTGTTACATGAGGTTATGAAACGCCAGTTAAAACAGTGCGACAATTTAAAATGTGCATACGCGGTCATTTCAAATAAATCTTTTACACTCACATGTATGATGTAGGAGAAAATTTAGCTAATAATTAAATTTTGTCCCACTAAATGTATCAAATACTTCCATACTAAATAATTCCCCTAGTATAGGTTGGTGCGAATAAAACGTCGGATTCTTAAGTGAATATATTAAACTGCATATATTTTTCCAAAAGCTGTTTATTTAATCAAAATATGCTCCATTTACTTCAATACACTTTTCCCAACGATATTTTAATGCATAGATGCTTGTCTTGAAGAAATTCTGATCTTTAGAATCAATGAACTCTGATATGCCATTTTTTAGACTGTCTTCATTTTCGTACTGTTTAGCCCGTAAAAACAGTTCTAAATGTTTAAATAAATGAAAGTCGGTTGGCGAAAGATCCGGTGAATAAGGTGGGTGCTGCAAAATTTCATATTTTAATTCATTTAATTTCGCAATTGTTTTGTACGATGTATGCGGCCGAGCGTTAAATCGGGTCAGCAATGATGAGCATACGTTCAAGCGATCCAGCTTATTTCGCTCGGTTAGTTCGTGCGGTATCCACTTATCCATTTTTTTCACCTTGCCAATTTCAGAAAGATGTCGCAATATTGTTGTATGGTCAACTTCCATTCTGGCAGCAAGTTCCCTTGAAGAAACAGTTGGATTCGTTTCCACCAATGCTTTCAGAGCATCATTTATCACAGACGTTTCGGGTCTTCCACGCGGTTCATTTTGCAGCGAAAAATCACCAGACCGAAATTTTTCAAACCAACATTCCACTTTTCGATCGTTCACAGTATTCTCCCCAAACGCCTGGTTTATATTGCGTGCAGCTTTTGGAGCATTATTACCAAGTTTATACTCATATAAGAAAATTACACGAATATCGGTTGAATTCATATCGGTGCAAAATTCAAAGCAAATAACAAAAGGGAACACTTTTGAGAAAATCTTCTTTGGTAAAATGTGACTCTGGCAATGGACAGTACGACTCCAGGTTATGTCAAAAACAAAAGCATAACAAAAACAGGGAGACGAAGGTTCACATTTAAAGAAAATCCGACATTTCATACGCACCAACCACTACTTCTACCCTCATCTTGAGCGTGCAGTGGCTTTCTTCAAATACCTACGTCGGTTTTCTCTGATCTGCGTCTTCCATTTGATTTTGGACATGTTCATGCCTTGCGAACCCCTTAGTCATTCCATGTACCTAAGATATGTCCAGCCTATTTTTACCAACTGGTAAGTTCCTGAGGGTGTACGTGCTTTTCAGATAGTCCTTACATAGCAAATGCCCCCTGTCCGGCAGACAATACAGCGCCCGTCTCTGTGAACAACACAAGAGGGAGAACACATACAGGAACACATTAGTCGTGGAAATATGTTAGTTAAACACGATTAAGTAGCCCAAGTTTGATTCTGGTAGACATCATTAAGCTGAAACTGCTCTACACTGCTTGTCAATCGGTTCATCTTTCCTGCCAGTTTTCCTGGCCTTACTTTTGATTGACTCGAATCATCTAATCCTTTCTTTGAGTCAGATTCCACCATACAGGTGTGAAGTCCTCAGGGGCAGACCCTGTGTGTAACTAGTAGAATGCCATCTACACACCTGAAACAGGCAGAATATTCCAATACCCTTGGATACCATATTACTTTCGTGGCCTTCCAAAGTATCTACTCTGATGGATTGAAAAAGTTAGCAACCTTAAAATAACCCACCCTTCCCTAAATTTAAATCTCTTTTAAATGTATTCATTCATACTGTATTTACAAAAAGCCCTCCCCAACCCACAAGGTTATCACCTCTCTCTCATACAAAAGAGGAAGCAGTGTCTTCGGAGTCCCCCACGCTCCTCCTTCAGCGTCGCCTGATACGAGCCAGTGGAGGCTGACCAAGCGCGAGAGCCACAGACGCTCAGGACATGATTGGAGAAACTGGCCATTCCCAGAACTCCCACTGTTACGTATTTACAGCAGGTCACGAGGCCGCTGCCGTTTTAGTCTCCAAGGAAGATTATAGGGATGAGTGGTGCAGTGCAATGGGATTAGGGTGGTTGGATAGGTTATTATGGAATTTTATGAACTTAGAAGTAATACACGAAAGTGGGTTTAACATCCTTTTGATAGTTTTGGTTTTGTAATGCTTGCAAGAAGTATAAATAATCCTTAATTCCCACCCAAACTACCTTCACAAAATGTCCTAGCTTGTGAGTCTGCCTATCCGTCAGCAGCTCATCCAGGAAGTCTCTAGTGCATCGATATCTCCATCAGCAAGTGCACTCAGCTTGATTCTCTTTTGCTGAACTCTTCTTCTGCAAAGCAGTCCTATTCGTTTTTATATAAGTAAAGCTCGCCTCCATTGTTTGAGACATTTCTCAGCACATTACCTACACCAGTGCTTTCTTCTCTTTATGCATCGTGACTCAAAATCCCTTTCTTCCAAATCCCTTATGGAACCACGTATTACCAGATCCTTTTCTTCCTCATTTTCATGCAGTAATTATCCCCGCTTATTAACTTATTGAGTAATTCCCTTTAATGTATTTTGTTTATTTATTATTATTATGTTGGTCTCGTCTTAATCCACCAAAATATGTATTTAGCCTAATATTATTTTAAAGACAAAGTCTCAGAATAAATAATTTTTTTTCTTAATTTTATTTATCTCTGTCTCAAAGAAGTATTTTACAGAAGAGATTCTTTAATTGCAATTAAAACGTGTGATGTTACCGACCGCCCTCGTTCAATGGTAACACCATGATTCTAGTACAAAGGAATCTCTTTGTTCTTAGATCTTGGACTACCTCTCCATCGGAACACAAGGGTACTTGCTCACAACTTGTTGAGAGACAGGTGAAAGTGCATTGCTTCGTAGCTGTTCAAAAGTAGAATCTTTCTCTTTGGGTTCAAGCCCACATTCGAAAAAAAAATACAAGATCGAGTTTATGACTCGAACTTGATTTGGGGGCTAGCCTCACTTTTTGTGGGTTACGTCAGCTATAGAAGAAGTTAAGGTAAGGTTAATTAAATAGCACATTATATTTTGGCCTTCCCACTATATATTTCTTTTGTTCAAACGCTTTCAGCGCTGTACGTTCAGCACTGTCAAGTAGTTAGAACGTTTGTAAAATTGTATAGTAAATAAATTGTGGGAAGATAAAACATAAGCCGCGTTTTTTTTACTCAATCTAAGCCCACAACTAGGAGTTGGAGTAAATGGTAGGATGACATAATGCGTGCATAAACTGCCTCTGAATTACCCCCATTCTGCCCATAATGACCGCCCATATTACCACATGTACACTGTGGCAACTCGTGAGTAGAGTAATAATTTATAGGAAGGCTGGCCTCGTGTATTCTTATCATCACATTATCTCCAAACTATAATTTCAATTCGATTATTTATCGTCGTAACTGATGACACAAGCTAACTGGCCGCCTCCAGCTCCCCGTCCCTCGGAAATGCTACGGGGGTGTAACTTCGAGAACACGTTATAACACGAATTCCTTGCCTAAATTAGACCCCTGTGACCATAAATAATTGAAAAAAAGTCTTATGAGCCTTACCCTTCTCTTTTAAATGTTTTCATTCATACAGTATTTACAAAAAGCCCACCCAAAGCCACAAGGTTGTCACCTCCCTCGCATGCGAAAGAGGAAGCAGTGTCTTGGGAGTCCCCCACGCTCTTCCGTCAGCAGCGTCACCGGATACGAGCCTGACCAAGAGCGCGAGATCCACAGAAGCACAGGACATAATACGAGGTTGCCATGACTCCCACTGTCACGCCGAGGCTTTTTAGCTGTAAACGGAAGTTGTTGATAATGACAGTTGCTATCCGTTTTAATAATGAGCTCCTGTGATGATAAATGCATTTATTAACTGACTCACTTATAATTTATTCCATAACAGCCCACAGCCAGCAATAAAATCTCAAATTCTACTTCTAGCCCCTAATCAGAACCCAGAACTTTCAAATTCGAATTGAATATTATCCAATAATTACATAATATAAATAATCTTATGGTAATATGTAATATAGTTTAAGAGCATTAATAAGAAACAGGTCTGTCAATTTCGTCTTTGTGATTACACCGACAGTGTGCACTTAAGGTAGAAATCACAAAATTCGATCTATAATCTAAAGGTATATCTCAAGTCATAGCTCACCTAACTCAAACGTTCGTCAAAGTATTTAACAAACTCCTGGGCATTTTGTAATATTTTAATTCACTGCCTTTAATTATTTTGTGTCAGTTTATAAATATACCTAAAAATTTTGTAACCCATCAGGAGAAATCACTATAAAATAACAAATCTTGTTTTAATTGAGATTTTTTATGGTAATATTTCAGCTAAACAGTATTCTAAATATAAACTAATTCAAAGGTTCCAGAAAAAAAGGTTTAAAGTGCAATAAATAAAAATCGCATGTCAATTTACTTGTTTTTGTTTTGAGAGCAAGTATCAGCGCCTTCAAGATTTTGTATATAGATGTTTAAGAAAGTTAAACTCAGATGCGGCAAACCATCTCTCAATCAATTGTTCTTTTTCTATCTACTTTTTTAGATTTTAATTCGTTCGTTAAGGTATAGTAATAATCAGGTATAAGTGTGACGGATCACAAAATTTCCTTTACATCGGAGAAAACTATTTGGAATCAGAGCACACACGTGTCCTGTATTGATCAGGGTATCAAGATCTTCAATTTGATACTCTTCTGAATGATGGCCATCAAACGGAAGTACCTAACGTAACATCGTGCCTCTGATGAACACTCATTGATTTACAGTTTCAAATACGATATCAGAGATAATTTTAATTACTTTTTATGAGTTAATTTTATCTTATGGCTAGTATACGAAATACACGAATACACATCACGATATTTATATGTTCAATTTGAAAGCCTAAGTGACATAGGTTTTTTTTTTTTAAATACTAAACAATAATGATTTAAAGATGGGCATAATATCCTTCCAAATTTTATTTAACAACAGTTTGTTGCAGCTGTTATCGGTCCATCCTCAAACAGCATCTACACTGCAAAAATAACAACTTAATAGATTAACATCAAGTTACACTTTGTCAATAACAATTATTTAAACATTATGTCACTCGTTATAAAAGATAAATTTATCACTCTCATGATCATGCCATTGAAATAAATTGAATCCGATACAAAAAAGTGTTTTTAAAATATTTCCTTGCTAGAAAATCGTCATAAAATGAGGATAAAAATATAATATCGTCACTCAAGGTACAAAAAGTAGAATGCTAAAACTTTTAGTATTTTTTTTTTTTTTTATTGCATTTATTGCAATGTGGCATTTTGTAGTTGCTACCTGGTAGCAAAATGTTTTCTGTTATCTGTTCCATTCAATAACATATTCTGAGCTAAGAAAAAAACAAAAAGCATATAAAAAATAGAACCAAATCAGAAGAAAAAAATCAGTTATTTTGCTCTGCGGAAAAATGCACTTTTTAAATAGGACCTTTTACTCTTCGATTGACAACGTCCCGTCTATCTAGTCTATACTTCTAAAGGACTCAGTTGTAGTTGGAGGTTATCAATGGTTGTAAGTGCAATGTGCTGCTTTAAAAAAAAAGTAATTTATTAACGTTTTCTTATTTGAATGATACAACATACGAGTGATAAATATTTGTTCTAGACTTTATTGACAAAATGTAACTGTATGTTAAACTATTATGTTTTTGTTTTTTTTCGGTTGTGTAAATGATGCCTGAGGTAACATTCCGAAAAGCTGCAGCAAACCATTAATTAATAAAATTTGGAAAAACATTCCGCACATCTTTTAAATCAGAATCTACTTTCGCTTCCTTGGAAATATCATATATTTCCATTCAATTAGTTAATGGCACTTAATATAGTTTTAGCATAGTTTTTTAATAACAAATTGGACACGTATGTAATATTTCATGCCTCTAGCTTGAAAGAGGGACTCGAAAAGCCCAGGCCAAAATGACAAATTATCGAATTTCCAGCCAAGGAACAGAACTGTGAAGCTTTGGATTACGAAGGATAATATTACTTTTGGATAGTGGAATCTCCATAGTAGACGGTAGAGTACATATGAAAGTGAAACAGCCTTTGTGCGGTGATTGACAATTCGACCTCACTTGTGCATTATATTTATGCAACAACCCCAGTAGCAGACTTTCATTTCTAACAAGCTCTCCTGTCCTCATCAATCATATACTGCGTTCCAGCTCTTGTGCTCCACCTCGGTTAGTCAGAAACGATCGGGTCTCTTCAGTCTTACTCTTAGCTAGTGTTATTGTATTTGGCCTACCTCATCGACAGGGAAATTCGACTATTTGTCGAGTCTTTACTTTGGAACTGGTATGAGGTGAGTGCGTATATGTCGGATATATACTACAATATCATAAGCAAACATTATCTAAACCTTTTAAAAGGAAGGCTTTTTGAAGAAAGTTAATAACTGTTAACAATCATAGTTACGAACAATCTTAATTGATCTGTTAGTTATACCAAAAGGATATATTTCTTTATTGAAATTCTTCAACCTATGCTACTGTATTAGCATTTTGATTAATGCTTAGAAATTATGCTGTTTTTTTTTTTGGCCCAAACCAATTCACTTGTCACTTTAGACATCGCTCTATGTTGTTGACAATAAGCTGGGAGTAAAGATAATTAGAATACAGATTATACTGGCCTGGGAGGTGGGAATGGAAGTTCTAATAGCGTGAGGTGGCAAGATCTTGAATGGATGGGATGTTGAGATCAGCGTGAAGGGTACGGTTGTTGTTGAAAACAACATGGACTATCACGCAAAGTACACTGCAATGCAGAGACTGGATGCGAAGAATATTGGATGGTTCGGCATTCCACTAAATGTCTATCAATATCGAAGCAGTGCGTGAGAGTGTTGTTGAAAATCCAGGAACACCAATTCGGCGTCGTAAACACAGTTCTTTGTGCCGGAATTGGATGATATTGATGTGGCCAATATGTAGTTTCAACAAGATGGTGCCACATGCCATACAGCCCATGAAACATTTCCAGGTCGTGTACTCTCTCGTCTCGTTGATCAGAATTGGCCTCCTAGATCGTGTGATTTAACACCTTTAGATTTATTTTTATGGGGTTATTGGAAGTCAAAGGTGTATGTCAACAAGCCCACATCCTCCCGTGCAACCAAATTAGGAAATTCAACGCTGCATCAACGAAATTCAACCACATTTATGCCAAATGGTCATGGAAAATTTCGACAAAAGAGTGCGTATGTGGCAGCAAAGTCGTGGAGGCCATTTGCCAGATGTGTTATTCCATAAATAACCCTATCCTATTTTCTTTATAATTCAATAAAAAAATAACAACAAATCTACTAAAAACTGTGTTTTCTATTTAAATGAAATCTTGCGTTAATGCTGGGACACCCTTTATTAGCATTATCATCAAACATTTCAACCTCCATGTTCATATTCTGACTGACGCGTTTACAGTACTAGTACATGGATGTTTTCCATTACTTTATCAACGTCTTTCCAGAAGTGATCCATTCCGTTCAGTAACTAGTGTAGAAAATCTAATTAACCCTTCACTGGGTTGAGTCCACCTTGATATATATGTAAAACAATTAATCTGTAGCTATATTACTTTCAAGTCCAATTGAGAAATAGATTGACTTTTTTTTTTGGACAAAGGTGAACTTGGATCAGTTGTTTTTTGAGTGGTCCACATACAATTCCAATCAAACTATTTTAAAACATTTGGAACTTTTATTTGAGACTACACTCAGTTCATGTTAAAAAATGAGAAAATTATAGACAGAGCGTTATTAATTCATAATAATACAATGTCTCATATGACTTTGGACCAGAAAATATTGTGAAATGAGAAATTCTTTATAAATTATACATAAATAATCCTTCCATTGATACAAAAACTTGAATGAGATGGGAATTCGCCGTAGGCCGAGTGTTATCGGCAAGCCAACGCGACTCCCGCGTTTCGCGTTGATTCGGCAGCCCTAAGGCTCCGACCATAAAACGTCCGAGATTATAATAATAGAACTTTATTGTGCAATAATTACAATCTGCCTTTTATAAGGCAATATGCAATGTCCGAAATTAACAATTTTCCTTAAATCTAACAAATTTCCATTGCCAATAGTTTGAAGAATACCGTTCGTGGTCTGAATTACCTTCAGGAGAGTCATCATGAATCGAAATGTCTTGAGAAGTGAATATGTGAAATAGTTTTTGGTAAAACTAAAACCACTATTTTTGTTTTTGTAGTAAAGGGTTTCAACTAGTAACGTTATTTTTTTATGGTTATATAACTCAAATGTTCTAGGTAGAAGATATTCTGTGTCTTGTTTTTTGTTTTCGCATTCGAAAGAGGAAGTGGAGTCTTGGCATGTCCCCTACGCTCCTCCGTCAGCTGCGTCACCGGATACAAGCCAGTGGAGGCTGGCGAGAGCCACATGATTGGAGAAGCTGGCCATTGCCAGGACTCCCACTGTTACGCATTTATAGCAGGTCACGAGGCCACTGCCGTTTCAGTCTCCGAGAAGGATTATAGGGATGAGTGGTGCAGTGCAATGACTGTGCTAGGGGATTAGGGTGGTTGGATAGGTTTTTTGTTTTCAGACAGATACCTCGTCAAATAAAGGTCCACCGACCGTAAAGTATGTGTTTTCCTAAAAGTAGAAAGTATTAATAATTATTAAGCCAAAGAAAAGTAGGGCCGGGACTGAAACCAGAGAGGTCCCAATCAACTGTTGGGTAGTCTAACTCTATAAACATTTAATTATTTAGTCACCATTAAAAACACTTGTTCAAATAGTGTTGAGTATAAAATGACTGAGTCCCAAAATTAGGATGTAGCAATCTTAATAAGCTGGATATGACTTTTCTTGTCAAGTTATCGCAAAACATGGTTTTGTACGAAGCGAACACAATAGAAATTTTTATTTTCTACAAAATTAACATTTAATTTGAAACCATCGCCCCAAGAAACATAACCGTACAAAGTTTTAGCAAATTATTATTAGATAATTAAACTGGCCATTGCCAGGACTCCCACTGTCACGCATCTATAGCAGGTCATGAGGCCACTGCTGTTTTAATCTCCGACAAGAATTATAGGGATGAATGGTGCAGTGCAATGACTGTGCTAGGGATTAGGGTGGTTGGATAGGTTACTATGGAATTTTATGAACTTGGAAGGGTTCGAGAATGTAAGGTATATTAAGATCGTTATGAAGGGTTTTATTGCTGACGTAATAAGGGGAATTTACTATTGTTCTCAGGATGTAAGTAACAAAGCGTAAATATGTAACACTCCTATGTTGACAATGTTTACATCACAAAAAACATCATAGGAACATGGAAATAATATTGTTAACAATTAAATATATACACAAATCATTTATATTAAATTACTCTGTATTATGTCTGCACAAAGCGCAATAACGTATTCCTAACTAACCTCTGACAAACAAACAGGTAGGGTCCCCTGACATATATTCGTTTAGTTGCCGTATTTACAAACAGCCCGAATTCACACGTTTTATTCCCAAGATGGCGAAAGCTCCATCATTCGAGTGTTTAGTGATACTGCGTAAATTGGCAATAGTCTTTTGTTCGGTAAAATGCTGCGACATCGGATCCTTCTGTCACTTGTAAATCTTTACAAATCCCACCTGGACGATCGCAGTGTTCATTGCCACTTTGCTAAGACTCAAGTTCAAAGGCAAGAAGATTCATGGCCTCGGAGATATCACCGATAATAAATAGGAGGTCCTATAATCTTTACATGATTTAAAACGATATTCAGATCCTAGAACAATGTTATTATTATCTAGATAATATGATAAACTTAACCCAGCTCTATAAGTATTTTATTATGACCTTTCGTGTTTGTCATTCACAATGTTATCTCTACTGTTTAGAAAGTCATAGTTTAATAATATTCTCATCGATATATCTTTGTTGAACAGCTTAAAGCATAGCCCGTTAATCCGTCAGTAGTACATACATATATTGTCATCGTTGTTTTCTCGAAATATTCGTGTACACTTATAGTTATTGTCATGCCAATTGTATGTTATAACTTAATTATAATTAAAATCTACCAGATGAAAATCTTATTCTTGAGCACTATGGTCAGCTCAAACTGAAATCTCTCCGTGTATCTAGAACTTCAGATATTTAAATACATGTTGTTCAACCTGCTTGTTCATAAACGTCAACATGTAATCAAAATAATATCTATTTATGTAAATATAATTTCCGACGACATTTTAATGTCATGGAAGGGATACACTTGCTGTTGGATACGTCGATGTTGATGTTGAGCAGTCAAAAATATTTCTGTAATTTGGATTAAATTTTTGGATGCAGAAAAGGTCATTTCAGTATGATTAACAGCAAGTTTATTATGATAAAATTACAATCTGCCTCATTGGGCAATAAGTAATTGTGATAAATGATCTCATTTATACCATATTTACAATTTTCATTCACTCGTTCATTCATACTATACATACAAACAGCCCAGAGGCCCCCCAAGTCCACATGGTTGTCACCTGTCTCGCGTGCGGAGGAAGCGGAGCCTTGGTAATTCCCCCACGCTCCTTCGTCAGCCGCGACTGGCTGACCAAGATTGCGAGAGCCACAGACGCTCAGGACATGATTTGAGAAACTGGCCATTGCCAGTACTGTTGCATATTTATAGCAGGTCACGAGGCCACTGCCGCTTTAGTCTCCGAGGAGGATTATAGGGATGCGTGATGCAGTACAATGACTGTGCTAGGGGATTAGGATGGTAGGATAGGTTCCATGGAATTTTATGAACTTGGAAGGGATTAGTTCAAGAATGTAAGGTATAGTAAGATCATTATGAAGGTTTTTGTTCCTGACGTAATAAGGGGCATTTACTATTGTTCTCAGGACTTTTGATTGAAAGGATTTGATGCGCTTGATGTTCGACTTTTTTGCTGTCCCCCATAGCTCTATCCCGTATGTCCAGATTGGCTTAGGTATAACTTTGTAGATAAATAGTTTATTTTCTATTGAGAGATGGGATGTCTTTCGAAGTAGTCTGTTTAGTCCAAAGCGTCTGTTTAGCCTCGTGTGCGGGTTTTCAATATGATTTCAGGATTACCACCGGGGTTCCTTTATCAATTATCCTATGTTTGATAATATCTGCAAGTCTCCTATATTAGTCAGGCTTTCCATTTGAAGTAGTATTTTAATTAATGCCTTGAATTGGGACTTTTTTAAATTTGAAGAAGCACATTCTTAGTAACCTTTCCTTTTTCATTAATAATATTTTGTTTAAGTCAGTTTGAGGACCACATATGTAATGTTATGTATCTTATTGCATTTATTTTGCTGAATAAATTAAATCCTTAAAGAAGTAAAGGCAGCGGCCATAAGAACTCTCCTGAAGGGAGTACGTGGTGGATTCACTGTTTAACTATCGTCTTTGAGACAGCGGAATTGATTAACGTCTCCATTGCTTTCTCTAAGATTATTTCTACGAAGGGTAAGGCCACAACAGGAAGGGGTGATTCATGGCACGAATATGATCACGGCACTTCTCATTCTTACTAACATATATTGAATTATTTGAATTTTCCAAATTTCTAAAACATTTTAAAGTCGTATTTAACAACATAAAACGGGCTAAGATTTATAATTTTGAGTTATTATATAATTTCGGAAAGTATTTTAAAAAAAAGTCCGCCCATTATTTATTAATTGGCCCTCTTCTTTCTGACTTTAAAGCTGTCTCAACTCCTCACTCAGAACATATCTAAAATGTAAGATTCTCATATTTCTCCCTATGGTGATGGCACTTTAAAGACATTAATGCAAAAATAACTTCAAAGATGCCCAACAAAAAATTAATTATTTCTTCATATCCTGTGTGGGTGATAATTTTTTAAAAAAGCTTTAGGTTTCTCCAAATATATTTTATTTATATTACATCTACAGTCACATCCTCAAGACTAGAATTCAAACAAATTACATACAAAACAACATTTAAATGTTGTTTTTTTTGATTTTTTAAATGGTAGCTAATTTAATTGGTAACAATCCAAAGAATAAAACAAAACACTTATGAATAATAGTACCTTTTAATTCATTATTGCAACCTTTCTCTAAAAATTAATTAAAAATTTTAAAATAGTAAACCAATGTTGCATTAAAAGGTAACTCGCTAAATATAAAAACCAATAGATATATAACCAATTTTTTTTTTTTAACTTGGAATAGAAAACATTTTTTGTTCCCCTCATAACAAAACAAGAATTACTGTGTTGGGGGGGGGGGTGTACAGACTAAGGGAAGAAAAAATATACGATCCCACTCTTTAAAAATATTTTTTTTTAACAAATTAGCCCTCACAAAATAGGCTTTAATGTAAAATAACCGATTCCACTCCTAAATTTAGAAATTCAGCCGGCTTTACAGATTTATTTTTTTGCATTTAAATGCTACCCCATAAACTATCTGTAAACATAAGTAACATTAACAATTCGATTTTTTAACAGTTTTTTTTTTGGTTTCCCGATAGCTGTAAAAATTCGAGCCTCCTTGCGACAAACCTTTCAATTTTTTTTTTCAATCTATATTAATCCTACTTACAATTTTTGTATTTTTTTTTATTTTAAGTCAACAAGAAGTTTTAAGATATAAAATGAAGATTATTGATCAAAAATACGTTTTTTTCATTGAGACATTAACTAACCAACATAAAGAAACCAACAGTTAAAGAAATGTTTATGAAGAGGAATGAACGTTGGTGTTATTTAAAACCTAAATTTTACCGTGACTTATAATCTAATACCTCATTGCTATATCTAGCAAGTTTTTAACTTTCTGCATATTTTATTTCCTCGGAGACGTGTACGTTTCAGCGATCAGCTGAACCTCCAGACAAACCCGGTGTTCAACACCACAACTTCCCTTATCAATGCCAAGAGGTGATTGTCCATTTTTAGTTTTAAGTTTCCCTACTGTTCGTCGTACCGGATTTCAGTCATATTGGCTGTAGGGCAAGGACATACATATGTATCAATGCACATAAATCAATAATAATTTCAATAATAAAATATGATCCCGCTATTTTATTAATTATTAGGTAACGAAAAAAATGGTAAAGACCCCCGGTTTGAATTCCGCCTTGGCACTATATTTTTTCTTAGGGTTATGAAAGAACTTCCAAGTAATTGAGAAAACTCGCGAGACTACTTCAGTAGACTACATCGGACTTACTAGTAAGTAGTGTCATTGGCCCCATAATGACTTGGGTATAACAGGCACATACATAGTTATGTTTTTTTAGTCTTGATGAATATGGCTTGACACCGATTCGCAAATATGAACGATAAGTTGAGCCAGGTTTTCCGCCGGCGAACTGGACGAGAAAGTGCTGCTACCTGTGCCCCTCGACTCGACAGCCTTGACCCGGTCATGCTCAATTTCATCTTCCAGGTTCTTTACTGCCTTCTATTCCAGCCCCCAGGGTACCTGATCCTTCCTAAGCCAAATGTCTTCCTGAAATTTGAGTCTTATGATTTTGACATTGTTTTCTTTGTTTGATTGTTCAACATTGGTGTTCAAATACTCGACTTACCAATTGAGGTTGTGAATTTGATTGCATTGTTCCTCCCTTTACTTCGTTTCCTCGAATGCTTAAAGTCTTAAAATAATTAGGTTGGAAATTACTATAACCATAAGACTGCAAATCCTTGAAATATTGACCCAAAAAAACTTATTGATATCTGCTCCAACGACATTAAGTATCCAATTTATATTTCTCGTTCCCAAGAATTTTTTTTTTTTTTTTAATTTCTTCTGCGTTGCCATGAGCCAAGAAGAAAAATCTGTCAATGAGAAGCGGGTAAGTTGATAGCCATATATACCAAGGTATTCTCACACTTCATGTTACCATATCATAATTAAACCATATAACGTATCTCCAGCCGTTGTAAATGCACATATTAAATGTCAAATCTATCATCGCCATATCGGATCGCCTATGCCATATCCATTTTCTGATTTAAGAAAGAAATAACATTGCCTTAAAATCAATAAAAGTTTGACTGTAGCAGCCGTATTTAAAAACTTATAATAGACTTAAAACATATTATAAGAGCTAAAAAAGTCTTAGTAAACAACCTGAAAAATAATTTTTTTGTCACACTATTACAATCAATCAATCTTTTAAATATTTACAGTCTCACCACAGTCCTTCTTCTACTTCGTAGTAGTTGCTAGGAAAAATCCCTTAACCACGTATTATTAGTTATAACAAGTCACAATAAACATATATATAACCTAATAAATATATAAATAAACAATAAACTAATAAATATATATTATATTTAAATTAAGAGCCTGACACATTTCTTTATTTATAGGCACGCGATCTTAAATAAAATTTATTACGTGAAAGTAACGTGTTTCTCTTAAGTTATAAATAGAAACCTCTTTTGCAGAAGTCTTTCAGAAACACTAGATGGCTTTCGTATAAAATAAAAATGTCATAATAACTATACGACCTTGAATAATAAAACATTAACTATTTAAAAAAAAAGGAAAAGATTTATCCCAATGCTAAAACGATGAAAAGCAGCAGGTGTGGAAATTTCGAAAGGGCCGGGTGAAAACCGTTAAGTTTTTCTGTCCTTGGATTTTTCCTTACTTTGTATTTTATGTGGAGAGAATGTTTTCCAATGTTTGCTAATCCTAGTATTGTCAGTATTATCACCAATAAGCATGAATACATTTCGATAAATAATCGTTTGATTATTTAATAATTATAATACATTCCTTATGAAATTACCCTAACTAAAGTGAAGGCTAAATTTAAATGTATCCAGTATTAGTAATGTTTTACATTTCGAGAAAAACAATTTTTTGTTCATTTAGGTTTTTGAAATAACTACATAAATTATGCCACTAAAATGGTTGGTTTCATTTAGCTGATACAATTACAAAAAACTAATGCAGAGAGTTTCCAAATTTGGAACTGTCATAAGGGAAAGTGAATTTGATAATATTTAAAATAAATAACGGCCACCTTTCATATATTAACAATATTCTAAGAACTATCGAACTGTGTTTACCAAGTAATCGATTTTTTTTTTATTGTTTTGAATCATTTGTTATCGAGTGATCATTTATTTTTAAAGTAGATTGAGTTCGAATATGAAGAAAAAAATTTCGGATTAGGTTTGAAGCTGTTGGTTTTTTTTTTTCTTGAAATCCTCTTTATTATTTTTTTTTATAAGGATTTCCTTTATTGTGCTTATTGTTAGGCAATAAGTAATTAAGATAAATGCTCTCATTCATACCATATTTACAATTCATCATTCACTCCCTCATTCATACAATATTTACAGACAGCCCAGAGGCCTCCCAAATCCACACGTTTGTCACCTCCCTCGCATACAAAAGAGGAAGCGGAGTCTTGGGAAGTCCCCCACGATCTTTCTTCAGCCGCATCACTGGATAAGAGCCAGCGGAGGCTGACCAAGAGCGCGAGAGCCACAGACGCTCAGGACATGATTGGAGAAACTAGCCATTGCCAGGACTCCCACTGTCACGCATTTATAGCAGGTCACGAGGCCACTGCCTTTAAAGCTGTTGGTTACCCTAACAACTTACCTCTCCCGTGTCTTAGCAGTTAAGAACCCATGCGCAAGTTCAACTATCTCCAAGCAACGACTATAGTATTTATGAAACTTTTTTAGTTTTTATATCATATATTTATACTAAATTACTTAATTGTAATCAACAAAATATAATTATTCATACTTAAGCCCAAAAAGAATATTTCGAGATAAAATTCAAGTGATCATCCGTTAATCATGATTATTCGTAACCGTTGAGCCTTAGTAAAAGCAACATCTAATGAAATGAAATGAAAAAAAATAAACTTGATTTGGAACAAAATAGGAATGTCTAGCTGGCAAAGAAACAAATACATAAAATTACACTGATATGATAGCTTTACAAATAATAAACCACTTATGTGCAAATGAGATGACCACGAAGAACCGACAGGAATAGAGCGTGGAAGATTGCTAGTATGAAAAATAAATGAATATCATACGGATGGCTGGAGGGTGATAAGAGACTGGTATAAGTCCAGATTTAAAGAGGTTTGAAAAGACTTACTATAGAGGTTCTCGTAAATAATTTCTTTTCACTGGATCTCGATGAAAACGGATGCTAAACAATCGACAAAAGTGATATGACAAACCCATTTGTGATCTGGAGCAGACAGGCAGACGACCATCTCGACAATTCACAATTCGTACGGTTATCGAAAGTAAACAGTTTGTTATAATCTTAGGAGCATTTCCGGTTCCATCCGTCATCCACTTTCCAATGCTACCTTTCACCTAACCCCTAAAACGCAAAAGCACGACTCGTACTCTGAAGATGAATGACGTTCGTGAGCGATTAAATCTAAAAGTTTTCTAATTAGCACTTCTTCTTGTCATTGCAGAGCCTCGCTGTCGCTGAATCCTATCTATCAGCGAACAGCTGTAGGACACTGATTCCGACTTCATTGCTCACTTATCACAGCTGAGCTTATATCAAGGGAGCATTGCAAGACGGAAAATTAATAATCAATGGAAATGGAACGACACTTGCGTTGAATCCTTTTATCTCCTGTTTACAAGAGAGGAGCAGTAAATGCTTGTCGCTAGCTCTTTTTATTTATATTTTTTTCAAATTTAAAATCTATATGTGATTCAATGAACAACTTATTCATAATACAAAATCGATGCTGGATAGTATTTTGTTTTCAGTATAATAGCATAAGATTAACAACTTTATTATGATAGAATTACAATCTGCCTGATTGTGCAATAAGTAATTGTGCTATATGATCTCGTTCATACCAATTTACAATTTTCATTCACTCGTTCATTCATGCAGTATATACAAACAGCCCAGAGGCCCCCAAGTCCACACGGTTGTTGCCTCCCTCGCGTGCGAAAGAGGAAGCGGAGTCTTGGCATGTCCCCCACGCTCCTACGTTTTTTTTTTTTTTTTTTATTTCAAAACCTCTTTATTATAGCATGAACAAAATAAATAATAATTAATAATTGAAATACAAATTTCTCCTCTTCCTGCCATTCACAGATGGATTTGAAGGAGTGCATAAATATAATACATTTTGTTTTTGTGGTTAAAAGTTCATAGTCTCATATACAACATGCTCCTACGTCAGCCGCGTCACTGGATAAGAGCCAGCGGAAGCTGACAAAGAGAGCGAGAGCCACAGACGCTCAGGACATGATTAGAGAAACTGGCCATTGCCAGGACTCCTGCTGTCACTTATTTAGGATAAGATTAATTTTTATTATGGAAACAAATCAATTTGAATTTGAAGTTATTAAATGAAAGCGCCAAAGTGACATCTACATTTCAAAGTAACATTAAATTACTCCTTGAGTCATTCACAAATATGAGAATTATTTTCTATATCTATTTTAATAAAATTCTATATTTTCTGCAGTAATAATAATCTAGATTTCAAAATAACTTCAAGCTCCCTGAATAAAGAGGGTACCATATTTTACTCAATGCGAACCCAGCCTGCGTATTAACACTTAAATACTATATCATTGAGATCTAAAAATACTATCAATGTCCATAAAGAAAATGCAGAACCCCAATTATTTTCACAACTAAACCTCTGATGGAATTAATTCCCTTATTACTTCCCCATTCACAGTTTCCACACGGAATCCCAAAGCATCGAGTTTACACATTATCAATTAAAGTAACTTTATGACTCGCCTTCTAAAACTATCGTATTCTAAATGTAAAACTATCAAACATCTGTTTTCTCGTGGAACCAATCTAAATTCAAATCAATTTGTATCTAAAATTTGCATAAGAAAAATGAAAAACAAGGCATTAAATTAACATCATCGCTTTTCATTATGAATAAATTTTTCATTAATATACGTTTTAATTTAGAAAACTGTATGAATGAGCGAGTGAATAAAATTGTAAATATGGTATGAATGAGATCATTTATCACAATTATTTATTGCCCAATAAGGCAGATTGTAATTTAATCATAATAAAGTTGTTTTACTATTAAATTTAGGAAAAATATAAATAAATAAACTATAAACCAAAAAATAAATTAAATCATGAAAAACAATAGACAATTACAAAAAAGCTTTTACATAATCTATTAAGCCATTATGTTTGGGTAATTTATCTATGCTAAGTAATGGCTTATGGCAATGTTCACATTTATCTATCGAGTTCCTGGTTATTACTTTTAAAATATCTAGATTCTTCGTGCAACGATTGTAGTCTTCCTTGGTTTGTCAAAAATTATTCTTAGAAACTTATTTTGGATTATTCCAAGCTTCCTGATATTGGTGTGTCTTACTAAGCTCCAACTAAGGTACTTTATTAGTTGATATGACCTTTACTAACAAATTGTAAATTAGTAGTTTATTCTGGTTATTATTGGGTTTATAATTACAATTGATAAATGATAAAAGGGTAGATATAGCTAATTTCGGGGTTGTGCATATATGGTTTAAATGAGGTGTCGTGATCTGCAGCCTAGCCAAGCCCCGAATTACTTCCAACTCCTAAATACAATTTCAGTTCTTCGTTTGGTGAAAAATATTGTTTTCAGTTTTGTTGATATTGATTTTCAATTTCCATTATCTATTGACAGGAAGACGTGAAAGCAGCTGTGTCTGTGTGACTTCTTAAACTGCGAAGTGGTTTCAAAATATATTCCTCAGCTCAAGTACTCTGTTTTTTTTTCCATGGGAACGAAAATGTTGTTCTAAAGATAAAAAGGATTATATGTGAAGAATGCATTGATGCACTAGAACAGGCAACAGAGGGCAAAGGCGTACTGCGCAGTTCTCGCCGAAGAGACGACTGCGCACTCGTACGAGCACATATGTGAAAGTGTACCTATATCATATGCAACACTTACAACACTATTACAAAATGGAACATTCCGAGTAACGATACGCAGTTGGGATGGAGGGCGGGCTCTGCGAACACCGTTATGGGCCCAAGTCCTGTTAGGAAAGAATCCTGCATTCCGAACAGAAAATAAAAAAAAAAAACACACACACAAACAAATACGAGAAGATATTTGTCGAAAGAGAGCGATAGGACTGGTTTGTCGAGAATCGAGAATGTGGTGGGGGAAAGTTTTCGCTTTCTTATCCGTCCTCTCTGTTTACAAACAGTTGTTTAGGTCAAGGTGTCTGCTCGTCTGTCCAGCGTCTTCTCACATCACAGCATTTAGGCTGGCGTTGTATCCGCACTTCAGGTAGATCATTGTCTCTTGTACACTTAGGATGTTATTAGCAATATAGGCTATGTTGTTTATTGTGTTTGCTCAACCTGGAAGTGAAACATATAACCACGGTATCACATGTACATGTCATTTCCGCATGTATCATGTCCATCATATCATTTTCTATATGATATATGGCCAATATCACGCTTCTAGCCAAGAATCAAGTAGTCCCAGCAAAAGTGTTAAGTAACCTCTTCCAACAGAACCTATGGTCCAGACACCCATTTAACATTACTCGATCGAAATCATGATTAAATTACAATCATTTCGACATTTCACTACTTTGTTGTTTGGAGTGTTTTTTCAATGAGAATATTACCCTAAAACCTTCACATTTTGATATAAAAAGTAACCTGAAATTAGTTATTACCTTACGGTTGCCAATCAGTTTTATTATATTTTTGTTAGTTCTAAGATTAACACATAACAGGTGCACCGTTTTACGTTAAAAATTCCTTACGTTCACGACTGCATTAGAAGGTTATACAAAAACTTTCACGACCAACTGCACGGACACCCTAAACAACTGGGGCACAAGCATTGCCTACAGCTGACTTACCTGGTAACATTCAACGACTACTGAGGAGGCGTTGGAATACAGATCTTCTAAAGTAATACTAAGGACAACAACAATTTTTACTAAGATAAAATTACAATCTGCCTTATTAGGCAATAAGTAATTGAGATAAATGTTCTCATTCATACAATATTTACAAACAGCCCAGAGGCCCCAAAGTCCACATGGTTGTCACCATAGACCGCGTCACTGGATAGGAGCCAGCGGAGGCTGACCAAGAGCGCGAGAGCCACAAACGCTCAGGACAGTGACAGCGAAACTGGCCATTGCCAGGACTCCCACTATCGCTTAATTATAGCAGGTCACGAGGCCACTGCCGTTTTAGTCTCCGAAGAGGATTATAGGGATGAGTGGTGCAGTGCAATGACTGACTCTAAATTAATAAAAATAAAATATCGTCAAACATAGCCTCAACAATTTCGGGGAGATACCGCTCGTTGTCCTGATCCTTCATGTCACATACCATACATTTTTAACACATTTGCAGTCTTCCAATGATCGCAAAATTATTCCAAACAAAAATGTCCTTCCCAAAAATGAACCATCCCTTTACTATTGTTATCTCTCTCTCTGTTTTCAGAAACATTGACAGCTTGCTGAGAGTATTGGTGTGCAGCCTGGTGGTCCTCTTAGCAGATAGCGACCCCTCAGACTCATGGTTCTATGGTAAGATCAAATTTTATCTAGCTGTCATATTCGTCGTTCACGAAGATCTGGGGAGGAACGAGAGGTGTCCTGGATGAACGAAGGGACTGGAGGTAAGGACAGGTAAGTAGGAACCAGGCAGTTGACTTTCGGAATTAGGGACGGCATCGAGAAACTTTCGTCACGGTTCGCCATATCGATAATACATTTTTTTTTTCTATTTTAATATAAATCTCAATAGTTTATATTTATTATAACTCTTTTTTTTTTTTTCTGTTTCAATCAAAATGTTTAATGACACTTTTATTTACAAGGACGTCAACCCAGAAATTCTTTTCTGTTATCCAATAGAGCTTATTTTGCTGTGAAGCACGATCGAAGCGTTGGCATAGAAAAGGTTGCAAGTGGTAAAATCAGTTTTAGCTTTGGATTTTTCCTGTTATTTTAGCGTCACTTACGAGGAACCTCTTTCATTTTGATGTTTCCGCTAGATGAACATACACGGGAAGATTTATCATTATTAATCAAGCAGTGGTAACAGCATTGATTTCCGGTCATGTCCTCATTTAAATAAAGTAGTAGACTTTGTGATTTGTTTTTTTACATTCATATAAAACATGTAATGTCAGCTGAGGCTTAGGTCGAAAATACAACTATAAATGGTTTCTTCACACAGTGTATAAACGACGTAACAACTTTATAAAATAATAAGCAAAAAAGTCTTACGAATCTCTATAATTTTTTTAAAAACATTTAGCTGTACTTTTCAATACAACTTTTGGACGCGTTACCATTATTTGTGAAATGAGATGCAAAAATAAACCCCCCTAACAATAACAAATGCGAGTATAAACATGACCACATTTTGACAAAAGGCGGGTAAACAAACTTCATAAAAAGAATCCTTAATAGTGTTTTTCTTTTCTTTATTCAAATTATACAGATAATATGATTTTCAGCTGTTAACGCTTAGATTGTAGCGCCTTTTTTTAATTTCAATGCAATTATCTTAGTAAATTTAACGACACAAAAACCACACAATTTTGACTCATCCTTTGCATGTAATTGATAATTGACTATTTGTTCTACCAACATATGCTATTGCATTCCCCACAGTCTGACCTGTTCACTGAATCGGCTCGTCCGTGTGGGAAATTGAGTTCCGTTAAATTATTTTACTTTTAAAGGCTGTACCTCGCTTTTTTTTTAAATGTACCCAAATTTGTCGGAAATATTTTCTTGCTGTATGATAGTGCATCATTTTTAACATCAAATTTATTTAAATTTTTATCTTTTGTTGTTAGTCTTCTGTACTCAATTTTTCGTCATCATGTCTATATCAAATCCGTTGGCTATTGCTACATGATGTATTTCTTTATCATAGCCATCCCTGCCTAGTGGGATGTTAACCAATCTATTGCTTGTTGAAGTGGAACATGGCCATCTTGAGACTGTGATGGTGCCAAGAAAGTATCGCTACATTGGTCATCCTTTATTTTTCATATATTCTGAATACATGTTTGTCGCCACTGTCCTTTCATTTTATAATGTTTTTATTTAGCCTGTTTAAAAACATAGATAGCTCATTTAAATCTTTATGGCTCTCCATGAAGCACGCAAGCACGTCGGGTTTGTTTTAGCGAAAAAGTAAAGTACAGGCAGTTCAGGGCCTCTTAAAGTCGATTCAAACCAAAAATGCAATTTATAAAGTTTAAAAGCGACAAAAAGTGAGTTTTTAGGATCAGAAGTCACGACCCTATGACCTGACCTGACTGAAATACGAACTTGTATTTTTCCCTAAAAGTTCGCTCTGCAAATTTCAATGAACTTTCTGTGAAGTTTGAAGGTACTTAGAATTGTAAAAAGTCACCAACTCGATCGCACTAAAAAGTAAATATACAACTACCTCCTGACACCAAACACCAACAAATAGTTATAATACCACTTGTTAAATTATTATTTACAATTAATAAAATGCGTTTTTTTTTTTAAATATTACCTTATCTTATATTATAAATTAGAATAAATCGTGCAATTCAGGACAAAAATGATACTACGTTTCTAGTTATTGTTGAGAAAGTATAATTAAATTGGAATTGTCAGACTAAATAGTACTACGGCAAGGGATCTTCAACGCTAGAAGCTGAGGACATAAGATACCGTAGTCTTATAGCCACAGATACCAGAGATTGGCAAGAAATTAAGACAAGTCCTAATTGTGATTATCAATGGCGTGGAGTGTGAACATTATGAAATAAAACACCTGTCTCCGCACGGCTTTGTTGATTTTCACCGGAATGTTTTCGAAGTATTCTCAAGGGTAAGAGGTGTATGCTGTTGTATGAATCTCGCGAATGAATATTACAGCCCGAACGAATGAAGGCCAAGTCATTCGTAAAAAAATAAATAAATAAAGGTGGGGAGAGACAAAAGACAGTTGTGTGTTACATTTTAACTTAAGATTAATTTCTATCACCCCCATGAAATCTTGTTGAAGTGAATTTTTCTATATTTTCCAGATGAAGGGGACTGGAGAAGTGGTGGATTCCCCAAGTTCCCGATTGTCAGCGCTCACAACAGCCAGTGCGGAGCCCGGACGGTGTCCCATCAGCCTCTGAGGGGAGGCACAGGAGGGGCTTCGGCGAAGATTGTCGGAGGCACCAACACACCCTACGGCGCCTATCCCTGGCAGGTCTTATAACTGAGTATTTACTAACTTTAGAATCTATTTATGCTTTATAAATATTTACATTGCATATTTCTAGCAACTTACTACGAAATGGAATAGTTAGGAGCAAAGGTCGGCTAGAAAGGGTCTTTTCCAATAACCTGGACGATTGCTAAAGTTATTATTTTAGGCATAAAGAAATGTAAAAATAGCAAACAAAGGAACATTTATTGATGAGGTGGGGCTATACATGTGAAGAAAATTTCACTTTCTGTCAAGACTTTTTGAACCATGGTCCATCGTATCACAAAGCGCTTGCTTCTTTGGTACTAGACGAAATCCTCTTGGTCCGTGTTCCGGATGTTATTTTACATCTAGACTTCTCTTGAGCGATGAAAGTTTTAATGAATAGGCATATACTGCAGACGTCCAGGGGACGTGTTTGAGATCTGTTTCTACGCCCACTCAGCGGTACCGATCGAAACAATCCTCAGCCCAACGAGGACAAAGCAACAGTGACACTATCAACAATCCCCTCAAAGATCTATCGACCTTCATTCAAACAGATAGCGGTAGAAAGCGAATAAGACTCATTAGTAGCTGGGTGAAACTGTTGCACAATAGGCAGATCAGTCATTTAGTACTCGCCCAAACAGTTTGATCATGATTAATCACAGCCAGTGAAACTTGTCCCTATGCAATCATGTCCACTTTTCATTTCCATTCTTCCAACATTCGGCAGCGAACAAAATTCAGATCACTCGAGCAATACCAAAATAGGCCGTCTATCCTCAACTACAGGTCTGAGTATTAAGGGAGGTTTTCGTCAAAATACTGGCCCAGGCAGTTGTCAGCCCAGGTCTGAGTATTAAGGGAGGTTTTCGTCAAAATACTGGCCCAGGCAGTTGTCAGCCCAGGTCTGAGTATTAAGGGAGGTTTTCGTCAAAATTGAGATTTGGGAGGGGAATCTCTAGATTATTTTTCACAAGATTTTGTTTTTGGTCGTTTCCCAAATATGGCTGGAGAAAGATAACGGGTAATTTTCTTTTCTTTTCTGTAACCCAACCATTTTTTTTTTCATTATGGCTCTCTGTAAGGTGAAACTCTTACATATTTTACATATTCAGAATTTGGGAGATCCCTCGATTAGTCGCTACAGATGGCTGACAGGTCCCATCTTGCCAAGGGCCTGGTGTTGTTATGACATAAAGTCACCAATTAAAGTGAATAAAGTTCAACTAAGACTTAATATAAACCAATCAGCCTGTCCATGACGTAAATCCTATTTTGTTCTTTCCAATTTTTTAGATCCCATATTTGTTTTGAGTATCATAGGCTAGCTTAGGAGTTTTAAGAGAGCACTCGCCCTGCCATACTTTTCTGCTCATAAGGAAATATGAAAGAATAATAAGGGTTTGACTACTTTTTTTTTTTTAATATCTGGGATATAAATACATATAAGAACTGAAATTTTGTATTCCAAAGGATAACAGTAAAAACGTTCGACCCTTTGAAAAATAAATTTAGACAAAAACCGTCAAAAATAATTGTGGAATAAGAGGCTATTGATTGCGGAATAGGGGAAGTTAATACATAAACGTAATATGTTGATCATGTGTTGTAACTGAGGAGCAGTGATCAAAAACACAGTAGTAATGGTAAACTTGCTACCTCTCATTTGTTATGGTCTCGGGTGGAGTGAATCAAATGTATACATTTGCAAGAAAGTAATAATACAATTTTTTATTTGTTTAATGATCTGAGATAATTGAGAACTATATATTGTTGTGATATTAGAAATTGTGGAGTTTGTATATAAATATTTAATCTAACCTTGAATCAAGAAGGCAAACAAAAACAATTGAGAGTAGAGGAAAAAACAAAAGATAGTATAGTTGCGGTTGAGATAATGAAAACACACAGATCATTATTCTCTCTCTAGTTATGGGATCAGCCCGTAATACATATTATTAACTTGAGATTGTGAGTAAGAAAAACTTAAAAACTTTGTTGGTTAGTGGTTATTGACTTAAAGCAGAACGGAAGAGAAATAGCACGAAGAGAAGAAGTATTAATTTTGTTTAAAGAATGAAGAGAATTAAAGAAGAAAAGGAATCGAATTTATAGACAAGTATTTATATAATTAATATAAGTTTATTTTTTTTTATTTGTAATTAAATTCATCTTTTTGCCAGAATCAATTTTGTTAATAGAATAATAGAATACGATATCTTTCAAAGAACATAATAATATATATTTTTTCAAGAAAACTAGTAAACCTTTATAGAAATAAAATAAAATAATTTTGTTAACTAACAGCCAATTTTAATAATTTTATTATTAATATTTGATTTTGATGTGCACAATTGATCTATTTTTCTGAAACAAATCAAATATTATCCACCTAAATATGTTAATTTTTGTCTAGGAAGTTGTATGATTTAGTTTGTAAATAGAATGGCAGTCAATTGACTTTGTTTAAAATACAATTTTTGGTTCGAAGGTGGAAATTCAATCATGGTCTGAAGGTAAATACAAGCATCATTGTGGAGGTGCTGTTATTGGGCCACATATCGTTTTAACAGCTGCCCACTGTATTTCAAATTTGGATACCCCATCTGGGATGAGGCTAGTCCTCGGCAAACACAACCTGCGGAACAGGGACAGGCATGAAAGATCTTACAAGCCAGAGAGAGTCGTCATTCATCCAGAATTTAGAAAAGGTGATTTAAAAAATTTAATTTATACCGGCAATAATTAAGTAATAATTTTATACTTCCCTACTAGTCTAAAAAGTATTATACACCTTGTGAATTTTAACCTAGAAACATGACTTACGGCGTTCTAGCTATGTAAATCGATGACATAGTAAGTGATATATGTGTACATTTTAACTTTTTGAGGTGCTCGAAAACCCTGAAACAAACCTATACAGCAATCGAACTTGTTTTGGGAAAATATTGGCTATATTGCATTTTAGTCTAGTTGGGCAGTATATTGCTATAAACGTCAAAGAGAAAATTGCTTCACTTAGCTAGTATTGTCTGCATGTAGCGACTTAATGAGCCATACTTACTGAATAAAAAATGCAATAAAGTGATTTTGTTTAGAACAAAGTCTTTTTAAAGGAATATATATACATATAATTGTTTGGTTATTTTATAATAATTTATTGACTATACCACATCTATAGTTGGAGATGTTTTAGCTCTATCTTCACAACTCCTTGATATGATTGGGGTTTGCAGTATAACAGGCATGGATGTTCCTATAATATGTTTCTCGATGAAGATTTCCCTAATAAGATGATATCTGCTGCATTATATAACAAGCGCTCAAGGTTTTCGTTCTCATTCTGCTCGTAGAGATCGCAGATGCAATGAGAGTGAATTGTAAACCCTTCTTTTTTGGAATGAGACTACTAAGCAAGTGTCCCTTGTGAATCACATCTGCATTAGCATAGAGGCTGGTATGAGAAATATCAGTAGCGATGTGGAATTAATGGCTGTGGTAACATGTGGTGTGGGCTTGGTACATTCAAATTTTCTTCTTTCTGTATAGGTATTGCCCATTCTGGGATTGATCAGCTGGTTCAGGCTGCTAATTAGGATTCAAGTTGTGCAACATGTGCTCACAGTAATAGCTGTTATTTCTAGCGAAGACTACATAACGCTTCGTTACCAAGTTATGGCAAGAAATATTCAAAGAAAGTTTGCGCAGATATTATAGACAATTGTAACTGAGTCTCTGGTATCTACTCTCCACCATTAGAAGTTCCTTGACTATATGTTTATCTATATAAGTCTTATGAAGTAATGTTGAACTGATTTCAGGAAGTTAGGTACAAATTTATAGCAGTGAATCACTATTGCTCAAAGTTCTTTTGTGTGTTTATAGTTTTAGATAAATGAAGATAAATAAAGACTAAAGAAGTTAAAGACGGTGTTTAATAGTATAATCTTATTATTACAGTGACAGGTTTGCAGTTGTTCTTTTATTAGTTCATATTTCAGAATAAAAAATTATTAATTTTTCCGCTAGATTTACAAACTTGAAATTTTTTTTTTCTGAAAGGTAAATCCATATCTCAAGGATGTTTTTAAAGATATTAGCATTGAAAAGTCCTATTTTTCAGTTGAAATATTTTACCATTCTAACCTCTTATATTTCAGATGGCCCCCATAGCAACGACATAGCCTTAATCAAAGTTAAATCGACAAATGAGGCAGGAATCGACTTCAACAGCTATGTACAGCCGATTTGTCTCCCCGAAGAAACACAATCAAGGGAAGGTCAATGGTGTACTGTAACTGGATGGGGAGCACAACAACGTAATTTTTCATATTTTTTTTTTTTTTAAAGATTTTAGAACATATTTTTTTTATTTGTTAGTAGTGTGGTTGTTACTTGATTAACTAGAGTGGTATACAAACTTTCCTAGCAGGAGAAAAAATTGGAATATCCAAATTTTTTCTTATCGAAATAAAATAAATTTTATTTTAAAAATAAATGTCCAAATGAGGGCCCTGGATCAGTGCCAGACTTGTCTAAACACTTGTATGACTTAATCAAATTTTAATTGAATAACAGTGACCAAAAACACCCAACTGAATTCATCAACTTCTGTACCATCGCTTGACTTCTTGTATTTTATATCTTCTATATCTACCTATCTTAACTGACTGTATCAATGGCTACTTAATAACTGATGGTATCCATTCTAACACTGAACAGAAAATCGACCCAATGATCACTGTATTGTTCCAAACATTATGTACTGTATTTAATTATTACTTATTTATTTAGAACCAAAATATCACTACACTATATAAAAAAAACATAGATTGAATATTATACTATTACAGCTGGTGATGCAGACAGTTTGAGTACAACTCTAAGGGCTGCCTCTGTTCCACTTCTGTCTCTATCGACCTGCCGAGGGGCAGAGGTTTATGGAGGGAGACACCAATCCATTCTTGACAGCATGTTATGTGCCGGCCTACTGGAAGGGGGTGTCGATGCCTGTGGTGGAGATTCCGGAGGACCTTTGGCGTGCCATGAACATGGTAAGGGAATAGACAAAGGATTTGAAAAATCTATAATGTGCAAAAGCCAAAATCAGTTGTTTTTTTTTACACTTAACATTAAATAATGGAAAATAAGGAAGGGTTAAAAAGAAAAACTTTTTAAACTTTCCTTATTCCACAGTTGATTTAAAAATTTGATATGACATACTCTATACTACTTCACATGTTTTCATAAGGATTCACAGGATTGATTAGTTCTAACATCTTATTGAAAATTTTCACTAATTCCCATTCAATCCATCAAAAAAATGGGTTATTTCCATGGGAGGACAAAAGGGTGTAAATAACTAAAAAATATTTGATAAATCCCACTTGACTCATTTATTTTTATTAATAAATTATGTTGACAATGACTGCATAAATTATAGTTCCAATGTAGAATACACATGGAATTAATATTCCTACTATTGCAGGAAAGTTTGTCCTCGCTGGAGTAGTCTCATGGGGAGACGGTTGTGCGAAGAAGAACAGACCCGGAGTTTACACGCGTGTTGCCAGTTTCACCCATTGGATAAGGCAAACGATGACAAAACTTGGAGCATAAAGCCTGAGTTTCAGTTAAAATAATTTTGAAATCTTTAATGTAAATGACCATTTGTAATTTTTTTTTTTTAGTATTTTTAATGGAATAAGTAAACAGAGATATTTTATTCCTGTCACGGAAAAAATATTATCAGGTTGTTGCATTCAACCTCAACAAATACTATTGAAGTTGTCAATATTTATTAGGATATACTTAATAGTTAGCTAAATGGCTCCAGTGGGCTATTGGGAACTTGTCACTTTGTTATTTCAAATAAGTGTAGGAATGAATGTCCATTTGCGGATATTATTATTATTTTTTTTACACTTTTCCCCAAAAAACAACAGAAAATTTGGTTTAGTTTAGCCACATATCTGTAGGAAGTAAGATATTTGCATTAGGTCTTCATGGGCAAAATAATTTACTTCATTTGCCATCTGACACCTATAAATTTTGAAATAAATAACGAAGCCATTTATTTATAAATGCTTGAGAAAAAGTAAAATCGCCAGTCAAAGATGGACGTGGCTTACAAAATGGAGGGAGTACAACATTGGTTTATGGAACTTCCTCTGGAAAAAATATATTTTTAAATCATAGCTAGTTTATGTATTTGAATAACTCAAAAAGAAGCACAGAAGAAAATTGGAACAGGGTAACGATTGATACCAAAAGTTGAAATTAATTTAGGAAATTTTAGTCAAAACAAAATGTTTACGTTTTATGCATGCTAAAAATTAGATAAAGTAATAGAGATCAATATTTTAGGAATGTATGGTATAAACAAGTAGAAGAAAAATATAATCACTGTTTCTCATAGAGGTCTTGCAAATTTTTGCACGTTTAATGTATCCAAGCTAAAGGTGTTCGATTTGAATATTTACTGAAAGTTCAATAAAATGTTAAATTGAGAGACATTACTGTACAATACATTCCTAAATATAGCTCCCTATTTTATTACTTGTTTCCCTTAATATTATACTTAATAGGCAGTATTTAATTTCATAAAAAAAATGTACACTATATGTATATATAAATATGTATATATTATATTCAATACTTTTAGTTTGCTACTTCTTGTGTGGTTAATGATACATTTCTTTTATTGAACTTGTAATAACAACCACATATTTTAAATGTTATGTTATCAGTGTGGCCTTCACTTATTAATTAATATAAATAACTTTATAAAGATTAGAAAAGAACCTATTTGACTAGCAGGAACCGCCATTGCTAAAAATCTTAAAACATATCATTCCAAGAGGAGAAAATATGATAATAAATAATTTTAATTTTTAAAGCAGTTCTGTAATAGCTTTTACGACAATGTATGATTATTTTGACTAATTTCGCAATTATTTACCTTTTTACCTATAAATGTATTAAAAGGAATAAAATATTTAAATTAATTAGATTTGGAATGAAACGAAAAGAAGGAATTAACTGAAATAGAATTGAAAAATATATTTGTAAATTTTTAACAACAATTATTTTGGTTTACTTTTCAGGATTTGGAAAATAAAATTCAAAATGACAAAAATAATTAAAATTTAGTTAGCTAGCTCAATGAAAAAAAATTATAGTTGTTTATATAAAAAATAAAAACAGCCACTAGATTGATTCTTCATAGTTTGAGCAAAAATTATTTTGTGAATCCCCCTAAGCAATACTCTCAGAGTTCCCTCTCATCATTGGAGCATATTACATCGTTCAGACCCAAATTATAGCGACCATTTATTTTGTTTCCAATTTTTTTTCGGGCCACACTTGGAAATTTACATTTCAGGTTAAATAATGCTAGTCACTTAGTAACTTAACGGTAGAGTTATAAGTGAAAAATGACATATATGCTATTCATTGTAGATTTAAAATAAGAATCAAAGAAAGAAAAATAATAAAATCACTAAATGAAACAAAAAATAAATTATAAAATGAGGTAAATTATAATATCCAGTATTAATAATTAACAGGCAAAGAAAATATATTACAGTTTCAGGACTTGAACCTAAGACCTCCCCAATGCCTAGGCTCCATCAATAGTTTGGAGGTCATGAGTTCGAGTCCTCATCCTTCCATAATATTTTTCTTAGGCTGTTAATTGTTAATAGTAATAAGTACTGTACCAGAACAAAATTTGATGGTTTAATTTTCATTCATTTGGTTTTAATCTACTCCGGTGCTTAAAGCATTTTATTGCAGTATTTTACAAATTCCTGTTAGAAATATATTAATAAGAAAGCATTAGTGAATTCACAGAAGAAAATAATGCCTCATAATTAATTTTTTTTTTTGGTTTGTCATGCTGGACTTAATATATCTGTACCTCGGAGGGATACAACACATACAACATTTTTGGGATACAACATTTTTTTCATTTTACATCATGCAGTTGTTATAAAATGAAAAAAATGTTGTATGTGTTGTATCCCTCCGAGGTACAGATATATATATATATAAAAAAATTTGTTAAGAAATCATTGTTTAGTTCCTAAATTGTTAATTTAATCACTGTCTAGTTAACAGAAATAATATTAGTCTAATTTAAAAATAAGTCTATTGATCTCATAATTGTAAACATTTAACTATATAGGTCTACTTAAGAATATAGATCAACAAACTAAGAGAATATTCTGGTCAGACTGAATATTGTATATTGCAGGAATCATATGTTGTAAATGTGATAAAAACGTTGGTTCCCTATTTATTATTGTACCTAATAATAAATAAAATACCATGAAACTTGCAATTTTTTTCTTTAATTTTCCTTACGATTCCCATCATCTGTGGGCTTTTCCGAGACCGAAGTGAAAACCTACTCTATTGAATATGTGACAATTTTAACCACATTATTAGTCCTTAAAAATATGTTTAAATTATTTTGTTAACAAGTTAGTTTAATAAAGTACATTGTTAATTTGATACATATGTATATAGAAGGCATTCATAAAGTTAAATAGAACCGGACAGCAATAGGAACTACAAAAAAGTTCAACACAATTAGGAAACCAAGAATCAACTTTTAGGATGAAGAGTGTGTGTGCAATGAATTAGACAAGACTAAACAAACAAAAATAAAATTGTAATTATTCACTGTTTGTGGAAATTTTGTGTTATTAAGAAGAGTATTAATGGTTCTGGTATGGCTTAATTGCTCACTTATGTACAGTGAGATAAATTCAAATCATTAAAAACAAAATTGAAATAAAAATAAAGTAAAGCAAGCGATTAGGTTACCTCTCCTCAAATTTATTTTGAGTTTGAACATTTTTTCTATTACTACGTAACAAAGTGCTCAGTAAATAATACATACAAAGTTTATAGAAAGTAATCAAGTGAAAAAAGTTTATATATGCCTTGTCAAAGGTACCCTGTTCACCATTTGTTGGGAATAAGTGGGCTCCCCACCCCAACCTAAAATTCAGAAATTAATGAGTTTGTGTTCTCTTGTTATTTTCCAGATGAAAACCGACTACGCTTAATATTAGATATGGATCCTCTTTAACTGACTTATAATGGGTAATTAATTGATATTTATAATTAGTGTATAATAACTGGATTATAATTGATAAATAACTGTATTAATTGAAAAAATAGATCATGAAATTTTAAAATTAAAATATTTCCATAAATCAAAGACAATTTAAAGTTGTTATTTATGTTAGCTTAACTTTCTTCTAAATCAAAATTTACTTATAGAAAAAATCTCAAGAGATTTTTTCAAGCTAACTTAAATAGAAAATGTATTTGAAAAAACTAACTTGTTGTGTAGCATGAAAGAACCAAGTTCAGTCTTACAATAATAAACCACTTTATAATAAAGCCAAATCAGGTACTTCCTACAAACAGGGTTAACAGAACACAGTTGCCTCTAATCAATTTCTGTCATGGGTCACCCCTTTAACTTTTTCATGCAAAATAAGAAAAATTGAAACGACATATAAATTAAATCTACATATTGTAGACTTAGAGAGATTTAGTTATTTCTGCTTGGAATAATAATATTGCACTCGCCTTAAATAGCTTGAATAAAGAAAGTAGTGTCTGTCTCTCTCTCAATTTGTTAGCTGCAAATACAGTTTCATTTTTGAATAACCTCCCTTCTCTGACACTGATTATTGTTTTGGAGGGAAGACATGTCCATTGTTGCCTATTTGTGGTTTAAGAATCTCTTTCTCTAGATTTAGAAAAATACAAAGTGTGTAACCAGTTACCTTAACTTATTTATAATAAAAATATTTTATTGGGTTAGAGGCAAATATACTTATCAAATTGTCTTTAAGTATTTAATAATAGAGATAACAGTAGCTATGCTAGATAAGTGGTAGAAATATTTTAAGCATAGTTTATTTATAGTTCTATGATTAATTGAATTTTATTTAAAAATGAAAAATTACAGCAAATCTCACTCCCATTTCTGTTTTAAACAGATCCACTTTTCTATGCACTATGTAATAATTGAAAAAACAAAACAAAGATATTAAAACTGTGACAGAAATCTATTAAATTTTTTAACAGATTATAAACTTAATTGTATTTGTTTATACCAACAAAATAATGGACCTAGAAAGTTTAGAACCAACATAGGAGTTGGCATTAGTTTTTTTTTTTTAAACAAATATAAAAATCATATATCTGTGACAATGAGTAGTGGAAGTATTATTAGAAAGGCCATGGCAGAAGAAAAAGCATCAGTTAGCTGGTGACTGAACTATTCAGTATTATTTTGCAGAGAATGAAGACAATGAACGGACCAAACCATGTAAATCTATTTCATTTATAATAATTTCAAGTTTTCAATTGAACCAATTTGAGATATAAGTTTTTAAATACAAAAACAATAAATAAGTTTTCGTCAGGCGTGATAGTTTTAACTCTTCAAATTTGTTTTTTAATTAACTTTGAAATTATATTGGTGTTACTGTCATTTATATTTTCTTAATGATAGAGAAAAAAACAGAACTTTAAATCTTAAATAACTTCCGAGATGAGACATAAATCTTAAAAGTTAGCCACCAAATATCATGACTTAGAGTTTTCATACTCCCTATGATTTCATTTAAACCATTAACTAATCAGCCTACGTCATAGGTGCTGTGGAATATGGCTTTAAAATTTCAGATGGAGTGAGTCATATTTACGGCCACTACACATACATTTACATAAATAAATTTTTAAAAGATACGTACGAAGACAGTCCGACAAGAGATTGAGTGAATGTAGAGCTTCCCCCTTTAGGCACTATAATGCACTTGCTAAAATTATCATAGTATCATCCCCGGAGAAGATCATGTTTACAATTTTTTATGACAATTATCATCATAATAAGCACCTTGGTATTTAAATCAATTCTCCATATTATGGAGAGGCTACTTATGTGTTAAAACAGTTAAGTTTTGACCATTGCAATGTACATTTTTTTTTTATAAAGAAAACTTACCAAGCTGAAATTTCAAAAAGAAAAACATGAAACATGATTATTGTCATTCATAATTTTTTCTTTAAATTGGGGGTTTACGCCCTTGCGCTAAACTTTTTTTTAAATTGCGCTTTTTAACTTGTCAGCCACTCTATATTTGTCTACAACCTTCCACCTACATCTACAGACATTGAAATGAAATGAAACTAGGGTCAGAACCCAGTACCTTCTCACATGAAGGTTTCCTTAATCACTTTACCAAAAGTTTTGTAAATAATGAAACAGCAATTTTCTCTTGAAATGGTTAGCTGTATGAACAAATCTATAATATCCAATACTGGTTTTGAAAAAGAGCTTATTAGATGTTTATTTTAAAAAAATGTTTGCCAGAATTTAAAACTAATGTGCACTTATCTAAAATAGATGCCAGACTTTGAGTTCTAATATTCATTTCTATATATGAATTGATTCAATATTTGTTTGCTGTTGACATGATATCGAAATTTTAATATGTGAGAATGAGCGATAGGAAAAGGTAATAAATAACAATAAAAATTGCAAATATGTTGCTGTATTTTTAGCATATTTATACATATATATTATTTATATATATATATTATGATTATTAATAATTATATTAAAATTATTTTCTTATTTGTCATTCCATGTTATCACAATAGTACAACATGGATGACAATAGTTACCGTAACAGTAAACCATCTGCACATTTAAACATTACCTATGACTAGTGCGGCAACTAATAATACAATTAACATGAATATAGAGGCGACAGGTTTTCTAATAAATAACATTAATTTTAACCACTATTTTATAACGAATTAACTTATTAACACTAACAGGGAATAAGTTATCCATGTATTTTAAAGTGAAAGGGACAGGGGGAGAGGAGAGATAGGGGGCGGGGGATGAGATGAGGACTTAGCCGTGTTGCACGTTTTTCTGTGAGTTTACTTTCTTGTGTGTAACAAAAGAAGAGAGGGGCTTTATAAGACAAAATGGCAGTTAAAGCTCCTTCTCAATCTTGATGATTTCGGCGATGCCGTCGTTCATCTCTTTCACAGCCTGGAACTCAGTCAAGCCCATTCTCCTCTTGTTGGAGATGTCATAGACGCCACCTTCAGCTTCTGTGTGCTCTCCACGAGTACCACGTACCTATTGGCAAATAAATATATAATTGAAGGGAGAAGTTAAAATGTGCTTGTTATATCTACAGTGGTAATACAGGTAAGTATAATTCGCTTATGGTTACTGGGCTGGAGAATAGCCATTCCCTTCATTAGAAAATCTTTTCACACTTGTGTCCTATAGTTCTTTAACTGCTTATGAAGAATAATTTGAAGATATGAATTTCAGGATCAGATTAATTCTCAACAGTTTTTATTTAAAGGTTTCATTAGTATTTTATGAAAGTTTGATTTTATTACTTTGTAAAACTATGTTAGTTAACATATCCTAGTGTTTTTTGACAAATAAAAATTTGTATTTCAAGATATAATGGTTTACTTATCTACGATACATCTAAAACAATTTAGGTTTTCTTTGACCCGGAAAATGTTATAAGTCACTGAATTAACATTTTAAAAGGTAAGCAGTAAACAATATTCAGAATAGTGGAAATTTTATTACAAAATTGAAAGTCAGTCACCCTCGTTCTGGGTGAGAAATAAGTGAGGGCCATCAACAGTAAATAAAGTATTCAGCCAACTTTTATTAGATCCAGGAATTGAATTTAAACTCCATCCCCAGGATCTATTTGTGTAACTTAAAGAGTTAAACTTTACCTGACAAAAGGATAAATTATGGAGAAGGTGAAGAAAAGATTTGTATGAACTCCGAATGGTGAGGTAAACACTGCTTTACTCTGAGAAGCCAATTATGGAATAAGGGTTTGCAAGAAATTGTCTACAGGACAAATATAGACTAGCTTATGAGACAAGAATTGACAAGGAACAAAGATCAATGGAAGACCCTGCCTGCATCAGGCATGATAAGGTGAAATTACTAAGAAGAATAAATGAGGGATACATATCCAAAAACGCTTTAGAAGAGGAGTTAAAACAAAACAGGAAATGTAGACCACTCCATGACTACTAATGGTAGGATTCTCTTCTGCATACCTAGGAAGCAGTTACAATGAACAGGCGGTGGGAGGCCGTTGAAAGAGACATTGCACTCACCCATGGTTTTAGTCACAACCAACTACTACAAGAAACTTTTCTTGTGTCAGTGCCTCTATTATAAACATTTTTCAAACAGTATCAATACTCACTTGAAGGTTGTAGCGAGCTGCAACTTCCTCTAATTTCTCTTTGTTGGCAGCGAGCTTAGGAACTTTGATGTGTACAGAAGCCCTTACAGTTGTACCGAGGTTAGTTGGGCAGAAAGTTAGGAAACCAAGTCTGTCATGATGGGAGAACGGAACCTTCTTTTCAATTTCGTTCACAGCAGTGACAAGACGTCTGTATACCTAAAGATAAAAATAAGATAATAGTTTATCATATTATTATAAGTTAATTTATATTAGGATTACAATTAGGTAAAAAAAAAATGGGTAATGAGTAGTTTATAGTTATTTCCTAGTTACCTGTCCAAGATCACCGCCCATTTGCATGGAGATGAGCCTAAGGTGATCTTCCTCATTGCACCAAACAAGGAAGGTCTTGTTGTCGTTGTGGTAGATACCACGTCCGCTAGGCCAAAATCTGCAGGCATTAGCAGCCTAAACATAAATAAACAAATATTTCTAAATAATTTATCAAGAATATAGACAATTTTTTATGATTCACTAAAGATCAAGAAAATAATTGCATCTACATGGGAATTGATATTAGAGGTGTGGTTGCCTAATTTGTCATTTTCAAGCAATGCACAATAATACCAACCCACCAACAGAATAAAATGTAAATATTTTCCAGTACAATTCTGGAGACATTCCTAATTTTGTGGCCAGCTCATTCACATGAGCTAAACCCGATAGTAAAGGTATGGGATATGACGATGAAAAGCATTTTAATGAGTAAAACTCACTTCAAATATTTTTCATTCCCCAGGTGTTAAACTATTTTTGTTATTAAAGTTCTGATTTTTTTTTTACCTAAGGTAAAGGAAAAATTAAAGACTAACTTTTTAAATTAATGCAACACAAAAAGAATTTCAAAAATAAAGTTTTGAGACAAAAATATAAATTCTGTATTTAATATGTTTTTTTATGCCAATATCTGTGTTACTTACAATCAATTTTATTAGTTGAAAAGGTATTTTTAAGTATTCAAGATGGTTTAAAAAAAAAACAAAACAGTAAAAGTATTTTCTTTCAAAAATATTGAGTAACTTTTTCACATTCATATAACAAGTTTTTAAAAAAAACAACTTGAAGACTTCAGTTCAAACTTCGGCATTTGGCATCACTTTCTGCACTTGTTAATATTATTTACTTACATATATTTTTTAAATACAGTTTTGTTTTAATTTATGTAAAGATTCCTTGTAAAAAGGTCGGAAAAATTTTTTTTGATATAAGCAAGAAAATAGTGTGGCAACTAGGAATTCTTTAATCAACTAGTAAATAGGATTTTAATACTTAAACAGCGTGTTGTTCTTACCTGGAGGAACCTGTCACCCTCCTTAAAGAGGAAGTGGTCATCGATGAGCTTCTGTTGGACGTCCTTGGACATCCCGGTTAATGGGTAGTAGGTACCCTTCAGTTCATCAGCGAGGCTGGACAGAGTTCCGGAAACTTTCTCTTCCATTTCTTTGTACTGGGCCTCGGATAAGCAAGGGTTGAACGGGTATCCTTCCATGGACCTTCCGCACCTTACCCTGGTTGAGATGATGTACTCGCCCTGCATTTGCCAAAGAAATACCCATTGATACATTTCAAATATAAAAATAGCACTATAATCAATTAAAAGATAAAATAATAAATAGAAAGTGGTCTATAAGTTAGTAAACTTGACTAATAATTGTATTCATGCCCCCTTTTCCTGTGGAAATCAACTTCTAGATGGGGTTTCATTGAGGCTTGTGAGGTTAAATTGGTAGCTTTTTAAATAAAGTAATAGTGACACCCCCCCCCCCCTCCCAGTCCAGAAAAGAGGTAAAAAGGCTTGCGATGAACTCAATAAATAAATTTAATTCTCCCCTGAAAAAAGTGATTAACTATAGCTACCACCAGCCTTATATGCCCTCAGTTGGAGTAGTTAATGGCATTAAACCCAAATAAATAAAACAATATAAATCTTATACTCACAGCAGGGTCAAGATTGGCAAAGGTTTCTACATCACCCCAATCCTTTGCAGGGTGGGCGTCGGACCTCTTGAACCCCTTGTGATAGTCTTCAATGATAGGGTCGAACAGGTCAGCGAATACTGAATAAGACTCTGCATCTGGTGCATAGATACCGACACCAGAGTCAAGGTTTTCAAGTCCTGAAACATTTAAATGCAATGTGAATATTTGTATTACTTCATGTATATTTTGATATGAGTAAAAAGTTTGAATTTGAGTTAACTCGCACTTGGAAGTGTCTTTTGCCTATATGGTGCTACACTTCAAAATGTACAGCACTTTTTATAGGCCCTTTGTCAAAGTCAATAAGGGTGGCCATTGAGAAAAAAAAAACATAAATCATAACACTAGTTTTTTATTTAATTTAATATTGGTAGTGCAACTAATAATTCAACGATCTTTGCCACTTAAACAACTGACAGTTTTCTGATGTATCTACAACTAAGATTTCATAAATATATTAATACAGTTTTGAAACATGTGGAAAATGTAAATAAGTCCTGAGAATTAGGATGAGGAATTCCATGCTATCACAGCATGACACATTGATTTCACACAGGCAACCCACTCCCCCTGCTGTAACCTCCAATACAAAGGAAGTAGATGAGATTTTTTTAGTAGCTAGCAAGATTCCTTGTAAAAAGGATATGGGTCCTGTCATGGGGCAATAGATTTCATTTTTATGTTCACTTTCACAATACTCTTCTGGGATCAGACCCAGGGGAGGATTGTGTGGACAACCCCCCCCCCCCACACACACACACATCAAAATTAAAACATACCATTGAACATAGATTGAGATGCAATGGCTTATTTGGCATTAAATATCTGTTATTTTATTATAAAGCACCAAGTGAGCGATAATAATTTATTTTACAATCTACGGGTTTTTTTCTATATTTAACTAGAAGTTTGTATTCAGCCTTCAAATACTATGGTTTAGTATATTTAATGACTTTAAAATGACAATTAAGTTAATATGGAAATAAAAAAAAAATGACTAACCTGACTGAATGCAGTCTAGGAGGGTAGACCCGAAGGTTGGAGTCTTCAAGTTCTTTAGTTTGTCAAAGACCTCCCTGGTAAGATACTTCTTCAACAGGGATTTAGAGTCAGATGATTCAAGTTTCTTGAATCCGGCTTCAAGCTTCTCAAGTACGGCTGCGTCAACCATTTTGTTGCGATGACTGTTAACACAAACAAACATAATATAATTAATTCATGAGTCCTTTACGGAAGGTTTTTAAGATGTCAGGCGATTACTTTCCTATAAAGTCATTGTCTTTCCATGCATTAATTAATATCCAACAACTTTCAGCTAGTTAACAACATCTAAAATGCCTAAAATGTATGACTCAAAGATGGGTTAGTATAATTGTACTCCATATCTTTTATAATTATAATATCGTAAATAGATTAAGCGCTTCTTCTTTAGCATAGATTCAATTTCAAAATATTAAGGATAGATAGCTCGTGATTTTAAAAATAAAAGTTAAATGGTTAACAATGATGTCTCAATCCTTTATTATTATATCAAAAACGGTTTAAAAACTATCTAGAAGGCATTTTCATTTATAGCTACTACTTCTCAACAGTTCTTAAGTTCTTATTAGGACCTTCCCAGGTTATTAGTAAGTCACTTGGAAGTAATGAGAAAGAGATAATTGAAAAGTTCCAAAGAATATGGAAAGATAACAAGCAAATCACTTAAATTGTACCGACAATATTTATAGAAAATTTTAAGAATAAAAATGACATAAAATTCTTAAATAACAGTTTTAAGTCAGAGTTAATTATTGCTGAGCTTTATGGGAAAAGCTTTGCAATCAATTGTATTAGCCTTTTAATTTTTATAATTTTAAGTGTTTTTTTTAAAGTTGATATTTGAACTGTTTATTACAATTTTTGGAAATTTTTTTGTGCCCAAGTTGTTTTTACAAATAATATAAATTATTTTAGGTCAAAAATACGGAGTAGGTTTTTTTTCACAATGTTTTGTGGTTGATGCTCATGTTGAGATACAAGTGCTGTCTGTGACTCAGCTGTAGGTAAAACAGACTTCAATTAGTTGTCTTTATGCTAGAAGTATTTTAGTTTTCTGTATTTTCAAGAGACATCAGATTGTAATTGGGCTCAAGAACGTGTAAATTACAAAATAGCAGAGAACAGAGGAATGATTGTGTGGATATGAATGGAATTGGTTCACATGTCTGGTTTGCCCCAGTAGAGTAACCCCCCCCCCCCCCGATTTAATAAGAGAATATTTCTTCCTGCTATAAACAAATGGATATTATTAACGCCAAACCATTTCCACCAGTGACATCTAAATTGCAAGTGAATCGGTCAATCTAAGCAGGCATGATCGCACGTTAACGCCATTTTCCGTATTTGCAGTGGCCCTATCTCTCCTTACTAGCGAATTCGGTTCGGATCGTTGCAAGTCAGTGCCCGGTTTACAGATCTCTTACCTGGCCCTACGTTCGCAGATGTCTTCCCATTTTTTCTTCTTGTCGACCTTGGCGCCTATGAGCCGACATACAACCGAGAACATGCAACTCATGACGCCGGTCTGACAGGCCCCGGATCTCCCGCGTCTTTGTGGAATTTTAGATCTTGAACTATTTCAAAATAACGAAAGAAAAGATAATTTTGAGCTTACGTGTGAGGTTAGGAACCATGATTTAGCTATTAAATTACCGTATCTAAACACATGTATAAAATCAAGAATGTGAGAAAATTGTGATTATTTACGAAGTTTCATTGGGGTTAAAAAAATTAAGTCGGACGTATCCCCCATTTAAGGGTTTCGTTGTAATTATAGACCACTGAACGTTTAAATACACGTTATTGGCCAGGACCCTACTCAATATACATTATTAAGTAATTACTTTAATTAACGACAACTGAAACCCGCTGAAATAGGTTACACGTCCCCTTTTCAACAGAAACGTCTATGTGACGGCTCATACCGTGCCGGCTTACCTCCTAATACACCTCATAACAAACGTATTTTACGTTAAACGTTATAATGGCTGTGATTTGGTAACATTGGCTTTAATGGCCATATATATTCCTAGTAAGAGTAGAGAGTTATTTATAGACTACAGTCATTATTCCCTAGGTTTTGTTTTAACAAATTAAGAACATTAAAGCGGCAACCAGGGTACTGAGGTCGAAGTATACTCGTATGTAAAAGGAAGCCATACTTCTTAATTTACAAAGCTGCCTGAGGGACTGTTGATGTCTTCATATCGGCACGTAACCTCAACCACTACACCGGTGATCATCAATCGAGGCGATAAATTAATCTATTGAACTGTTTTGATCAATGTTGCACTTGACGGAACGGAATTAATTGGCATTTGACTCCCATGGAAGGCTACACACACTTTTGAAGGATTTAATCATTTTCACAAACAAATGATCGAATCACGTAGTAGCAATCAAGATTTGACAACATATTTAAATGAGCAAACAAATAAAACTGTTTATCCATTGGTCAGTTAGAATTACACTTACGTTCTACAAACATCCGGTCCTGGAGTTGTATCTCCCGACATTTCAACCGGGACAATTCAGGCTTGATTGACAATAGCGACTAATTGATGTCTTCCAATGTAACTCAGAGAGCTATGTTCAAACATGGAATAACATATGTTTTTTTTATTGTTTTATGTGTAGTCTTATTACTGATGAGTCAAAAACATTAGGATTACATTTCACAAAACCTATGTTGGAAATCCAAATTTCCCTCCGTGCTTTCCCTAGGTAAAAAGCCTTCCTAATCTTTGTTACCTTCTCATATTTGTTGAAGACCCCATACACTCTCGAATTAAGGTCTCTTGATTACTGTAGGCGGTTCGCTTTGCTTGGATGATTGTTAAAAAAAGAAACTTTTATTCTGTTAATAAATGATATAGACATTAATGTTGGTCGAGGAAGCGACTGTTTTATCAATATGCTCACCGAACATGTTCGAGTATGTTGGGGCCTTTTATGATTCCTAGTGTAGAGCTTCCCCCCCCTAAACCCCTTTAAATTTTAATAAAATGTGTAAAAATATGAACAAAGAATTGACAAATTTTTCTCCTCATTCTACTATGCGCAGATGAGGTTGGGTTACTTAACAATACAGGTTGTAGTTAAAAATACAATCAAGTGAATATAATGCTAGGTGGTGGGGCTCACCTTCAGTTTGAAAATGTGGAAGAAAAACTTACAAACTAAAACCTAAACCTAGAACTTAAGACTAAAGCGTTCCAGCCGCGACAGCGTCCTGCCATCGATGGGGGAACGGAGCGGGGGCTATCGTGTTAAACACCGGGTTTGTCAGGTATTGCAAGGAGTCGAAAAATGTGATATGTCTACGTTGGATGAATTCATCCACCGTAGGCAGATCAAAGATCTCGTGAAGCTTACTGTTGCTCCGCTGCTCGAATGAAGTATGTCTGACCACTTTCATCAGTATACCCGTTTTGGAATTGTTGGAGTCGCCGAGCTGTCGTATACGTCAGATAACGAAAAAGCGGTGCACCATACAGCAGAGTAGGCCTGAGTATCCTCTTGTATATCAATAGCTTGAGACGCGGTAATAGATTGGGGGAAGTCAATAAATGCGTAAGCGGGTAAGACTTTGTGCGAGTATGCTTCAACTTCCTCGTAAAATGGTTACTAAAATGGAGGTGTCTGTCCATTTTAATTCCCAGATATACTAGGTTGTTGGCTGGTGAATTTTCCTCCGTTCCCACTAAGTAACTAGTAGGTAGCGGGCTAGTAGTGTAGAGGAGCTCGGCGAGGCCTTTATAAGAGACAGGTTATGCCGACGTTCACGAACGACTCGGCCATAAATTCCCTACGGCTAATTATTAAGTGCGACGATCGAAATTCAATTAATTATTGAGTGAATGAAGCATATCGAACGGCTGCTTTGGTAATATCCAGTTGTGTTTACCGTGCATATAATCTTCCTCTTAGAACTTCTAGTTTTCTTCTTACGCCATAGACTGAATTATGTGTTCTACATAAGATCAACCTAGTGTTTCTTTAACTAGAAACTTTCTTAATGTTTTTCAATTTCGGCTAATGTTGCCCGAGAGCAATGAGGCCAATGAAGACCCCCCCCCCCCTGCACTGAGTATAAAATTTAACATTTTCAACTTTGAATATATAAACATTTAAGTCTTCCCCTATTAAGTGTATGGATGTTTAGTAAGTGAAGTAATCGACCGTTTGAGGTGTTAGAATCTAGGCTGGACCGAATTGGTAAACGTCAAATAACTAATGGGATTTACAAAGGATCAAAGGACATTCAAATTAGCTATTGTGTTAGTTTACCTAAAAGGACGACTTGCTAAGGACAAAAACGGCCTCACAAACGTGTAGCCTGCAGCCTTAAGAATGCTCAGTGTAAGAGTACTCGCTGTCATGGCCATTCTCTTCGCCTAAACAGGGATAGTTCTTTTAGGTGCTTTGTTTAGATTTGGCTCTCCAAGAGTGAACTATTGATCTAAAATAAAAATATTATGGTTAAATGGAGATAAGGCTCATGGTCAACTACACGTATAATAGATGATTAAGAACATTGATTCAAATCCTTTAGTTATTACATGTCAATATAAATTTACAAATTTAGTCACAAAGTTTAATCAAGAATACCAAGTGATAGAATCCACTACAGTAAGGTTAGCCATATAATATAATAACCACCAACTAATCCGTAACCAATGTTCGATTCTCGTCACGGCGAAGTTGAAGCATAAAAAAGGAAAGTCTTAAATTTGATAACTTACAATGGCGTTCGAAAAAACCTATCCGATGATATCTTAAAGTTGTACCACACACAACACCTGCGGTAATAATTACGATAAAATTCAATTGTGACTAAACTGTTATGTTGGCAACATTGGGTAACCTGACCAGATATTAGAAAATTTGATTGCACATGCGCTAAATGTTATAATTATGTTTTCTTTCTTTTGTCTTTATCTTTTATAAACTGTCTTATTGAATACGATTTCATTTATCATTATGTGTTTAGTTCAATTTTGTTTGTTCAAATAGTTTTGTTCATATTCTCTCTCAATTCAGTATAAATAGCCTCCTCTCTAACCTAACTAAGGCTGGCCACGTTCCGCTAATACTGAAAATTTCCCAACTCACAGCTTAAAAACTATTAATAATATTAAACGTTTAGATTATTTCTCAAGGTTAAGAAGCCTATAGGGAATTAAATGAACCACCAGAAGCATTTGATTCCTTCGAAAGTACACCATTACGAGCTGCTGCTGGTAGCAGTGCATGGGAAGCAGCCTTGATTGGGACAACGAAACAATTGTGTACAAATTGACTGACTCATCCCTACACCCCAGCCCACTCTTCAGCGACAAAGAGCAACAAACATCTCGACACTGGGACTAGCAGAGAACATTCCTCTCGGAGCGTTGTTGTAAACATCAATATGGCGAGCAACTCGTTCGAAAGATCAATAAATCAGTTCATTAGTGGCAGTGAATTACGACAATTGACACTGGTACACAACCAACACACTGGAGGGTCTCGTATAATTGTCGAGCCCGAAGCCAAGGCTTAAATTCTACGAGGCGATCGTATTTCGTCTGTCCCCGAATTGTTCTACGATAACGGCCGTATAAATCATTAAATCGATCTGAAATTGACTATATTCCGCTTATAATCGATGGACAAATTTAAAAAATACATATATATATAACGGGGCTACTGATCCACCATTCGGAAATTTGTATTTGTTTATCTTACCTCCTTCAAATGCATCTGCGTATGCAGCGCGAGGAGAAAATTGTAAAATCTTGTTCATCTGTTTGTAAAAGAGTATAAAATAAAAGGAGGTTTTGAAATTTAAAGAAAAAGAATCCACCATATTTTATTATATCCAAAATTGAAATGTTTCTAGGAAACCTCAGATAAAATGGGTACAAATCCCTAGTTGGGGACTGAATATATTTCCCCGCTAGTTTCCGATAGGATACCCCCATTTTTATCACTAAATGTAACTACAAAAGGGCGTAAATAAATAAAATACAATTAAATGTTATATCAATGAGATAATTAACAACTCGACTAATTAATATTAATTCGACTGCATTTAATCAAATTTTGCAGAACAAAGAACCCACCGTTGACTCCGCATTTTTGGCTCAAATCGAGTTAAGAGGACCAACGATGTTTTAAAAAAAACAAGAAATAGACCAGTGCAGTTTATCGAACTTTTAAGCGGTTGTTAAAGAACCGCCAAATCTAGGAAACATCTCTAATTAATTATTCATTTGTTATCTTCTAGAGGGATTGTAACAAAAAACATTTTTCCCCCTAGCTTCTATGCTGTGTGCAATCCATTTTAGTGTTGCGTGTTTTCATAATTAAAAGCTACTTAGTGAAAATTCCTTTTCGATTTCATAAATATTTTTTCTATTACTATTTATTTATTAATCTTATAATAAGTAAAATCCTGAGTATTTTCCTATAAAATAAAATGTTAATATCCACTTGTTATAAGTGAGTTCTATATAATGGATTTAGTGTTTGACTAGAAAACGACTATTCTTTGGATTCAAACAGTATTAACAAGGTTTTATACTCTTTTGAAAATTTGGAAAAGTGGGACAAGAGTGCTTTTTTTTATTAGGAGAGGAAATGATACGAATGAGGAAAATGTGAAACCAGCAACGCGCCTCTATGTGACGGGCTGAAAGATGTTTCTAAATTAGTCATTCATAAACGTTAAAAATGTTTGCTAATAAAATTATGTAGAACTCTCAGGGGTAATAAATTATGCTAAACATTCTTCTAAAGGTGGACTTCACCGTTAAATTTAAAAAAAAAAAATGTTTTATTTCTTCGTTCATTTTACTTATTTTTGTTTTGTATCTAGGAGGCATCCAGGATAAATCGTTTTCGATGGTCACCATTTCGAAAAGCTTCCACTCCGAGGTGGCATAATTATGGTATTTTAAATATTTTAATTTGATTGAATATGCCCAGTGACCTATTCCAGTACAGGCTCTTTGAGTAAATTATTTCTTATTGAAATAGTTAACAATAAGGCTATGTATATTTAATGATAACCTTATAATATTAAGCGTGGCAGCCGGGGACAGGCTGTTGGCGATGAGTCGATACGCAGGCTTCGTGCCAGTGACTATTTTTTGACCGAATCGATCCTGACGGAGGCAGGGCTATGACATCTTATACGTCCGCCAGAAATGGGTTAATTGAGTTGTTGTTTTCTTCGGCGGCTAAACAACGTCTTTATGATTTTTTTTTTTTTTTTTCAAGAGACCACTAAGAAGCTAACAATAATTTACGTCAGAGAAACGAAAATTCAATGGACAGATCCTCGACGCATTGCTCAATGAGGCCAACTCGCTGAACCACAATTTAAGATCCTTTTTTGAGTTATATTGACACGGCCAAACTCTACAGAGACAAAATAATAATACAATCACGTAGTTAATTATTTCATAAACTGGAAAATGGTAGCAATCGCCTGAATCGTTTTACACTTAAACATTAGTAAAGGAAGATATAATTCTAAAAATGAGTTAAATATATCAATATTCACAATACATGTTATACAAATACACGCCTATGTATTCCCAATTGAAAGTGAAAGGCGAGCAAAAATATAAATGAAATAAATTGGCTTTCCATCAAGGAATTTGAAACAAGAAACTTAACATCAACCTTAAACACCACACGATATGAGAGCTCCCTAACAATTGTTCACTATTTTTAAACAATCACTATAAAAAATTATTAAGAAACAGGTAATTGACATGAAAAAACAAAACACTGACTCTATTTAAACCAACTTGAATAAGCTTTAAAATTGTTTAAGCTATTAACCGATAGCTCGTGTCTTAACGAAGTAATAGCCGATTTCATGCTTATTATGGTTCTTAATGAAAGACCGAAGTATCACTAACATGAAAGGATTTTTAATTTTGTCTTTTACGGTTTATAACAATCATGTGACATTTCATTTTCCTTCTTTATTCTAACAAATATAACAGACTTCCTCAACCAATCAATTGTTTCTGCTCCATGTTAAAACAAGAAAAGAAGTATTGTCACTTATGGGGATGTCAATTCATTCTAAACTGGTTAATTAAACATAGGTGCAACTTTTGGAAAAAAACCAACAGATTGAAAAGTTTTGATGTTATGTTGAGGTTATAGGGAAAAACAAGAAAATAATTTCTAAGTAATACCACGTGTCTGTAATTTAACAATTATTGATGTACTTTTTGACATACAGGACATTTGAGCAAGTATTGCTCCTGGTAATTTAATTTATATTAACATAAAAGGTTATCCATTTCCTTTTTCTTAAAAAAACAAATGCCACATGAATGAATGAAAGGATTCACGTCAATAGAACTCGATAAATTCTTATAATCGACTGGAACACATCCAAGGACATCAGGATCGATGATTGATCCCAAAAGCCAAAATAATAATGAATATTAATTGCCTGATAACAGATTTAGATTATAAAAAACAAAGCTTCGTTGGTTTATTTTTTTTATTTGACCTTCCCTTACCTGATATTAATTAAGTAAAATTAGTTCGATGGTTTAATAAATTAAATTCAGCTTTATTTTAATCTCAAATTCCATTGTGTGCAATCATTTTTTTTTTTTTATAAAGTGCACACAAGAACAAAGAAAAACATCCGAAGACAACGCCAGCCAATAGGAAGCCTCGTGATTTGTAATTTTAACACTTAATGCCGAGATATTATTAGACCGGATTTATCCCCGGACAGAGAGGACTGACGACACAAGATGAGACAAGATCGTAAATTCTCAGCCCCTTCCTGCTCTACGCTAAGAAGCTTAATTTATTGGAGGCTTTATTAGCTCGTTGCACGCGGATTGCGAAAAAAAACTTAAAAATACGAACTCTCTGGGTTTAAATGTATTATAAAGGGTGTCCCAGAATTAACGCAAGATTTGATTAAAAATGAAAACACAGTTTTTAGTATTTTTGTTGTTATCTTTTTATTGAATTATAAAGTAAATAGGATAGGGTTATTTATGGAATAACACATCGTGCAAATGGCCTCTACGACTTTGCTGGAACATACGCACTCTTTTGTCGAAATTTTCCATGACCATTTGGCATAAATGTGGTTGAATTTCCTCTTTTAATGCATGATGGATGTGGGCTTGTTAACTTCAAATAACCCAAAAAAAAGAAATCTAATGGTGGTAAATCACACGATCTAGGGGGCTGATTCTGATCACCGAAACGAGAGAGTACACGACCTGGAAATGTCTCATGCAGTATTTGAATTGTTTCATGGGCTGTATGGCGTGTGGCACCATCTTGTTGAAACCACGTATTGGCCACATCAATATCATTCAATTTCGGCACAAAGAACTGTGCTATGGATTTTCAACAACACTCTCACGCACTTCTTCGAAATTGACATTTGAACGGCTTGTTTTTGGACGACCAGTGTGTTTGGTGTCTCCAACTGATCCAGTCTCCCTAAATTTTCCAATTAATCTCTTCACAGTTGAGGAAGTCAAAACACTATTCCGACCATATTTTGTATGAGATTTTCGAACTGCGGCCGCCAAACTTTCATTATTTTTGAGATAATGTTCAACAATAAAAACACGTTGTTCTATCGTGTAACGCTCCATTTTTACTAACCCTAAACTGACAGCTGTCAAATTGTTTTTTTTTTTTTAGGGTAGCCAGCAATTTACTGCAAAAATGGCGCCAAATTTGATGATATACGCATATAGTGTCGAATTTTAGCTTTGAAAACAGAGGGAACAATTCGAAATTGCTATCTGAAACTAGAATAAATTTGGAAAAATTATGACTATTCGATGAAATAACAGAAAAATATTGATGAATTCGTGACATTCTCGGGATTTGCCGAGCAAATACAAGATATGTCAATGTTCTGGGATTGATTATATACAGTGGTAAAAGTGGTGCTTCAACACACGACAAAATAAATTATGGACACCCTAATTCAATGGGCCACCACTTTTGGTGGACATAAGTGTTGTGATAAAACATTCAAATTGATCAACGGTTAAATATGTAATGCATCTAATTTAAAAATAAAATCATCGCTCTAGATTCTAGATTCAAGTCTTCATTGGAGAACGTATAAATTTAAATTTAGGAAAAATAAACGACAAAATAATAAATAAAAAACTAGATGCTGAAACATCTTTTTTCATAATATATTATATTGTACCCTTAGCCCTTCTGTTACCTGTAAAGTTTGCGGTTATGCCTTTTTAAAATATCTGTATATATGTAATCAGATTTGATTGGTCGTGAAAGTTAACTGCTCTAGTTTACCTCGATTTGTCAAATATTATTTCCAGAAATCTATCTTGGATTATTTGAAGTAAGGTGAGCTCCGAGATAACTTCAGCGGAAGTAAATACTACATTGTTCAGCGGCTGTATCATGATGCTCTTGTAATTTTCAACAACGTTTCACTAATATTAATAAAATATTGCTGACATTGCCATCTCGATCGGTGGGAGCGCCATATTGACAAGAACAATTCCTGTGAACGAAGGATTGGGGGGGGAGAGGATTACGTCAGCAAATCCAAAACAGACGTCTGCTTTTGACAATCGGAACAATTATACAAGAGAGACCTTAAATGGCGCATTCATTGTACTGTGACTTACTCAATTATAGAATATTACAAGTAATTCAAAATTCTACAAAATTTTGTTTAAATAAATGTATTTGGTACAACAAATCAGGCCCATTTGGTACAAACAGTTGTGAAATGAAAAAACCTCACTGCGGTCAGATGGAATCCCACATTGAGATATTATAGAACGTTTCATATAATGAAGGCCGCGACAAATTCACGAATTATATACATAATTAGCTTCATGATACAGCCACTGAACAATATAGTATTTACTTCCGCTAAAGTTATCTCGGAGATCACCTTACTTCAAATAATCCAAGATAGATTTCTGGAAATAATATTTGACAAATCGAGGTAAACTAGAGCAGTTAAATTTCACGACCATCCAAATCTGATTACATATACACAGATATTTTAAATATGTGTATCATTGTACTTGTTTATTCCATTATATAAATTTTATAATGTAGCGATGCTACAGGAAATGTAAAAATAATTTGTAAATAGATTCGCCTGAGGTAATTGTTAATAATTATCTGTAAATTTAAAGGAACTATGAAAAAAAAATCATTAATTGGCACATCCCTGAAGGAGTCAAATCCTTTAGGGATAGTTCTAGATCGGAATCATTTTCCCTAACGAGGTCGAGTGAGCCGCATACCTTCATAGCTAAAAAAAACCACAGCCATAATTCCCAGTGTTAATTACCGCTTGCATTAATATAACTAACCGATGTCAGTTGTTCAGAGTTCGCAAAGGTACGGTGAGATTTAGTGTTCGCATAAATAGTTTTCTGAAGAGGATCCAGAATAGACACGAGCAAAGAGGGACTTGAGTGTTGGGAGGACTCCAACAGCAGCCTTGGCTATCGGCTCTTTCAAGGTGTGATTCTCATATCTTCAAAGGGCAAAGAAATTCCACTTTTATCTGTTTCTCTCGCCTAATTTACTGCAAACCCATAAAAAATCGAGAACAAAAAACACCTAGCACAAACAGAAAACAATATGAGGTCCTATGAGAGGGTCAATAGCAATGGCTTATTGACAAGGCGTGGTTTAGCTCTTTTGTGAAGGAATACATTTTAATTCAGCAAGGTTTCCTTTTTTTTCTAGCAAAATTATGAACAGTCAGGTTCAAATCCCGAGCCTAACAGTGAAATTATTTAATGATAGGTAACCTCATTTTTTTGTTGCCGTTAGTCACCTAATGTATATATATGATAAAATGGCATGCCTGTGATGTGATATTTCCTCTATATTGTTGAAGCTAAGTTTGAAAATAACTTATTGTCATTAAATTAGAAGATTTATATTACAACGTCTCCTCGGCCGTCCTGTTACCAAGCGAGGTGTCGACAAGTGAATCAGTGGGTTTGGCTCGATTGTTTCTGCATAATTTTCTAATGCAGTCGTGAGTGTAAGGAATCTGTAGGTAAGTGTGATGGGTATGGTTTCGTACGTAAAACGATACACCTGTGATAAGACTATATTTGATTGGAAAATCTGTATAGTTTTGATTTAATACGTGGCAGTGGAATGTCCAGATTGCACATACGGAATAGAGCTATGGGTGACAGTAAAAAAGTCGAACATCCTGCGTATCCAATCCCATCAAAAGTTGTCCTGAGAACAATAGTTAATACCCCTTATTACGTCAGCAACAAAACCCTTCATAACGATCATTATATACCCTACATTCTTGAACTCATCAACCTAACCAACCACCCTAATTCCCTAGCACAGTCAACACACTGCGCCACGCATTCCTATAATCTTCCTCGGAGAATAAAGCGGCAGTGGCCTCGTAACCTGCTATAAATATGCGACAGTCCTGGCAATGTCCGGTTTCTCTAATCATGTCTTGAGCGTCGTGGCTCTCGTGCTCTTGGTCGGCCTCCACTGACTCGTATCCGGGTATGCGTCTGACGGAGAAGCGTGGAGGGCTTCCCGAGACTCTGCTTCCCCTTTCGCGTGCGAGGATAGTGACAACCGTGTGAATTTGGGAGGTCTCTGTGCTGTTTGTAAATATACTTATTTCCCAATAAGGCAGAAATTAATTTTGTAACAATAAAGAAGTTTCAATATTTAGCTTTGGTTTTAGTTTATCCTTAAATTTGGGTTCCATATGTCTGAATTGGTTTCAGTAGAAGTTTGTATGTGAATACATTCTGGGACATGGGAGCTACTTAGCCAAACACCTTTTAATAAAATAATTTATTTGTACAAAATATAATTGTATTGAAATACAAACTATCTCTGCATGCCGAAAGCGGAAATAGTCGTCCTTAATTTGAGTACGATGGTGTCCAAAAGAAAAATACTATCAACAAAACTAGCTTAATAGTCCACTAATTTTAATTAAGCGCATTTGTTCTAAGGAAATATTTAATAATTTAATAAAAAGTTCAATTTCGGTTAAACGGAAACCACACGGTTCCAACAAAAAGATTGGACTATATTGAAGCAATAAACAGACCCCTATCGTTCAGCTGTTTCCTCCGACCGATAATAGGCTGCAGCGAAGAAAGAACGGATGATGGAGCTAGAGGAAGAAAGGGCCGCGGTGACTCAGACCTAGGGGAAGCTGTCCGTTAACAGGAGTTAAGGACTCCATCCTGGCGAGCCAATGGGGCAATTACTTACCCTTGTTGAGAAGCAGGACCAGTCCCCGGGCTGTAGGGGATGCTACAAATTGCCTTAGTCCGCGGGGGATCGCCGCCCCCAGGGGCGGTAGGTCTACAGGAAGTACACGCCTCCATAATTTCATTGTAGAGACCGACCGCTAATATTCAACACCACATCAAAGGGAATATATAGCTCATCAGAATATTTAAATATGAAGAGAACGAGTTCAAATGAGTGATCTAAATTCTCAATTAAACGTTTCCATTAGAATAATCACATTTTTAGCATTTTTCACACCTTGCCCCCAATTATCCTCACTAAAAATTCAATGATAGGATATCAATATTAATAAAGGAACAGCTTTGTATCAGAACTCTTACAGAAAAATTCCAGATACTTAACTATTCCTGACAAAAGGTGATAAAAGTAAAGATGAGCCCAAGTAACATAAAATGAAATAAAGAAGAAAGTCTTAGGTGTAATAACAAATTCACCTGTGCCACTACTAGCATCTTTCGACTACACGATAGCACTGGCATTGACTTTGTTTATAACATAGTAAAAGAAAATAGTCAAATGTTCAAAGCAATATCACATCTGTAGCATATATAACAATAATAATAATAATAATAATAGCAACAATTGCATAATGCTTCAACTAAAGGAAGAAGTTACATAAAGAAATTCATTTCATTCTTATGTCTCGTGACCTGCTATAAATGACAGTGGGAGTCCTGGAAACGACCAGTTTCTTCAAGCATGTCCTGAGCGTCTGTGGCTCTCGCGCTCTTGGTCAGCCTCCGCTGGCTCTTATCCAGTGACGCGGCTGACGAAGGAGCGTGGGGAACTTCCCAAGACTCCCCTTCCTCCTTCGCATGCGAGGTAGGTGGCAACCATGTGGAGTTGGGGGGCCTCTGGGCTGTTTGTATATACTGTATGAATGAGCGAGTGAATGAAAATTGTAAATTGGTATGAACGAGATCATATAGCACAATTACTTATAGCCCAATGAGGCAGATTGTAATTTTATCATAATAAAGTTGTTATAACCCATGTCATCCTTAAGTACCATTAGAAATTAGTATTTTAGTTGTGGTTTATGTTTTTTTAATTCTGATTTTTTTTGTATATAAATATGTTAGTAATTTAGTTTTACTTATTAATTCTATGTATATATAATACGCCCATAGGAAAATCAAATAAAATAAATTAATTCTTTCTCAGAAAATACGAACTTAAAGAGGAATGAAATTGCGATATGTGCGAGTAAGGATGTCTTTAAGTGAATTATTTCAACTTCGAAAGTTCATATTTGAGTTATCACCTTACGACCATGTCTGTTAGAGAAATTGTCAAATACATGGTGTGAAGCTTGCGGGTTCAAATTATCTCTATAAGCAATAAGGTTTTTATTTAACAATTACATTACTAATTATGTATTGTCAGTGAGAACTACCATCAAATATCTCTCAAATACCAGATCTCCATCGTTTAAAATTCAGAACTGCCTGGGAAGCAGAAGTAATTGGCTCATACCCTTGACAATGGAGAACCGCCTGTATTGGATCTGCAATCGGACACCCCCCCCCCTGGTGGTGACTGATGTGTTCCCACGGCTCCGACAATGGAGAGGCATTGGTTCTATTGTATCTGTGTCGTCGAGTGCTTCTGTACAACTAGTGTGTTTGGGTCTGTTCACTGTCATTCGAACGACGTTCTTCATTGTCGTTATTTCATATCGGATTACAAACCGCCTCGGCTCTATACGAACAATAAACAGTACTCAGAAATAAAATTCAGTGAATCAGATATATAATTATTGTTCCATTAGGGTCTTGCTAATTTTTGGGGGGTAAAAAGCTCATTATCCTTTTTGATGCGAAATCCAGGATATCCAGCGATGGCCCAGGAGTAAAGAGAGAGCTGCCACAGGGATTAGTGTGCCATGAAGGCAGGAACGGAACTCCTGGGAGCTAGAGGTGGTTGTGGTTCATGAATGATAGAATGAATGATAGAAGTCGACATTTTGAAATGATACAAATCTTTAGGAAAATTGTAATTTGTCTTAGGGTTAAAAAATAAAGACTCAAGAATATAACTACATTGTATTCAACCGAATAGAGCCTCGCTTATGTGAGCCAAAACTAGATTATAACAAACTAAGGAGGAAAAAAATAAATATTCAGAACAAATGAGATGAGTTGCACTTCATTAGTAAGGCTTCGAAGCCGTACAAAAACGCACGCCAACTTTCTAATTTTTTAAAATAGGTTTTCTTATTTGGTGTTATCTAGTTTATTTTAATAATATTCCTCTCCCTGTATCCGAGACAGTGCGGTATTTAGGCTTCCATCTCGACAAACGACTGACCCGGAACCCCCATACGAGGCTAAAACGACAAGTACTTAACAGACGCTTGGGATAACTGTACAGACTACTTCAAAGGACATCCCATCTCTCAACAGGAAATAAATTACTAATCTACAAAGTTATACTTAAGCCGATCAGGACATACGGAATAGAGCTATGGGGGACAGCAAAAAAGTCGAACATCAAGCGTATCCAATCCTTTTAATCAAAAGTCCTGAGAACAATAGTAAATGCCCCTTATTATGTCAGTAACAAAACCCTTCACAACGATCTTAATATACCCTACATTCTTGAACTCGTTCCTTCCAAGTTTATGAAATTTCATAGTAACCTATCCAACCACCCTAATCCCCTAGCACAGTCATTACACTGCACCACTCATCCCTATAATCCTCCTCGGAGACTAAAACGGCAATGAATTCGTGACCTGCTATAAATGCCTGACAATGGCCAGATTCTCCGATCATGTCCTCAGCGTATGTGGCTCTCGCGCTCTTGGTTAGCCTCCGCTGGCTCTTGTCTGGTGACGCGGCTTACAGAGGAGCGTGGGTGAGTTCCCAAGACTCCGCTTCCTCCTTCTCACGCGAGGGAGGTGACAACCATGGTTTGGGTGGCCTCTGGGCAGTCTGTAAATATTGTATGAATGAGCGAGTGAATGATGAATTGTAAATATAGTATGAATGAGAGCATTTACCTCAATTACTTATTGCCTAATAAGGAAGATTGTAATTTTAGGACACTAAAGAAGTTATAATAACAATTATTTATTTGGTGTTTGTGGATAAAAATTATAAACTGGAAAAAAACTGGAATAAAGGAATAGTCGCAGAGACAATCAGGGGCAATTTGCTAAATATTGCACAACTTGAATGCAACTAGTAATTTCTCCCCCCCCCCCCCCCACACCGAAGGTAATAATAATGACTTAACAAGATTTCGCAATAGTCCGAGACGATCCAAGGTTCAATTGTTTTATGTTCCGTCATTTTGAGTCAGTAAATGACTTGTAAACATAATTAGCACACGTTTGACAAATATTCATTCAAGTGTGAACCTGCAGTATTGTTTTTTTCCTCTCTTGTTATGCACTCAAGTGCAACGAAGCGCGATTGTCAAATGCAACTAAAGGAATAGCGAGCTTTCATATCTTGCTGACATCTCCATTAGCTCTTGTCAACAATATTGTCTTAGTCATACATGTCTCAACATATTCACTGCTATCCGACTAAATAAGACTGCACTACATGCCTAGAGGGACTCTAGGCCCAGCCACCAGTGGACTCTCACCACTATCAACCTCTACCGAGGCTTCCCACACCCCCTAACCTCTCACACCACCTTCAAGCAGGTACTCCTAGTACAAGGATCCGCTCAACCCAAATATCCCTTTATTTTTCCCTCATCCTTAATCTTATAATTAGAGAGCTAAGAAAAAAAAATCTCAACATATTAGTGCCAATAAAACTGCCAATTTTCCAAGTCACGTCTAAGCTAAGAACCTAAGTATTACACAAACTAACGAAAATGCATTAGGTTAGTCGCTTCTAGCACTGCAGGATTTCAATGCCGGTGATAGGACAAATGAAAACCACTTATATCACACTAGAATGATTATGTTACAATATAAACAGCAATTTTTTGGAATTTTATATAAATGAAAAAAAATGACTAACAAAGAAGGAACAATAATGAGTTATAGTCCATAATCCAAGTGTTTATTGACAAATTAACCTTACAAATTCTGTGTTAACAGTTTTTGAAATGGTATAAAATATGAAAGGTTCTTGAGCAGTTAAGGGCCTAGTCATTCAACAAAGTATGTTCTAACAACGCTGTAACTGATTAATATTTGTCTATATACCAGACCAGTGTTTTGATTGTTATTCATAATAAAGTTTTTTTAAAAGACTCTCCTCTACAAGATTATTTAACTGGCAGGTGTAAGAATACATAGAGACAAACAAGGGGTAAGGGGGAATTCACCTGCTCAAAACTGAAGCCCATCTCGTAGCGGTACATAAGGAACGACTACCATGATATTACAAAAAGTAACGATTTTTTTGCTGGAATAAAACTTGAAATTAACATTTAGTCTGTTGGCTCCATTTCAACTCGGTCAACCCCGCACTGTCCCTGTTAAATACCACAGGAAAATGTCTTATTCCCTGATTCGTTCATTTAACTTGCTACTTCGTCTGAGAATTTTATGTCGTTGACAGAAGACAGGCTGAACTGTGTGCCAGGTGTATTCTTAGTTTACACAGGAGAGGTTGACAAGTTAGAATCGACTTTAACTATTATAACAAATTGGGTATCATAATTTAAATGTGTGCAGTAATTAGGTCGCTAAATAAAACTATATTTAGAGAGCGTCTTTTTTGTCAGAATCATTCATTTTCGACAGGAAAATTGGGGTTCAGAAGTGATTATTACATATGTTTACATATATCCCATGTGATTATTATACTTGATAAGAGTAGGTGACAAGCCGAAGCCAGTGTCTATGTTGTGTATTGTATATTCTATCTGGACTGCTGTGTTGTATGTAGGGAGAAAAGAGATCTGTGAGCCTGTGACCAGAACGGATGCATTACCACCGTATCTGTTATGCAACAGTAGTGGAGCTGCTAGATCTGACATCGGCAGGCACAAACGTTAATAATAGACACAGCACACATACAAGTATGAGTAACATCCGTGGATCCTAGCCGCAAACAACACGGTCGTAAAAACCCGATTGGATACGACAGAGGCAAGGCCGGGCGCGATGAGACAGCCTACGGTTTAACGTCAATTTTACTTCTCGTAAAACCATTACACAATGAGCTGTGATAAGTATCCGATAACTAGGCAGTGAAGGGTAACAACATTATCGCCGAAACGGCTGTAGTTTCAAACAGGTTCTTTGTGTCCGAGTATTCGACATTAGTAACATACTCTCGTATACGTAAAACTTTAAAAGTACTTTGCCTTTTTTCTTGTTCTAAAATTAGTTTATTCACAACTGTATACAGAAAATAAATGATGCAACCATTGAATGAGACGGTGAATGAATAATAGCAAGAAGTGAACATACGGTGATGCTTCCCCATATCAAGGATTGCGCTAATGGCAGCCTAATTCATTAATCCCTACTCCAGTCACTCCAGGATCGTCCTGTGTCTCGCTGGCCCAAGAGTATGACAGTGTTAGTCAGTAGAGTTTTTGATGGGATTGCCTGAATAGAGTCATGAGGTAGGAAGTAAGCGAGGAATTACTGTTTAATAAACAATAGCCCCGTATCTATTAACTAGCCTTTTTAACTCTTAACAAAAAAGGTTTTTATCCCAGCACACACCTATTCAAGATTTAATATTCTGCTCTTTTCCTTCGTGTTGAGGGTAAACTTGAGACAGGAATACAAAAATTAATTTAATTTATTGAAAAAGTAATGCTCAGTGGCTATGTATGATTTAAAAAAAAATATATATATATGAAACATTTTTTATGAAACATACCGAAGTTTTTGTAATATAGTTATTTTATTTTTTACGTCGTCTATTAATTTAGTTGATTTAAGAGAAGTAATTTTTTTACCTGTAAAATTGAATAAATTAATTAATCTTTGACAAAAAAAGGCGAAGCTAGATAAACACAAGAAACGAACGAAGCTACAGAGAAAAACCAGGCGGTGAAAGGTTTTCAACACAGAACTTTGAAGTCATGGAGACGTACCATCATCAAGCTTGTTGAGCCCTTTAATGAATACATTTCAGAGAGCTGTCTATTCCTCTATCCCGGCAAAGGGAGTCAAAAGGGGGAAAGTACCAGATAAGATATGAATGGAGAAGGCGACCATTGAGAAGAGATCTGGTACTGAGGCGGCAGGTCTGCCAACTACAAAATCAATAAGAGGGCGACAAATTCCCTAGGGACATTTGGGTCACGACTTGGTTTCTATGGTACCGATAGGACATGTCTCTCTATGTCTGTTGTACTATACAGTTCTGGGTTCAAACCAGGCCCTTCATTTAGTTAATAGGCATGTGATTAAGTAACCCTACTAAACAGCAAGTGAATGTTTAGATACAGCTTAGTTCTATGGAGAGTGATTTAGTAGAATGACAGAAAGAATGACTAATGAACTCTACTAAACTTGTGAAGATGTGATAGGTTAGTGTTAAGTGAGATAGCTACTGGGCCCAGTAGCCTGCCTGTCTTACTTGATCGATCCCATTAACTCATTATACTAAACTACTCGCTTAAATAGTTTTGTCCGAACACGTTAAGAAAAGTATCAGAGTTTTTGTACATATTCAAACATCCGCCGGAGACACATTAAGTTTTTTGACTCGTTGCTTCATCTAACCAACCCAGTGTTTAACACTATAGCCCCACCACCCTCTGCCTCCCGCATTGATGACAACAAACTGTCGGGGAAAAATTAGGTTAAGAATTAGTATGTAAGTTAGTTTCAAGTTTGATCAAAAAGGTGAGCACCATCACCTTTATTAGTCAGTTCAGTCCAGTCACGTATAATGTTTATCATTATACTTGTTTATTCCATTATATAATTTTAATAAAATAAAAAAACCTGTATATAATGTAGCCACGCTACAGGAAATACAAGAATAATTTGTAAATAGATTCGCCTGAGTATCTATAATTGTATATAATCTGTAAATTTAAAGGGGATATGAATGAAAAACAAATTGTACATATTCACACATCTCTACAACCTCCGAAAGATTAAAGCGTCTGTGGCCTCGTGGCCAGCTATAAATTTATGACATGTGGAGTTGAACTGGCAAAGGTCATTTTCTTGGTTCTAGCACCCTTAAGAGGCTGAAATAGGAGCAGGGGGTCTTCTCCCAGACATCCGCTTCCTCTTTAGCATGGGAGGGTGGTGACAATCACGCAGGATTGGGATGTCCCTATGCTGTATATGATAAAACATATCGTACGGTTGAGCGAGTTGAACACTTAGCTGTAAATACGGTATGAATGAAATCATTGATCACAACTATTTTTTTTCCAATGGTGATTATTTTTAATTATTTAAATAGATTTTTTATTTCTTTTCTTTAAAAATACGGTTTGGCTCATGGTCGGATTTGTAATTGAATGAGAGAAGTGCCGCATTGTCACTAACTGGATACATGCAGAAGCTGTGCACATAATAATAAGTAGTAATGAGAACAATCACAGCTAATGCTAATACATGCTAATGCACGGATGAATATGCATAGACATGCCTCTGAGACATGCCTTAAGCACAAATGCAAATCGGCGTAATCAAACTTAAGGGGTCCAAAGTAAAAAAGAAGTAAATTAGCTAAATGTCCTTAACGCATTGAATAATTTCAAGTGCACATTAAATTATATTTTATGGTATCAGACATTATTTTATTTTGTTCACTGAAAATCGCCTATTATGACAAAAAAAAAAATAAAAATAATGACGAATAAAAAACGCTGCTGTAACATTATTATCAGTTGCATCTCGAAACATTATTTTTTTTGAATGTCTTCGAAATTTATTTTTGCATAACACCCTGGGGAAAAAATCGAAACTCAAAATAAGCTAAATACATCTTATAAAATAGCTAATCAGGTGCTATGAAATATATCATTGAAATTTCTGACTCTTGAATCAATAGTTAAATAATCTTTGTAGAGGAAAGTATTTTAAAAGAAAAGAAAGAAAAGCTTTATTATGAAGTACAAGCATAACACTGTTATGTACAAATATTATAAGTTATGTTACTACATACCGGGTCGGATGTTGAGGAACGAGTGTCGGTGAACAAGTGTGGACTGGGGCTATAGCTGAGACATATATGTATAAGAGAAGGGTAGTTCCGGGAATTGGGATGGAGGTCTTGGAAGGGATGCGGTCGCTTACTTAAAAATTAACAGGAACCATCAGTGACTTCCATGAAGTCACGAGGCAGTTATACACTAGAAGGGGCTTGCTTCTACTTTTAGCATTATATATAATATTAGCATTACAATATTCTTAGCATTATATAACTAATGATGTAAAAAAAATTGACTTCATTTATATTATTTACACTTTATTATTTGTTGAAATTGTTTCTTCACTTTATGCTTTCTTAATTGTGTATATTTATTTTAAAAAAAAACAATTCCGGTTATAGCTGATGAAATACATTTTAGTATTAAATTTTAATAAAAAAAAAAAAATCATTCAAAAATTAATAACAAGCGAGCCATAGTTGGATCAATTTTAGCCATTTTTCTTTAGGATGATATTAAAACTCAAAACTAGTACGTCACGGTCAGGTCAGTTCACTGTTGATAACTTCCTATCCATTCGGAGAGATTCGCTCAAAGTCGCGGTGAGTTCGTCTCGATCGTCCTACGAGCGATCCAGATTCGCCTTAAGTGTAAGATTTAATAAGATATAAATAATTACGGTTACGATTGTACCAATATGTTCATTGAAGTCCTCAAATTAATTATTGTATAAGCTAAACGCACTTAAAATATTGGTAGTGTCGGCCACGGAAGAGTATGTATCAAATAGTGCCATATTGTTTATTTTAACAAAACTCTTTTAAAGAGCTCTAAGCTGTCATGTTGAGTTGCAGGCAATGACGGGTAACTTGCCCGAACCTTACTCGACCGTGACCTGGAGCTTACTAGGGCAGCACTCGATGGCGCCTAATGACATCGAATCCTAAGAACAAGCTATAGTCAGCGGGTGGTTATTTCCTTATGAAGAACCGGTAAGTCTTAGAACTTCTCTCGGTCATTGAGCGGGATGACGAAATCCAACAGGAAAGGACACACACAGCACTGGGGGGAACTCCCCGGCACATTACCGAGAATGCACTCGAACACTTTCTCAGAAATGATCTCCAGCCGAAACCCACCTCCGTTGCAAATCACACGTGCACCATCTGATGAAACATTGCATCCACTCATAAATTCCCTTTGGTAACCCACCCAGCCCAGTTACGCACATTAAGCTACGAGTAGATTCTCTCCTGGTAGAGCGTATTTTATTTGGTCTTGGCCATATCGGTAAATATCACCCGTACAAATCAGTGGAAAACGCCATTTAAACACAAATGATATTTTTCCTTTAAAATTAAAATTTATATTTCAATCAATATGCACAGTATTTTAGCAAAGCAATTTTTTTTTATGTAAGTATTTGGAAATAAATTAATTTACTCAAATCCAAATAACTAACTAACAAACCATATAGAGTAGCAGATTAGGAGACGTAGTAGATACATAGATCAGTTACCTCGAAATTTATTTTCATTAATAATCAATTTCTTATTCAACTTTTAACGTTTAAAATTGTTAACTTTTTTAAAAAATATAGTGAAAATACTTTTGGGAATTTTTGGTAAAAACAATTTTATTTGTTAAACTCTATATCGATCATTGGACATAGCCTTTAATAAATAAAATTGAATATATGTAAAACATTGACAAAAAAAGTATAGACTATTTTTAGATAAGTAATAGCTTTATAGCTTAGTACATAAAAAAAATAATATAATTTTTTTTCCCTCTTCAGCATCCCATAGAAAAAATCATAATTGTAAGCTAAAAACTAATATTATAAATACCAACCACCCTCGGTAGACTCTCACTACCTTCCTTATTCCACCCGCCTCCTTTAGGCATTCCACACCCTATATCCTTCTCATACATCCTTCAAATGGGGGACTCCCCTTAGTGAAAGGCACTCATTAGCCCAAAATAAGTTTCCTTTATTTTTCCCACATCCTATTTTATAAGTTTGAGAGCTTAGAAGGAAAAAAAAAAAAAAAAAAAAACAATTATCTAATTCAAGGAACTTCATCCAGTATCATTTTTTTAGTAGGGTGGGGGGGGGGTTGATACTGTTTAAATCTCTCTGAAACCATTAGACCTGATAATTTTTTTTTTCAATTACTGTTAGTAAAATAGCTGACCAATAGGTCTCATTCATTAGCTCTTAACCTTAAAGTATCAAAGATAAAAAATCAATGTCAGACAAGGCCGTTCCAAAATGGTGGACAAAATCTTAATCTAGGCAAAATTTTTTTCTTCAAACTCTATATCGCTCATTGGACATGGTTCATTAAATAAATAAAATTGAATATATGCAAAACATTGACAGAACAAAGTATGGACATTTTTATTCTATTTTGGGCTGCTAAAATTAGCTTGACTTCTTTCTTTTTTTCTCAAACTTTAGGGTATAGAAAATTCTTAAAAAAAACAACACAATATTAAGGATTAAAGGGTGCTTATCCAAAGCTGATACCTGGTAGCGCACTAAATCATCAGTAGTCTATCTGGGTTTATCTTATCTAGCTATTTCTCTTACGGGGTATTTCTGCCTTGACTCGCGTCTAAACATCTCTCATGTAAACTAACTGCGGCCAAATCAACAGTTTCTTTTTTTTTTTCTTGTCTTTTCAAAAATAGAACGATAGATCCATGGACCGGTGAACTCGAACAACAAAACTAGCGTCTTCCACAGTGAATGTTTCGCCTATTTACGACTACAATTCAGAACAAGATGCATAACTAATGATGCCTGAGTAAGCGAAACGATAGAAACTAACGAGTAAAAGACGTTATGTCAATAAAAATATTGATTGGAGAGCTTTTATAGCTTATGTAATAAAATGTTTATTTTTGAGTATTATTACACTTTAATTTAAAAAAAAAAAACCAATTGATTTAAGAATCAGTTGACCCCTCATGTTCAATGCATCATAAGTTAGATAATCATTGTAGAGGAGCGTCTTTTAAAAGAAAAGAAAGAAAAGCTTTATTTTGAAGTGCAAGAAAAACACTGGTATATACAAATATTAAGAGGTACGTTACTACATACAGGGTGGAATGTCTAGGGACGAGTGGGGTCTGGGGCTAAAGCTGAGGAAGGTCTTGGAGGGAAGTGGTCGCTTATTTAAAAAATAACAGGAACACCAGTGACTTACATGAAGTCACGAGGCAGGCAGGTATACACTAGAAAGGGCATTGTATATAATATTAGCATAACAATATTCTTAGCATTATATAACTGAAGACTATTTTTTTTCAGAAGGATCAAATAATAATTGAATAGGTGTTTACAAACAATCACGGATTAATATCAATTTATTAATATTACTTCACCCTTTAAAATATCTAAGGAATTGAACAAAGAAGCTTAATAGCCCAAATTATATTATATATATTCAGAAATATAAACGCCTTCTCGAACAATTCAAAACAAATACAAAGAGGTTGTGCAGTTATAGGTGGTTTAGACAGAAAGTCAGTTGTTATGCTCTCTTTGGTTAAACGTAAGGCTGTTGCTCTGTTTTAATGAGGGTATTTCAGTTAAAACGTGTTGAAATGTGAACAATTTTACAAAACAAAAATAATTTGTAAATAGATTCGCCTAAGGATCTATAATTATCTATAAATTTAAAGGGAATATATAGAGGGGGGGAATAAATAAAATAATAATATATATTTCGTGTTAAATCAACTTTTTAAAATTGGTGAAGACAGTCGTAAACGCCACTTTTCTCCAGGGGCAAAATTTGTAAGAAAAAAAATATTATTAGTTGCCTCAGGTTAAGTTCTTCTTTGTTTACAATCCTTTGTAGAATACAAACATAACAGAAGAGTTTATGAAGTTGACTTTGTTTATTGTTTTAGTTCGTTCACTTCGGACCGTGAATTTCTTTTTTCTTTAAAGCCTCAAAGAATCCCTGGATGGAGAAAAGCTCCGCACTGAACAATAAATGCCAAGAATTTATTGAGAATTGACATAAACAACGGCTACTACTAATATAATAATCGAAAAATAAGTCTAACTAGGTTTTAACCAAGGCCTCCTTTATCATTTAAGCTAATAGTAGAACGACTTTTCGTCTTTTATTTTATTCCATCTTAAAAGTTAGCTAAAATGTTTATGGGTTTGTTGTTATTGAAAGAGCTAATACTAAATATAGTTCAGAGGAGCCTTGATAAAACTACGGTGAAAACAATTAAATATGTAATACTCGATAGATCGATTATTTTAAGGACGAATGTCGGTTTTTTTTGTCGTGTTGTATTTATATTAAATGTGCCTGACAGTTAATAATGAATACGTAAATTTTAAATTAGCCAGAAAATTGAAGGGGTGCCAATTTTGGGTTCTTTTTAATGTCATTAAATTGTTGTCTTCTCACAGTTCATTATTTTACATTGTAGCTGCTATGAACAGTTGAACTGATTTTAATAAATTATCTTTTTCTTGTTATAATTTTTTTTTTTGATAGGCTATTTTCAGTGACCGTTTTAAAAAAGTATTATTTATCAAAACTACAGAACGTTTTAGTCAAAATGAAATTATTTATATGAATAAAAATAAATCTACTAGGCTGTAGGCCTAGAATTTAGAAATGGCAATTTCAGACAAGTCTTTCGTAAATTGTTAATAATTTTCTTGATCTCAACCCTTCCAAGTACATGAAATTCCATCGAAACCTATCCAACCACCATAATTCCCTAGCACAGTCATTGCACTGCACTACGTTTATTTTGTTTATGCTATAATAAAGAGGTTTTGAAATTAGGAAAAAAAAACAAAAACAAAAAAAAATAAGCATCCAACACATAACATACGAGTGTTATGAAGAAATTATTTTCAATGGGCATCTAGTTTTTTTGTTGCTGCTTCCTCCACATCAGGGATTCACAGCGATGAAATATTTCCGGCTTTTATTCTTCGTCTCAATTTTTATTAGCGATTGCAGAAAACTTAAAAAAACGATTTCGGAATGATTTATTGTCTCGATTGTAAGCTATTTTATTGAGTGGCAATAAAGATGCCGATAAAAGAAGCTGTTCGCATTATAATGGCCCCAGTGTTGTACCATCGTTTAAAATCGCCTCCAATGCACAAAATGGATTTTTTGCAGGGCAAATTCTTTTTCATCCGCCTGTCTGTATGTTCCAGGATACCTCAAATGATACATTCCAACGTAAATGTTTAAGGTATAATCAACGTAACTGCAGTCTACATCTCGATTGTATTCCTGTAAGTGTTCATAAATCAATTTGAAACCATTTTTGATCAAATTAAAATCTAGCTTTGAAATTATTCGATTAGGGTATGAAATTGTCACGATTTCATCGCCCTGGTTAACAATACTTTGAAGGTTTAGCGGTCTATAAATCAAAAATCGGATTAATGACATTTTTTTTCTCGAATATTTATAAAAGCAGCTGTGGCCGTAGTGACGAATTGTCATCAATAAACAGGCTGTGTTGGCAAAACTGCTCTTGAATGAATAAATCAAGAGAATTTGAAACTAATATTTAGAGAAGGTCTTAATTGTGTACTGCACAGTGTACCAAAGTTTCCCTCTCTCTAGATATATGTTCTAAAAATATGTACATTTGAATGGTTGCGGCTGAGGACGAAAGATTCGAAGAAATGGTGGAGTCAGCACTCCTGTTCGAGGAAGTGCTCTCACTGGAGAACAGCCGAGCCTGCGTTTTTTCCCGCCAACGTTTTCCTGTTCAGTTCTTGGCGAATAACTGGAAGCATCTCTCACCACGCTTTCTCAACAGTGCTAAATCGAAAGCGAGATTTAGTGTTGTTAATGTTGCCTCGCTCATTTTATCCTGTATTGTTTAACAAAGGAAAGCAAACGTGTGTCACGATTTTATTAAATGCTTTGTTGTATGATACATAACAATAATAATATCATCGCGTTTAGTTATGACTTAAGATAATTTATCTATGTTAGCAATGTTTTCAAGGAATGGATTCTCGCTATGATTACATTTATCTACATTATAATGTAATTACTATATATTAAAATACTTGATACCAGTATGTAGTATCATAACTCGCAATATCTGTATATACCAGTGTTTTGCTTGTACTTCATAATAAAGCTTTTCTTTCTTTTCTTTTAAAATACTCTCCTCTACAGAGATTATTTAACTTTATGATGACAATATTTAGAAATAATGGATTCTCGATATAACTAGAATAGTATTTAGAAACTTCGTGCAACTTAACTGTCGTATTGTACCTTGGTTCGTAAAATATTATCTTTTTCTGATTATTTGCAGTTAGCTGATATTGGAAATACGTTCAGTTTCAGGCTGAAATATTTCCGAGATTTGTTGAATCCTTTTCAAAATCGAAAGAACATCATTGCAATCTGTTATCTGCGTTATTATAGGCGCGATAACATGATAATTATTGCGCCGGTAAGTACTTTTATCAGCACTTGACAGCTCGCCAATTTTTTTTTTTCTGAATCATCTTTCTTTGAAATTAAAGATTAGATTTTTATGAGTAAAAGTAATAGAAATGTATATAAGTGATGCTGAATTCATTGCTTCAATTAAATTAATCGTTATCAATTTCATTAAATCTAAAAATTGTTCGCACATATTCGATTTTAAAATTTTCATTTGACCGAACGAAGATGTCGGAAAAGATTGAAAAAACTGTGTACCTGGCCCTTTATTGAGACATGTTAGAAGGCTTTCTTGGCGATTTTTCGTCATATTAGGCCCCTTTGTATCCTGTATTGTACATGTTTTTCAGGTTAGATGCAGTAGACTAGCTGCCCACTTCAAAAGGACTATTTGAAATGCACAGCATTAGTTCTACTACCATTATTCAATTTAGTGGCCCATTCACAGCGGGACGACCTTCGCCACATTAAAAGAGATCTTTCCCTCAGCAAAGAAGACAAAAAAACCCAGCATAAATTAACTCAAATTCGGCTTCTGACTAGATACATTATATATTTTACAAAAAAACAACATAATTTTCAATTTGCCCGTTTAATTTCAGACTTGTGCATAGTAAAATGATAAATCAGACTAGAATAAGACTTTTGGTTGATAATGACAACGGAAAAAATTAAAGATAACTAAAAACACGAAATAATTAATAGCCCCTTTAAATTTACAGATATTATATATAATTATAGATCCTCGGGTGAATCTATTTACAAATTATTTTTGTATTTCCTGTAGCATCACTACATTATATACAGGTTTTGTTATTTTATAAAAGTTATATATTGGAATAAACAAGTATAATGATACACATTATACGTGACTGGACTGAATTGACTCTAATTAAGGTGATGGGGCTCACCTTTTTGATCAAACTTAAAACTAACTTACATACTAATTAATTAATATCTATTTTTGTATTCGTCATATCTCGACGTTGAGGAATTTTAAATGTAAATATATAAATAATTGGGAATCTAGTTATAACCCAAGTTTGAAATATATTGTTCAATGAACACAACAGAAGTTTACAAATAAAAAAACAGAAAGTTGGCAGAAGAATGTTCATCAATAAATACAGTTGGCGAGGTGGCAGAGCGTCAGCTCATTTGCACCTGGCAATAAAAAAACATTAATTACGTTTTATTATTAGTAATGAAACATGGCTCGGGGTGATGTTGCCAGTCACTTGGCATCAATACCAAGCAGAACTTATAATACGACAAAAAATCCGCTCCGTAGGGCTAGAATTTAAAACTAAAAAGGTTTCGATAACTTCTCGATATATAAATATTTATTATTGATAGATTAGTATGAAATATGCGATCTTCTTTAGTAAAAGCAATCTTTAACACTATGGCCCCACCACCCCTCCCGCATCGATGGCAACAGACTGCCGGGGAAAAATTGGGTTAAGAATTAGTACGTAAGTTAGTTTTAAGGTTGATAAAAAAGGTGAGCCCTATCACCTTTATTAGTCAGTTCAGTCCAGTCACGTATAATGTGAATCATTGTACTTGTTTATTCATTATATAATTTTTATAAAATAACAAAACCTGTATACAAGCGATGCAACAGGAAATATCAAACTAATTTGTAAATAGATTCGCCTGAGGATCTATAATTATTTGAAATTTAAAAGGGCTATAAAAGAAAAGAAAAAAAATGCAATCTTTGTTTTTGGGCTAAAGCCCTGAAACTATACATATTCTTGTTCAAACGAGTTAAAAAAAATCAACTGTTTTCAACCTTTAATCTATGACAGGATAATTAAAGACAACCCAATTGAGTGCCAAATAAGAATAAAAACTCTAACATCATTCAATTGGTTTATTCTCGTCTTTATTCGCTTAAAACAGTAATTTAATTCTTGCAATCCCACATTCTACCGAGGTAAGTCATCGACAGATCGACTGTACATTAGTCGATCTGTTCCTAGTCGAAACTGAGTAACATAAATCGATTGCAGTTTATGGATTTGTACACCTTGACCAGCCAAAGAGACCCAAGAAAACGGCTTGATAGCTCGATGCGCATGCTCGGTACACCATTTTCTCAATTCGACGCAAAACTTCATCGACTCCTATGACGCTTTAGTCAGTAGGCGTGTCAAGAAGAAAAATACGTTTGGAACATAAGATGAACCACCTGCAATAATACTGACAAATTGCCGCCTCGAGATAAGTCCAACAGGGTATTAACGATCTGTATCTGTCGAGGATTTGCGTTTGAAACCGTAGTTAATACCGTGCGGATTAGAAGTGTCTCGATGAAAAAAATATTGTCACATCTGTTGGTAACTTGTAACCCATTCCAACTATTTCAATGCTGTGATGAGTTCATTATATATATATATAGTTTTAACAACTATCTTTATCTATATGGAAATCAGAAACATCAATTTGGTTTTTTTTTCCTCTCAAGCATCCCATAGAAAAAATCATAATTATAAGCTAAAAACTAATATTATAAATACCAATTCTCTGATACAAGGAAACTTTATACAGCATAATTTTTTTTTAATGAGGGGGGGTTGATACTGTTTAAATCTCTTTGAAACCATTAGACCTGATAACTTTTTTTTTTTTCAATTACTGTTAGTAAAATAGTTGGTCAATAGGTACATTTCATTAGCTCTTAACCTTTAAGTATCAAAGATAAAAAATCAATGTCAGACAAGGCCGTTCCAAAATGGTGGGCAAAATCTTAATCTAGGCTAAATATAGGTGGCACAAAAGTTTAACCACTGAATAATTAGCTGATAAAAATACTATTGTATAAAATACAAACTGAAATCTAATATTAAACTCTTTTTTCAATTTTTAATAAACTTCTTTTTACTCATTCGAATTCTTGTCCCAAACAAGATATTCGGATTATTAGTCTTGGACAATATTTTTTTTTTTGGATTTTTTTTCTAATAGTTGAAATTCATTTGAAAGATAGCTCGAATTTAATAAAAAAAAAAAATTTTTTTAAAGTACAAAAAATTAAAAAAAAGTGAAAAATCTTTCTACTAATCTCAAAGTGCTGATCAATGAATGATTATCATATAGTATTAAAATTAGAAAGGTTTATAAAAATAATTATCCACATAATATAGTCTGCCCTTATGGACCACCATTGATGGAAATCCTTAAATGCACAGTAAAATGCTACACAGTAGACCGGCGGTATATAAACACTATGTTATATAGGATTGTGCCTGAGTATGTATAAACAGTATGTATATGTATATAGAGGTGCTCACCTGATAGAGAGAAGAGTGCAAGACGAAGACAGTGAGAGGACTGACTGGCGGTGAGTAGATATGCCGGCTGCTAGGTGGTGCGGTGGGAGGACTGCGCCTGCGCCCCGCTGCACCCTCGGGTACTCACCCTCGGGTCCATTGCCAAGGCCTAGGTCTATAATACAGGTCTTAGCGATTGCTAGGTACTCTCTCTCTCTCTCTCTATGTGATGCAGGGACGTCTGCAGTGCCGTCAAACACTATTTGCAGTCTGTGATTCTAGGGGTGATGGGGGCTCGCAACTAGGTCATGAGGGGTGAGAGGGGGCTCTAGCCAGAGGGGTGGCAGTTCACTATCGAGTCATTCGTTCTTCCGTCTCTATTAAAGCACCGTTTTAAATATGCAGAGTAATTCAAACAAGATCAAAGGACCTCTTTGTAACCAGTAGCGTACTTGGTGGTGGGGAGGGGGTGTCCACCCCGGCTAGATCATATAAAAATAAACAATATAATAAACAGAACTAACGGTTGTAAATAGAATGCCATTTAAAACAAATGAGTCGACATCCTTCCAGCGAAGTATTCCATCTATAAGTATCTCATATTTGAAAAAAAACTTTCGAATGAATAATTTTGTTGTCATTGGCTGAGAAGCTCTTTAGGAATAGGGGCCCCACTGTTTTGGTTATTTTGCCACCTTTGACCTTTCCTGTAATGTTTTTATTTATATTTATGTTATCTTTGACTCGTCTTAGTCAACCTTGCTACCTGATAATATTTCAGTTTAGTTTTTGTCATCCTAAAGGGAAACATCATGCCGTTTTTTGATTTAGCTGCTGAAATAGAAACAAAGGAAAAAGCGAAGTTTCTTCAATCTAAGGGGGTATTGCATAGTGAAAAAATTTGTTCTAATGGCCTTCAAATGAAACTTTATCTAAGCGAAAAGGATAGATGGAGATGCAACGTGAGAGGCTGCAAAGAAACCTATGGTTTGAAAAAAAGGAACATTTTTGGAAAACAGTAATTTGCCATTTAATAAGTTTATTATTTTGATATACTGCTAGACAAAAGAATATTCATCTTCTAAAAAAAATATATGCATGATATTTTCATTTATTATAATATTTCATTTACAGATAATAGACACGAGAAATAATTAAAAACTATCAGGGGTTTTTCCCTACACCCAAAAAGACCCGAGAACCGTTCAAACATTTTATGGCTGGTTGTATTTGTGTTCAGTAGTTGTTAATTACCGCTCTAGATTTTAATTGGCTTAAAAAGGGCGGGAAAAGCTCTTGGTACGCCACAGCGGAGTCTACTGGTAACCTCACCTTAAATATTCCTTCAATGATAAACCAGCAATAGTTAGCCAAATACGATTTTTTTTTTTTGTTTGTTTTATTATTATTGTCTATTTTCTTCTGCTGAGAGGTGGCTTATTTTCGAGGTTGGCAGAAATCGATAGAAGGGTTATTGTATATTGTAAATTCTGAAGAATTCCATTTACTACATTGATCTCATTTTTAAGGTTTTTAGGTTTGTTTTTTTTTTCTAAAACCTGAAACTCTTGTTTTCATTTCTGAAAAATTTTACTGAGCTCTTACAATTTTGTAATTGTAAATTTGCAAATTCATGTCGCGGAATGATATCAGCCATTTCTAGTCTTGCCTCATCTTGGGAGTGGCAGTCTTAGTGAGACAAGCTATTTCTCACAAAACAACTGTGCTCTCAGAATTTTTTTTTTTAATGCTGTAAGGGCTTTACAACTTTCAAAAATTATGTGAGGACGAAAAGTTGTTCCCTATTGAAATTTATTCACTGAATCTAGGCCCGAATTAATACAAAAAATACTAAACTTAAATGGTCCCAGGCTGTTAAGTACTTGGGTGTAATTTTCCATAAAAGCTTAATATCTAAAACTTACATAAATTCTATTAGAACATAAAGCTCACATCTCATTGCTGTTTCCATTCCTTTGTAAAAAATAAAATCTAGACTGCCAATAAAATAGACCTTTTCTAATAACTTTCTTATAATGCAGATAATACAGAATAAATTTCAAAGAACAATAATAACCTAGGTGTACAGACACACCTGACTACATGATACCACTTGCATTGACTTCATCTATGTCATAGTAAAATAAAGAACTCAAAGTTTCTTAAAAATTGTAAAGTATAGCAACAATAATTATGCACAAAATATTGTGCAAGAAGATTGATATAAACATTCATTTTATTTTTAAGGACGAAATCAGTCTATTAGTTGTTGTTTGCCTAGAAATAAATAAGTGGATATGTTAGTTTTTTATATTTTTGTTTTAATTTATACATGTATGTAATGACCCCAAGTAACTTAAAATGAAATGAAGAAATTCTCTTGTCAAAAAAAAAAAATCCTGAGCCGATGATTGAAAGGCTTAAAGATGAAAGTTCAAAATGAATTATAATGTTGTTTGGAATTCTATGAAAAAGCAATAAGACCTTTCCCTAGTTCAACAATGTAGTCCTTTGTATGAATTTCCTGTTTACATGCTCTTGAAGTAAGCTTAACATACAATAATGCTGCTTTTGTTTCAATCAGTGACTCCCGATCGCATCAAGTGTAATGACTATTGACGTATTTTTTTTAAACTAACAACAATATCTTGAAGAATCACCAGGAACAATGTTTTTATTGTTAATCTTCAGTGTTTGTTCATTTTAAACATTCTAAAGCTCTGATTGTTTCCATCAATTACACGACTGGGTGGTTTTATTGACGTATTTTGCAATTGTCAACTATTAAATTATGATCGGTGAACAGATTGGTTATTAAATTAAACAGAGAGACGACTATAAAGGAGAGATAATCCTATCTGTGAATGTTCATCCTTAAGAACTAATGTGTTCTAATTAGAATCTTGTCGATTAAAACATTTATTTAATGGTTTTCTTTAATGTGTTTCCTTATTGATTGAAAAATCATATTTAACTAATGCTAAGACTAAGAGATTAAATAACTTCTAAAACTTCACACACAGTAGAAAACAGCAGGACTGCAGGTACGAACATGTTCGCTAAATTGATCTTTGCACGGCCGTTAAGTTGTGTTTGGGTCAAGAGATAATGGCTTGAAGTGCGTAAAAAATGCATGTCCTGCCTGCTAATGATATTCTCCGAAAAGTGAGCTATATCCATCCTTTTCCCATATAGAAATTATACAATTAATATCCAGCCTAAACTAAACGTTTACAATTTGTTATCAAAGTCCCTATTGCCTCAAAAGCACCTAGTAAGACATCTATCAAACCAAGGTACACTGCAATAGTTACGTTGTAAGAAGTAACCAAACTTAATTGATTATATTCTATTATAGATATTTTAGTAGCGATCGCCATAAAAATAAATGTAAATATAGCGAAAATCCATTCCTCGAAAATATCGCTTACACAGATAAATTACTCGAACATAAGGATATCATATTTTAAGATGAAATGTTTTTATAATAGCTGCTGGATTTTATTTGTTTGTAGTTTGTGCTTATAGTGTTTTATAATTTATGGAGTATGTTTAAATGTATTTTTATTATCAAGGGGAGTGACGTCACTCTTTTATGGACTAGGTACATTGCGTATTAGCATAAGTTTTTGAAAATGGGATGCCCTTTAGAAAAACCACTTCTCCCTTAATCGTGACATCTACTGCACTTACGTCACCGTACCATTAGCAGTAAATAATATGAACATATTCTGTTAGCCATTAGACCCTTCTCGTCAAAGAGGGCAGAGTAACCCGATCCTGTAGATGCCTTGTGTGTACTTTTGCCCATAATGTCCCAGAGTGAGTGATCGTCGAAGGACACAAGATATCCCCAGGAACATCCCTTCCTGGGGGTATATAACGGGGGGGGGGGATATTCGGGCGGGTCCCACCCGAAGGCGCCCTTGGCCCAGATCCACCGAACACCCCGTTTCGGTACTCCTTCCTTCTTCATTGATCCGTGACGGTCGTTATGTCTCTTCTCTTGGAGACTATATATAAGGTATACCTCGTTGATATATGTTCGGTACGATTTAAACTGCTGAAAAATTCGAACTGAGTTTCAAATTGGCAAACCCGATTTTTTTAATGACTTCAAGTAATATTATAGTCCAATAAAGTTCCAACGCGTCAATAATAAATAACTCCAGATCTTCAATTTGATATCCTAATTTATATGATTTTGTATTAGTAAGTAATTAATTAAATAATTAATAACAGTTGAGCTAACAGGTTTTTTTCCTGTTCACGGAACAGGAGTGAAAACATAACGGTTTCTGTAATGAGAGTTCATTGATAGCCGTTGTCAAACTCACGTTGGCGTGATACTGACACATACAGCATGATCGGAAGGTTGTCCATAAATAAACTTGATAAAAACCAAAAAGCCAGAGATTCCCACTAGGAAGGTGTGGGGTCTGATAACGCCCAGACTAAAACATAGCAAGGTGAGGAAAGAGAGGTGCAAAATTGGTAAAATAAGAGAGCCATGGTTTGACCAGAGCAACAAACGCCAGTGCAAAGAGAGAGCAGGGCTCACTTGAAGTCTCTGATTCCAATTGTCTAAAAAAGCTCAGAATTTCTGCCTTATTTGGGTGGTCATTCTTTCCAACAGCGAATGAGAGAGCGTTTTATTTCGGCCAATCGTATGACAGTGTATATAAGCCAATCACGGGGCTACTACGCCTGCGGCCCTAGTGAGCTTTTGAGATGTCGGGATCGTGAACTAGTCCCCTCATGGAAATGTAGGTGTTTTATGGCCCGTGAAGAGGGTAACTTCTATTTGTTCGTGGTGAACAAACCATTTTTGTATCATTTAATGTCCCACATTCCAGCCTTATGCTTCACTGTGCTCCCTGGGCTATGTCTAGCTAAGGACCTTCGCTTATCTAAATTAATAATTTTTGAAGAGATTCCTTTTCGCCAATTTGCTGATTTTCACATTTGGTCATTGATAATCGTATGTACAACATTATTTAAAAAAGCTATCTATAAATTTGTGAACTTGGTTTATATCTAGGTTTCAGATTAGAAATAATTGTTTCATTCCTTTTAAGGGCAATTATTGTAAGATACTGTTGTAATTGAGGTGTCATTTCCAAGGTAGTTTTCTCCTCTATACTAATCCTCAAGTAGCTAACACCTCTGTGAGTAGGGTACAATCAATATTCGGTCAATATCAATCATTAGAAGGTTGTTCGCCGTTTTTTTATGGAGTAAATATCTTGCTTTCTATCGTTTTAGTACTAAGCCATATTCCATGTACAAACAATAAAGTTTAGTTCGGTTGAGAGATTTCAAGTCTACTGATTAACAACAACTTTATTATAGGGCTATAAGTAATTGTGATAAATGATCTCATTCATACCAATTTACAATTTTCATTCACTCGTTCATTCATACTATATCTACAAACAGCCCAGAGACCCCCCAAGTCCACATGGTTGTCACCTCCCTCGCGTGCGAAATAGGAAGCGGAGTCTTGGGAAGTCCCCCCCCCCGCCCCATCGTAAGCCGCGTCACTGGATTAGAGCCAGCGGAGGCTGACCAAGAGCGTGAGAGCCACAGACGCTCAGGACATGATTGGAGAAACTGACCACTGCAACTTTAGTCTCCGGGGAGATTATAGGGATGAGTGGTGCAGTGCAATGACTGTGCTACGGGATTAGGGTGGTTGGATAGGTTACTATGGAATGTTATGAACTTGGAAGGGATGAGTTCAAGAATGTAGGGTATGTTAAGATTGTTAAGATTAAGGGGCATTTACTATTGTTCTCAGAACTTTTGATTGAAAGAATTGGGTACGCTTGATGTTCGACTTTTTTGCTGTCCCCCATAGCTCTATTCCGTATGTCCAGATTAGCTTAAGTATAACTTTGTAGATAAGTATTTTATTTTCTATTGAGAGATGGGATGTCCTTTGAAGTAGTCTGGACAGTTTCAATCAGGTTCAAGTCTAAATGCATTTAATTTATATAAACGTTGACAGTTTATCTGTGTGTCTTCAGCGTTAAGTACGATATTATCACTTAAAGACGCCTCTGGTAAATCAGTCATTACATGTATTATCCCGAAAATCACAAAAAAAAAAAGGATAAAATCAACTTAATTTCAATGTAACTACCAAAACGACCTTCAATATGTAATTTTCTTTTCTAGACAATTTTTGGAAAGCTAAATGTAAATTTGAATTCGGGAAAGCAATCGAATGAATTGTATATAAGCCATTGAAAAATGAGGAAGTGAGGCTAACAATCACTCTTTAAGAAAAAAATCTTGATTAAACTGATATTATTAACTATTAATATGTAAATATTGAGCCTTAATGTTCTCGGCAGTTTAGAACAACTTGGTATCATTGGAATAATTTCTGGAAATAGAGTCGTGTTCCTAATGAGTGTAATAAAATTATTATCATTTGACGCTGGGAAAAACTGAACAATATTGCCATGCAATGATTTAGTTTCTTAGCAAACTATCTGCTCTACTTGAAAGACAAAGTGAACAGTGAAGGCATTCATTGATAAATCTCTGCTGATTTCGGTAGAGTCTTGCGTTGTATGGTGCGCAACTTCAGCAGTCGTTTATGTCAAACGTCAGGCAACAATGCAATTCTTAACACCAAACATCGAGCCAAATTGAACGTGTATTCACCATGAGTTCGGGTGCCAGAATTCACACCTTTTTTTTCCCCAGTCTAAGTGAAAGCCTTTGAATGGTTGAATCTTTATATCTTTACATTGGATAGCAGAAAACAGACCTTTTTTCAACATTATGTAGGTTACTAACTCGATAGAAATCCAAGCCAAGTAAGAATTATTTAAAGAAATGTTTTGTTTCTATGAAAAATCCAAGTGGAATGTGTCTATTTAATTACCAGATCAGCAAGTAGAAGTAATTAAGTGTTAGTCTCAAGGCTCAGAAGTGACCATCACATCTTCATTTCTCATTATTTTGAAAGAATCAGATGTAAAGCGACAAATTAATTTTGAAGTGAATTAATTGAACACTTAAGTCTAATCCGCTGTAACCTTAAAACATGCACTTCGAAACTCGTCTATCATACAGACCAAATTAAGGGAAGTAGTAAACATCTGGGTATCAAGGATCGCTAACCACCAGCCAAGTAATTTTCAAAGTGATCTCAATTTTCCACAACTTCTCTCAAACGGTATTGTGATAATGTAATTGGGCCTTTGGTAGTAGCATTATCTTCCAATATAAATATGAGAATTTGTGTAAGCAAAGGGTTGGTATAGAGGAAAATTCACTTACACATTTTTTTTCTCATATCATGAAACATTATGCCAATTTTTTTAATTGTAACAGATGCCAAGGTTCTGGCACGAATCTACAGCCTGGAACGTTTTGTCACGAGTACTCGGCATGGAATGTTTGACTATGAATGTAAGGCGTGGAGTGGTCAATTACGAATGTTCGACCTCTAATATTTAGTCCCGAATATTTGGCCTGGAATGATTGGTAAAGAATAATTATCCGTGAATCTATCACCTGGAATGTTCCATCACGAATAATCGGCCTGCAATGTTTGTCCTGTCATCTCCAGTAGCGTATGTTCAGCCTTGAACGTACGCTCACAAATCTGTCTCGAGTCTATGACTGGGAACAGTAGGCTTTGAATGTATGACACGAATTCCGGATGCGTATTGATCCCTGATTGTTTATCCAAAAACATGTGACCAAACCTAGCAGTGTTAATTGACTAACGTATTTTCTCTAAAACTTGTGTTTAGGGACCTTAACGGAAATCATTAGAACTTTTGTAGCAAGTAACTTGTCTGATTCCCAGGCGAATAAACGGTTCTGCCCAAACGGAATTAAATTGTTGTGACTGGATCTGTTTATTATACATTATAGTAAAAAAATAGGAACTATGTTTTGTCCAATGGTAGCTTGCCAAATTTAAAATACCCTACCATAATTAACCTTACAAAAAAACTGGTTGTTTAGTTATGCAAATTGTAATACCGATTGGATCCACGCCGTTGCACCTCAACTGTTATGATAGCAGAAACTTTTAGGGCTTGGCAGAGCGTGATTGGACGATGTCCTGCTGGAGGCTGGCCAATAGGAACAACAGTGGGGGAATGCCGGCCAATAAGAAGCGAGCGACCTTGACTGAAAGTTAAAAGTGAAAAGTTAATAAACCCAATAGAAATGACTGACGGGTGGCCAGCCTGATTATTAGTGGCTGAGAGGAAAGACCAATCTCTTAGGCACTTGTAGCAGTCAACTGTTTCTGATAACTGATCGCCACATCCAGTCCATCGCAGTTTCTTCTTAACAACCGAAAATGATTCCATTCCGTGAACTAGGGCTAACTCTCCACTATTATCTAATGTATTTCCATAACAGAAATAGTGAAACTTGTAACTGACAGAGGAAAGAATGATGCCTCAGTGGCAAACAAAATATTCTTTAAAAAATAAAAATACGTAGTCGTTTCATTTTAACAGTATCATTAGGAACCAGCTTTAAAAATCCGCACTTTTAATATGACTACTAGTATTTATAAGCAACTTTATTATGAAAAAATTACAATCTGCCTTATTTAATAGGCAATAAGTAATTGAGATAAATGTTCTCATTCATACCTTATTTACAACATCATTCAATGGTTTATTCATACAGTATTTACAAACAGCCTAGAGCCCCCCAAATCCACATGGTTGTCACCTAACTCGGAGTCTTGGGAAGTCCCCCACGCTCCTCCGTCAGCCGCGTTACTGGAAACGAGCCAGCGGGGGCTGACCAAGAGCGCGAGAGCCACATACGCTCTGGACATGATTGTAGAAACTGGCCATTGCCAGGACTCCCACTGTCACGCATTTATAGCAGGTCATGAGGCCACTGCCGTTTTAGTCTCCGAGGAGGATTATAGGGATGAGTGGTGCAGTGCAATGACTGTGCTAGGGGATTAGGGTGGTTAAATAGGTCATTATAGAATTTCATGAACTTGCAAAGTATGAGTTCAAGAATGTAGAGTATATTAAGATCATTATGAAGAGTTTTGTTGCTGACGTAATAAGGGGCATTTACTATTGTTCTCAGGACTTTTGATTGAAAGGATTGGATGCGCTTGATGTTTGACTTTTTTGCTGTCCCCCATAGCTCTATTCCGTATGTCCAGATTGGCTTAAGTATAACTTTGTAGATAAGTAGTTTATTTTCTATTGAGAGATGGGATGCCCTTTGAAGTAGTCTGTACAGTTGTCCAAAGCGTCTGTTTAGTTCTTGTCTTTTTAGCCTCGTATGTGGGTTCCAGGTCAGTCGTTTGTCGAGATGGAAGCCTAAGTAAGTACCGTACTGTCTCGGATACAGGGAATGGTATTAATATATACTATTAGGCAAGACTTGCGACGGAGGGTGAAGGTAATGTGGGAACATGGCTACTAGTTAGTAAATAGACATTGTCAAACGGACTGAGAGTTACAAAAACAAAATTTTCTATTTGAAGTCAATCACAATATACAGGACTAGGTGATGGGGCTCACCTTCAGATTTAATACTAATATTAGTATTGTCAAGCTCACTTTGTCAATCATTGGACAGATTTGTGTAAATATCAAATTTTTAGTACTCCTAGAAATGGTTTCATGTTAGACTAGTTGGAAGTAGAATAGAAGTCCCTTAACTTCCTCGGATTGGTGTTCTGAAGGGTGATATGGGATGTGGAGGATTAATTAACAGAAGACTGGAGAGGACGATAGTTGAGGAAACCTGGAGCATCATTTATAGTTCCAACGATTAACTTAGCTTCATGTCTGTTTTTTCTGTGTTTGTCTGCTGATGAATAAGTTCGAAATTCAGAAATACAACACAGGGTTTTTTTTTTAGTTTTGGGATGGGTGTGCTATCATCAAGACATGAAGTTCCTGGCCTTCTCAATTAAATCATTTACTTTTGTGAAGCATATATTGTGGTAATAATAATATTAGTATTAAATCTGAAGGTGAGCCCCATCACCTAGTCCTGTATATTGTTATTGACTTTTTAACTTCAAATAGAAAATTTTGTTTTTGTAAATATTACCTCCTTCCAATGCATCTGCGTATGCAGCACGAGGAGAACATTGTAAATCTTGTACATTGAGCTTTGTTCATCTGTTTGTAAATACTGTTGTTAAATAAAGGGGTTTTGAAAAAAAAAAAAAGAAAAAAAAGAAATAGTATTATATACAATAATACCCACCACCATTCCCGTATCAATGGCAACAGGCGGGAAAACTACGTTACGTTATTTAGATTTAGCGCAACTCATACTTAAGGTGAGTCCTCTCACTTTTTAAGTTCACACGCCTTGTATTCTGTACATTAGCCTACCATAGAAAAAAATCTTTAAATATCACACATTATGTAAAATGTAGCTAGGCTACTGTAAATATAATTAAGGTCATGTGCATCTATGTAAAGGTTGCATATTGTGCAATCTGTAACTCAATCTGTTTATATTGAATGCAGGGTTTTGAAAAAAACAATAATAACAGTTAGTATTATAATGTTTTTTTGTTTCTATGTCGACAATGTTATGTGCCAGAGCTGAAAGGTGGGAGCTACCAACTCATATTATTGAAAGTAAAATAAATTCACTCGAATTTGAATGCAGGCTTGCTAAAATGTATTTACGGGTCCACAGGTTGCCATAACTTATAATTAACTAATATGGAACTAATTTCAAAATGAATGCAAAACTTAGATTACTGCCTTACTTTTAGGTTTAATATAGACCGATCATAATTCTTATAATATGAATATTTGCTTCTTTAAACTATTGCCAATTAAAATCTCACAAATAGGTTTCATGCAAATATTTTTTAGAACTATTGAAAGGTGAAAAAATAGTCCGAAATACCAGTTACGTCTACGATAGACATCCGTTGAACCAGAAATATTACAAGGGCGACACCATCGTCAGAACCCATGCAAAACCCTGGCTTTCAAAAGTAAAAAAAAAAACGTTCCTGCGAGATAAAGAATTTTGGAGAGCGGCCAAGTTGCGTAAAGATTTTGGCAAAGGCATTCTGCCCGGATAGCTTTATAAAAATGAGGTAGGTGAATTTTTTTCTGAGTAGCCTTATTTTAACAAAATGTCTGAACTGATGATATGAACGGGAACCTACACACAACAGGTTACTTTAGTCATGTCAATTCAAAATGTTTATGCCCCGGTTAACAGTTTAACCGAAATGTAAAGATTGGCCCCTTAGGTGAAACTGTTGTTAAACAAAGGTACAAAGCTTTTTTCTTGAATAAGCCGACAGCCACTCACCATGTGGACACATCTGTGAATGAAATGAGTTGAAGATATTGAATATCTTGACGATACAAGATTGGACACACAGACATAAGTCTACTAGACTAGACGAGGATAGAGACGCCATCATCTGGAACACCAGTGGTCAACAATGCTACAACAAACCAACTAGTTCAGTAGGAAATATTGCCTCTGGGTGAATCGCAAAATTGGTCAGTTAAATAATCTTTGTAGAGGAGAGTCTTTTAAAAGAAAAGAAAGAAAAGCTTTATCATGAAGTACAAGCAAAACACTTAATTAAAAAGATTAAAAATAACAGGGAACCATCAGTGACTTCCATGAAGTCACGAGGCAGGTATACAGTAGAAGGAGCTTGCTTTTACATTTAGCATTATATAACTGTCGATTCTCGTTCTAAGGAAAGAAAGCACTGGCACGTTGTCTGAGCTGTGGAAACCATGCAAAGAATATCCGGCTGGAAATAAAGCCTGGAATCTTTAATAGCTATGTCAAGAGAACTTCTAGAAGACTATGGAAACATGTCAGCAATCCACCGACTATCTCGTTGAAGCTGCGTGTGGTTCTCAAGACACACCTCATGTCTCTCAATAGCTTTATAGATTTCTATCCGAAGGTATTCGCCAAACAAGGCGATACAGTCTTGAGGTAGGAAGAGATAGTTTAAGTGCAAGTGCATATTTGGTTCATTTTTGTCTGTTGATTATATATTCATTTTTTTGCTCTATAGTTTCATTTAGATGTTAGGTTTTGATTGTTATAACGTTGTTAAACATTCCTCATGACAATTTGTGTTTGGTCGTGTGTCGAATTGTTTATACGTCTCATGAATGTTACAGATCAAACGAACCCTTGGGCATGACATAGCCTGTCGAAAATGTTCAGATCTAAATCAATAAAGCCGTGTAGAGACCGGAGATGTTTAATTTCATAATAAAGACACTCCACAATGTTGTATGGATACCCTGCCATGTAAAGTTAACATAGAAATATTAAGAGGTAGGAATTGACTAGACGAGAGTAGCCAGTTCCTTGGGGATTGGAGTGGCAGGTAATAAATAACCTTAATTTTTGTGCCGCAAGAGAGAGAGAGACACACAGAGCAATATAGCGCCCAGAGGACAGGGTGGCCTCGAAACAAGATGGAGTCACGTCCCAGGTAGGTGTTAAAAAATACTTTTTAACACAACAATATGAAAAGAAATTGGATAGAAACCGCACACCCTTTGTATGTGACAGAAGACATGCTTATGGTGACGCTGAGAGGATGAGGTTTTGGCAAGGACTTCTCACCTAGGCAGAAATCTATGTGTATTCGTAAGCATAGTTATGTTATTAGGTGAGGTGACATATGACGAACAATTAGATGGCAATGGAAAACCTGGATGCTCATTGTGCTAAAAATGAACTGCTAAAGCTAACAATTGAAATAAAATCTGAATGGAACTTTGAAATATAGCAAACGAGAGACCTCACCTTCCTGGAGTAACAGAAATTTACAACTAGACAGGTCAAAGGCAATAGTCTTAAAAATACATCTAAACATTGGTTTTAGAGTGTTATATACTCTTTATGTACTGCGTTTATTCAAAAATTATGTCCACGATATTCCAGGAAAACGCTTGATGGCATTTCTGTTTCGAACGAAGGGAAATCAGACATTTTGGTTAGATTCCGGGACATATTGCATAGATAAAATACCCGGTAATACTTCCTTTTATGGGTCAGGATCGAAGTAAAATGCCCATTGGAAATTTATCCTGTTTTTGAGGGCTTTCTTTGTTAGTAAATTAAAAAAAACAATGCCCTAATGTTTACACGATGGTGTATTTTCAGGTGAATTCAGCCAGCCAGAAAAAAATAATGATTTGTCATTAGTTAATTAATAACTTGACAATTACAAAACATAATGTGTATTAGCGAAAAGAAAAGGGAGTAAAAAAGTGTGTTACGTCAATGTTGATAGATTTTTTGTATTTTCGTTTTGGGCTTTTAGTGAAATGGCTCTTAATGCTTGTAGTTACTGTTTTGTTTAGATTTTTTTTCATTAAAGATGGACGCTACAACCCTTGTTCAACTCCACTTTTATAAGTGAAATTAGCAGTGACTTACAGTCTGTGTTATGAAACTATCTTTCACATTAATCCAAGATGGTAATAAAATAAACCTTAAAACTCAAACACTACCGTAGATACAAGTACAGTATTAGATATAGAAATATTATTTAATTGACCATATTCGTCACAAATATTCTTTAAAAAATTGCTAATGTTGGGTTTTCCCTTGGGCAGTGTGTCATTCGTATGTATGTGTTCCTCACAATGTCTGATAACTGATTAACTTCCTCTGTACACGTGGTGATTTCCTTGTAGCTTGTAACTTGGAGATAAGATTAGAAGTATTTTTAGAGAAATACTAGAATGCATTTGTATGTTTGTAGAACATCACTCATATATTTTCATAACAAGTTACGCTAAGTGCCGTGCGATGCGTAACAGGCTGAACGTATTACTGAACGTCCTTTTCCACGTGTACACGCCTGGGATCGTTCAGGCCCGGTACAAGAATAGTACAGTTGCTGCTTTCGCGGTGTACTGTAGCTGCATGGACGCTCTTTGACAAGCAGAATAAGCTTGTAACCAGGTTAGTGAGAAATAGGGGAAACTCGACCGTAAACGCAGGTAGGACTGACGTAGTTTTCTCATTTCAGAAGGGAAATAAGTCTGTAGGAACACAACTGAACTCACCACCTAACACCCTATATTTGGGCATACAGATGGACCGACACCTCAGTTTTGGTGGCCATTTTGCGAGAAAATTAAAACAAGTACGCACTTGCTGGCATCCCCCAATCTATCACTGCGCCTCAAGCTAGAAGATATGCAAGAGCATACTCAAGCCTGCTGTACGGTCCACGACTTGGTAGTAATCTGACTGAAGCGACTCCAACAATTTCAAAACGGGTTACTCATGAAAGGGGTCCGACATACTTCATTCGAGCAGCGGAGGAACAGCGAATTGGACGAGGACTTTGAGCTGCCCACGGAGGAAGTTCATAGAGTTCATTCGCCGAAGACATAACAAATTATTTAACTTGCTGCAATACTTTACCGACCGTGTCGGCTTCCGATAGTTATTAAGTTTCTCTGGTACTATCTTTGTAACTAAAATTAGATTTATTTTATACATTAAGTTTCAGATAAAAAATGTTGTGTACTCAACAGGTGTTGTATTTTGATTCGTTCAAAAATAATTGTAATTTTCTTTAATTTAACTTTGTGTGATATTTCCTCAATTTTGTATTTCTCATTGTACATTTACTTGTTCGTTTTTTTCTCTAGCTCAAACCCATAGTATTTTTTGGGAAAATGAGAGCATAATATTGTCTGGCTTTTTATTGATTTTCACAGGATAGAAGATTTGCGAATTATTATTACGAGCCCCTTATTCCACAAACCCTGTGTTCAACACGATATCCCCACTTCCGTTTCCCCATCGATGGCAGCAGACAGTCAAGGCGGGAACGAAACCTCTAGCAAAACCTATCAAATGGTAACTTTACATTGATAAAATTTTTTTTAACCATAATCAGAGTTGTTAGTTTTACAAAAACTGCCTTCTTTATTTATATTATTTGTATATATTTTTAACTTTCTAAACCACATTAGGTACTTTATTAGGCGACCATCGTCTTGGTTCCTTGACAGATATGGGCTATGGTGCTTCCTACACGAGTGTAATATAACGCGCCTGCATACAAGACCAGCCCCTTCAGAGAACAGGGGTCCATCGAAGGGCCAAAGCTCGAAGCAGTTACTTAAATTAAGGACAATAATACAATTCCAAGAGATGCGTAGGCTTATTATGAATGGTATCCAATCCTGAAATTTAACGTTGACTCTTTAACAACCGCTGGCGTAGTTAATTGAGCTTTTACACCATTGAGCATTGGATTCAGCACATGACCAGGGCAGCACTTAGCCTTTGATTTCCTCCTGCTTCTGTGGGACAATCATGTATAGGATCAGGGTTCCGATCTCTGATATGTAATATCGGGTAGCAGAGACCCGGCAAAGATAATCCGAGGGCTTGTTTGGCACTGCCCGATACTTCCACTGCCAAGTATTAAGTAAGTTGTTGTAGGTCAGGAAAATATCTACGATTCATTCTATAAAGAAATTTAGGATGTGGAAAAGTTTTTTTGTTACCTTCTGATCTGTAGTTAATTTGTTAGTAACCAAAATATTAACCCAATGCACATATAGCTTATTTGTAGAGGTTAGCTCGTTACTAGGATAATCTGTACAATATGGTAATGATTTGTTTCATTAAATAAGCAGAGTTAGTAGTCATTGCAATTCATTGGCTGCAAATATCTATCTTGAGGAACTGGAGAGAATCTTAGAAGAACTGCAGCCCAAGAGCGAGCTGTAAATTGCATAAGACATCTTGAATTCGCAGTCGATGTCTTGTGTTATCGTCATCTTCTAGATTTCTTGACATAAAATGATATGATCCCGCAAGAGATGAGATTATGAATTATTAGGTGGCATTGCAATAGTTTTATATCAGACATCTTAATGAGTACGAGGAACACCAAGTGTTGCTCGTAGTTGAATAAAAGTGGAGTCTACACAAAGATCTGTTATCGGTTAACGTCTTGAGGGCCTGATGCCTGAAAATGCGTAACTAAACCTTGACATAAACCAAAGGAAGGAAGCAAAGGACCCTCCAACTTAAGTTATGTTATCATGGCCAGATCACGGTTCTATTCACAGATAAGCAAAAAGTTTTGGATCTCTGGAAAATAAATCTCTTCGTTTTTGCAGAATGGATATGCCAACTATGATAATCCTGCTGATGTATTTGTAGAAGAAGCTTCAGATCAGGAGAAAGCAAAAGAAGTAGTGGCAGCCGAACTAATTATTTAAGTATGGTGTCATCCCATCTCTCAATAGAAAACACATTACTAATTTACAAAGTTATACTTAAGCCAATCTGGACATACGGAATAGAGCTATGGGGGACAGCAAAAAAGTCGAACATCAAGCGTATCCAAGTCCTGAGAACAATAGTAAATGCCCCTTATTACGTCAGTAATAAAACCCTTCATAATGATCTTAACATACCCTACATTCTTGAACTCATCCCTTCCAAGTTCATGATATTCCTTAGCAACCTATCCAACAAACAGTCATTGCATTGCACCAGTCATCCCTATAACCTTCCTCGGAGACTGAAACGACAGTGGCCTCATCTTGGTCAGCCTCCGCTAGCTCGTATCCAGTGACGCGGCTGACGGAGGAGCATGGGGGACTTCCCAAGACTCGGCTTCCTCCTTGCATGCGAGAGAGGTGACAACCATGTGGATTATGGAGGCCCCTGGGATTTTTGTAAATATTGTATGAATGTGCGAGTGAATGATGACTTGTATATATGGTAAGAATGAGAACATTTATCTCAATTACATATTGGCCAATAAGGCAGATTATAATTTTATCATAATAAAATTGTTTATAATAATAATAACTTACGTGTGAATTTTGAAACTGCACATTCACGTCTAAGACTTCCGTGTGGAACTCTCGCTCGATCATTTCATTCAAGTGAGAAATACACACACTGAAAGTTACTCTTAAGTTACCTTGCCTAAATGATGTGGACTGGAAATAATACTTATATGTAGGTTAATCAAAAGCAGATGCACGTAATTTTAAAAAGCTTAGCACTTTAAAAATATGTTAATGCCATTTCAGTTTCTATTATAGGTTCTGTAAGATCTGTAAGTTGTAAATACGACCTTTTGTATAAAAATTTGATCTTAGTCTATATATTACATACTATATATTATATACATAAGCGTATATCGTAAACGGATTAGAACCGAACTTATTTGTATGTTAACGTAAATCACATGCAATACCATTGTGAATGTTAGTTCCATAATAAGAAAGGAATTCAATTTAAAATAAACAAGAATATCTTCTTTTTTAATAACATGTTGACTTCAAGCTGTACAAAGGTTAAGTACATATATAATACATATAGAAGGGTTCACAATAGACTAAGTGACGTGTGCGTCCACGCGTTCTCGCACCTTTATTCCTCTTCTTCTTCTTCGTCTTCGGTCTCCTCCTCCTCGTCTATGACGTCTTCATCCTCCTCTATCCCGGAGATAATGTCCTCTTCAGTGTAGGGTGAGGGCGACCTGTTCATATCCGCGGGGGTGGGCGCGGGAAGCTTAGGCTGCGGTGGAGCAACTCCAGCCCGCCAGGCGGGGATCTCAGGACCTTCGATTACGTTGGGTTCGTAGCGCTGTTTTCTCCACGGCGCCGAAGAGTCGGCGGTCTGAGGAGGTGAAGGCATAGGTGGTTCAGGCTTGGGAGGTTCTGGCCTCAGGGAGGGCTCCGCTGGTCGAGAGAGTGCTACGGAGGGTTTAGGAGGTTCCGGTCTGAAGGGAGAAGTCGGAGTGGTCGCTTTTGAGGGCTCGGGTTGAGTCGGCGTGGAAGGTTTTGGAGGTTCAGGTTTGACGGGAGTGGTGGGTTTGGGAGATTCAGGTATAGTCGGTCTGGTGGGGGGTTTTAAGGGTTCAGGTCGCAGGACCGATGTTGGTTTCGGAGGTTCCGTAGGTTTAGGGAGTTCGGGAGGTTCCGATTTCTCTGGTTCGACATTTCCGCCTTGACCTTCGGCGGGATCCTGTTTCTTTACAAATAACGGCCTCCTTGAAAAAAAATAAAAATAAAATAAAATAAATAAATAAAATAAAAAAAGATTAAAAATAAGAAAAAAATATTAAATATTAAAACAAAATATAAAGATAAGAAAACAAACAAAATATAAATAAGTAATACAAATAAAAATTGCCTTTTCGAGATATATATGGTGTTAAAAAATAAAAGATAATAGGAATTAATTGGATAAAAATAACTTATGTTGATATAGTACTAATAGAAGACATTATCATTCAACTTCTGTCTATTTTTGTATAAAAATATAAATGCTTAATTAATATTGGAGGATCACGTTCTGAAATATTTTAAAGCTTTTCGTTGTATGAATTATTCTAAATTTAGCCCTATACTTCTGTATGCATCTGCTGTATTATATATATAAGTGTTATATTGTCTGAAAATTGATGTGAATGGTTATGTAAACAAAACCACATATGTACGATAATTGAAGTAAAGAAGTAGAATATGTAAAAGTGGAAACAAATGCTGAAATATTGTAGCATTGGCTAGCACATAAAAACAAACAAGCATGTTCAGCTGAGGTTGTGATATCATTTATGAACGACTCGTTCACTCAGCTAATTAATTATCTGTTGTTATATGTTCAACCCCCGACATGGGGAGTGTAGTAGGCCGTCTGTCGTCCATAAACCCTTCTTTTGATCAAGCCTACCCCATCTGTGGCAGTTTGTAGGATTACAACTCTTCTTCTTCTTCTTCTTCTTCTTCTTCTTCTTCTTCTTCTTCTTCTTCTTCTTCTTCTTTTTTTTTCTGTCACGAATGTAAATGCCAGAAGGGATATGGGACTCAGCAGCTAGGGTGGCCTAGCTAAGTCCTTGATAACCCATTCGCAAGATGGTGTACACGATCACAAAGGGCCATAAAGAAAAAGCCCTTCTGTCGAAGAGAGATAGATACGGTCCAAGACGAGAACATACATTTTGGCAGTACTCGCTAAGATGGAAAAGATACTTTCTTTATTTATTATCCTTAGAGTTTTATGTATTCGGATACAGTTGTATATACATATATATATTAAAAGAAACCCCCGCATTAGCCTGTACCTGCCAAGAGGGTAACCTACATGCATTGTTTAATTTATGTCTTCTTCTACATGTCCTAGTAGCCTTATTATTGCTAATTATATTAATTTCGGATTTTGTCAGAACGTGACTATATTCATTTATGTTTCCAGGTTTGAGATATTTTTATCTCAAAAAATATAATCGTATTTTTTATTTTTAAAACATTACTTTTATAGGGGAAACTTGTCAGCCTAACCCACTAAAGTAGTAATATAGGTGATTGTAGTTTTGACCACTCCACGTCCCAATAAAAGTTATAGATTAGGAAGCTGCAGATTTTGTCAGACACTCACAGTGTGGAGATGAAGTATACTCTACAATTTCCAGTACTAATGAGCTAACTGATATTATAATATGTTAAATATTTCCATGTTTAAAAGAAAGCGTAACAGATACATCATTAGCACTTCGTTATGATCTCTAAAAAACCGTTTTACGAATATCAGTTTATCTTATCTGTTAATATTGCAATTCGTGTAACGAAGTTAATACCTACAACGATATGAGTCAAAGCAATCGAAAATTTTCCTTATTGATTCAGACAGTCGCTGATTACAGTAAAGATTTCCTTGCATGCATCCTTTGAAGGAGAAGGAACGTTGCCTGATCATTAAATTTTATTGTTTTTTTGTTTTTTTAAAGTTGATTGCGTGACTGATATAATTTTCAATCCGGTTAACCCCCCCCCCCCCCGACGTTCGAGGCACATTCAAGTGTAGATATAGCTAACATTAAGAATTTTACGGGTCTTTTTGGGAATAGGGACCCCACTGATATCTAGCATTGATTTGGCAATTCTATTATATTTATTTGTTATATTTATGTTTACTTTGACCCGTCTTAATCAACCTTGGTACCAGATAATATTTCAGTTTAGTTTTGTCATCCTGAAGGGAAACATCATGCCGTTATTTGATTTATCTGCTCAAGTAGATACGAAGGAAAAAGCTGTTTTGTTTCTTCTATCTAAGGGGGTATTGCATAGTGAAACGTGTTCTAATGGCCATCAAATGAAACTTTATCTATGTGAAAAGGATAGATGGAGATGCAACGTGAGAGGCTGCAAAGAAACCTTTGGATTGAGAAAAGGAACATTTTTGGAAAACAGTAATTTGCCATTTAATAAATTTGTTATTTTGCTATACTGCAGGACTAAAGAATAAACATCCACTAAATTTTGTCAAGAGGGACTAGGATTAGCGACCGATACTATTACATATTGGAAAAATATGTTAAAATAATAAATAAAGTTGGCGCAGATCATTTATTAAAAAATTTCAGAAAAATCGGAGAGCCAGGGAGTATAGGGAGAGACAGTTGAGACAGACGAATCGAGTTTTTCTCGGCGCAAAAATCACGTTGGTTGAATTTATCCTAATCAATGGGTCTTCGGAGGTGTTTGTCAGAAAGATAATCAATGCTTCATGTATTGCGTGCCAGACCGTACATCGGAAACACTACAGAAAACAATATCAGAATGTATTCACCCCGGTACAACCATTATATCTGGCATGTGGGCATCCTACACCCGCATTATTAACATACCAGGAATTAATTTCCAGCATTGTACTGTCAATCATTCACAAAATTTCGTAGATCCCACCACAGGTAGTCATACACAACGAATTGAATCGTTATGGGCACAAGCAAAGGCAAGAAACAAAACAGAACATGGTACAAGAAGAAGTTTGATAGACTCATATTTGTGTGAATTTTTATGGCGCAACAGAAATAGCGGTAATAATTTGTTCAATCAATTAATAAATGACATTGTAAACACTAAAACATCTTTTACTCAACACTTTCCCCGAACCTTTCATTTACAGATAATATACTATAGAAATGATTACAAACAACCAGGGGTCCCTATTCCCAAAAAGGCCCAATTTTACCATCAGATTAAACTGTATATGGGCAATAAGTTATTAAGTGCAATGTGAAAAAGTTGTATAATTTGATAAACAGTTTGATTGATAAACAGAAGGTTGTCAACAATTCATGATAGAGCAATCGTCGATATATTTTATTAATCACGCTGTCTTGATTCAGAAACTTGTTTTATTAAATAACAATATTCCGTTTTAGAAAATCCTGACCCAACCAAAGAACTTAAAACAAGCTTTCCGTTTTCGTCTGTTAAATAGGAATTTTTAATACATTATCTATTCTAACAAATATGTATAACTCACTCATTTTTTATCTTCTGAAATCCCTTTGCAATTTTTTTTTACTGTAATTGGATATGCTAGTTGTGTTTAAACGCTTTTAGTTTCAGATGGAATTTTATAGTTAAATTATCGGATTCAAGTTAGATTATCGAAATTTTAAACAAGAAAGAAAACAGAAGTGCTGTTCTCTGTTTGATCTCAGAATGGTGTTGAGAATCCGCATTTTGAAGCCGATATATGGAAGGTTTATTTGCACTGCTAGATTCATCATTTTCCGCATTGTCTATCTGCTTCATCGTGCCCACTCACTTCGTACAAGGTATGTTGGTGTTATATACTTGTTATATGCATATAGCCATGCCCCTCTGCAAAAGTATGTGTCGAGTACAATTGACGGCATATAGGTTGTTTACTAAGGAATAAAACACATTCTATCTCTCCAGAGCTGTATTGATTAATATCCCAACTATTTCGACGGACTAGGCCATCGTCATACTCACGGGTTCGTGCCGATGGCACTTGCCGGGTCGCCCATCAAACGAGGTCTCTCAGGTAATGTCGGCCAACGAATAAATTATTTGAAATTCTATCTCTTTGGCGGTGATGTTTTATTAACGAACGTCCTCTGACATCTAATCGATGGGCCGGAGTGTCAAAGTTCAGCCTCATCGATCTGTTCTGTGAAACTATTAAATTATTTTCAATCCGACATGTCTATGTCCGACATCTACCATATTGAACTAGGATAATGTTACCTTTACAGGCATTGGCGTTGAGGTTTTTGGCTAAAATATTAACTTTACCTCGTCTGTGAATTGCAGGTATTTGTATATGCTTTAACAAAAGTAGCTTACGCGTCCGAATTCTACTTAGAAGTAAGGAAAAGTAACTTTCCTATTGAAACGCCTTGAGTTTCGGGAAAGTAACTTCTTTCTCTCTTGTATGTTCGGATAATCAATCAGCTCCAGAAGTGGAGATACGAATCATTAATGCCAACAAGTAGTATTGAAATTGTGAATTTAGAAAGCTCTCAAAAGTCACCTCTTAAGCTTAATAACGAAGGTTTTCATATAAAAGACCCTCCCTCATTCACATTGTCGATATTTTTGCATCGGAGATTTGGCAACTGACAAACGAAAATGCCACCGTAAAAAGACTTCTTGGCACCAGAGTACCGGTAGAGTGGTGCCGGATGATATAAGCAAATAATCCGGAATTGCCGTGTTGAATAAAAAGGGTTTGTTCATTCGTTAAAGGAAATAATAAAAGCACTACATGAAAAAAAATGGATGACTGAAGCAGTGACGTCGCTATTGCGTCATAACACATGGAAATTTGAACTTTCCCAACCAGTACCAAGTAAAAGCAGTAGAGAAGAACCGGACGAAAAGAAATATTTTTTTCGACAAGCTAGAGGAGAAAACAATGAGGAGAAAAAAAAAAACTTCTAACAACAACTGTAGACAGCTTCATCACTGCCAAAACTCAACATCGAGGAGGAACCTTTACCAGAACAGGTGGACATACTCGAATATAGGTTCCATTGGCTGAAAATATTCATTGATCGAATTAATCTCGGCCCTAAAAGAGATAATTTTCTCTCAAGCCGAAGAGATAATCAAATGAGATAAACAGAAGCAGCTTGGATCCAGTGAACAACATTGACAAGTAACAACTTGTTTTGAGGAGGAACCTTTGGTTGCCGGAGTGAAATAATTTTGAATACCTTGGGGTATTTCTACTTTTACACAGATGTTAAATATGCGTTTTAATTCCTTTTTTTTTTACCCCCACTACCGTTTAGAATTATCTTGCCTTTCCTTTTTATATCGCCATATACATTTTATGGCTGAACCTATGTATCACATTATTATACATACATGTACACGCTTAATATATAACACTATAACAGGCACTGCAAAAAATGCAAAAATAAAGGATTTCTGTTTAGTCTAAATGTAGAGCAGCCAGCAGAAATTTGTTGCATCTTGCAATTAATCTTTTTGAATTGGCGTTTCGGTATCTCTTTGGTGATAAATTGTTAATCGATCAATAGATTGTATGAAGTCGATATAATCTGGACAATCGATTGTTATGCACTATCCACAATCGGTCATCTCTAAACCACCAACCAAAGAAAACTAAATATATCTATCTATCCATCTAACTAGACTACGAGGATATTCTTATTAACTAGTAAATATCTATGCGCATGGAAGTTACATTAAGCAGTTATAATACGCTAAAATTTAAAATGTAGATCCAGTATTATTATCATGCATTTTCTAAGTTTTGTAGAGGAGTCACCTTCAAAGTTTTCCCCAGGTGTTCTAATCCACGTAGGCATAATTTTTTTTTGTTTACAACTCAACTTAAGACGCGAGAGGATAAACATAATTATGCGATAAGATGCTAATATCTTAAAGTACCACTCGTTAGTGAACGAACGGGGAAAAGTACACTCTCGAGTGACGCCAGTTACGTCATCGGGGAAACATTGTAAACTCGAGTTGTATAGTCATTGAAAGCATGAGTGTGCGTTTAGCAGCTACTCGTTTCATGAATATGTGTAAGCGGTACAAACAAATATGAATAGAATTATTTAACGAAGAATCTAAGTTACAAAAAAAAATATAACCTATCAAATCGATACTTATTTATGTTACTACCCACCATATCTATCCTAAGAGCTACTCTATATCCTAAACTCAATTGCAGGAAGCCTTCTGCCTTTATAATGGCTTTTGGATATCCTACATAGTGATTATAAATAAAAATAAATGTCTAGCAGTTATTGGGACGAACCCAGGGTTATAAGGGATGAAAAGGTTATACTTCAAAGATTTAATGCCACGGGCTGTCCGACTTACCCAAGAGTAAATTACACTTATCGACAATACTTTCTCACTAAGCCCAATCTATTTCACTGTTAAAGAAATCCATCAACTTAAATGTTAGGTTAAATCCCGGACACATTTCAACAAAAGGAAATTGTATTCTACACAATGATAATATAGCTCACCATCTGTCAATGGTATTACAAAAATAGAAACGGGAACAATTTCGGGGGATTTTTCTTCCCTTAGAAAAGAGGGGATATCCTCAACATTTCAGAAGATGAGATATGCTATAATTAGCTACCGAATGTGAGCCCCATCACCTAGCCCTGCCTATTTGTATTTTGATATTTTCACTGTAAAAAGACAATTGTATTTGTAAATCTACCCTTCTTCAAATGCATCTAAGTATGCAGCACGAGGAGAAATTCTAATTGTAAATCTTGTTCATTGTATTTTGATCATATATTGTAAAAAATGTTAATACAAGGGTTTAGAAAAAAAAAACCTGGACCTTTCTAGTCATAATTGGGGGGTGGGGTTAACACAATAGTTTAAGCTAACCTTCTACCTTTCAGTAGAAAGCGATTCCAACGTAGCTGTTCTAATTTACAGAGCTTTGTAAATATTCAGTGATGGATGTTTTATAGTAAGAAAGCGACTGTAAATGCGAATTCAAACTTAATCAAATCTGGTCCAACTTTACCACGGAAACGAATGCAATTCTAAAAAATATAAAACTTCTACGCTGAGGACTTCAAAATAAATGGTCATTTTTTACAAAAACTACAAAATATTACTATTAAGTAGTTGGGCAAAAAAAAGTGCAGTTCTGGGTACGTTGAAAGCTGGCAAAGCTGCAAACGATAAACTACTACCTTGCCTTTGCTCTGTACTGTCCTCGAAGAAAATATAGAACTTATATGCAAGAAAAAAATAGAACGAAAAATGGGAAATGTAAAGCTTCAATAATTTGAGAAACTTCAAGGAACGCTACAAGCCAATGTATGCACACCTTCGTGATCACTGTCAAGAAGATATAGTATATAATATAGTATAACACCTCAATTAGCTTAAATCATTAAATACATAAACGACATAAAACAGAAACGAACACCAGTCACCCAAAATCGATGATTTGTAAAGCCTAGTGTAGTCACCAATAACCCCTTCAGTTAAGGTGAGGTTAAGAGAAAACGCCATTAGCTAAATTGATTTTTATTCATAGCCTATTTTTCTTGAGGTGCTTCCTTCTTCTTCTTCGCTTTGAGAGCTGCAGTTAGCTCTGCCACGTCCACGTCTTCATCTTCCATGGGGTCCTCTTCCGCAGACTCCGTCAGGGACATCTCCGACTTCTCAGTGGATATGACCGAAAAGTTGTCCTCCACAGCTGCGGCCATCAAGTCTTCCGTCACGGGGGCGGCTATGTAAGACACATTCCTAGTGGTGTCCTGTACTACAGGAGCTTCCTGGGCGACAGGAGTGTCCTGGACTACAGGAGTATCCTGTCCCGGGGGTGGTGCAGCCGCCGGAATCTTGTCGCGGGAATCGACGCTGTGGGTTTTGAGGTACTTCCTTGACTCCTGCGGTCTCATGGTGTCTGGGCTGCTCCTGCCAAACTCATAGGTACGTGTAAGTAAGTGTAAGTGAATATAAGCACTAGCCTATAGTTTCTTAGGACACTATGGTAGGCACATTACAATTTCCTCACTACTTTACAGTACAGTAACTGTCACCATAATTAAGCTCCTGGTTCCTAATAGACTTTAAGTTAACATTAGATAGCAAGTAATATCGCGAGCCTCAGCTCACTAATAAAACCACTTTCGATATTTTTTTTCTTTTTAAATAGTTCTAATTGTTTTTATTAAAATAAGTTGAAATAAATCGAAAAAAATTATGGCACATCCTAGCCTTACAAATTATGGACCAATCTAGAACTGCTCCAACCAGCCTTCCCCACCATGATCAAATGAACAGCGTGACCTCGTAATGCACTTCAAGCCTTTGAACATTACTTTATTTTTATTGTAGGGGTTTAAGTATACTTAAATGCACTGTTTGCAATTGCGTCTTGTTTAAAGCAGTTTTCTGAGCAGTCTTTAGGTTTTATTGTTAGCTTTATATTTATATATTTTTATATAATAACAAAACCTGTATATAATGTAGCGATGCTACAGGAAATACAAAAATAATTTGAAAATAGATTCGCCTCAGAATCTATAATTATCTGTAAATTTAAAGGGGCTATGAAAGAAAAAAAATATTTACATATTCAGTCCGTCATCCTGACTGAAAGTTTTTTTTATTTAATGAATGGTTAATAAACCATCATTTAAAAAAAAAGTTGATTATTTTCATGGTTTTGAGATGTGACAGTTGGATAGAATGGTTAGGATACCAATTGTATGTAGTTCATACCGAATACAAAACTGAACAAGGATTCAAATTGTTTCATAATCGATTATTTATATCGATTTGTTAGGTTATTTTACCCGTATTCCTAGGTAAATAACACGTTGTCAAGACGACAGAGGAAAACATAACCTTAGTTACAAATTTAAAAATTCTTATTTTATGTTAAGAATCTGTCTATGTATATAAAATTCTAAAACTGTGCATCTTATAAATATACAATTTGATGTTATCTTTTATCGTGCATTCATTTTTCCGTTCAAAATAAGAATGAACAATTTTTTACAAATTAATTTTGGACCCAGGAATGAATGAAAACATAGACCACCGTTTTGAAAATAATTTTGGTTAATTCCATCCACAAGTTGGTTCTGATAAATAGCATTTTAATTGTGACGATCAACACGAAAATATGACATAATTCATAAAGACTTTCGACCTGTAGGTTTTCCCGTTGCAGTATATCGCAAAATCAGTTAAGTCTGTATCAGCTAGTAGCTGTCATAAGTCGTTCAGTAGAAGTAACAGTATTACAATTATTTGTATTATGTTTTATTGTAGAAGATTATGTTGTTTTTTTTGTAACGAAACGCATCTAAAAAGTCTTTTGTAAAACAAGCTGCATTCGCTTTATAATACACAACCGAAGGTCAAGCCTAGTTACACTGTAACGTGCAGATAATGGGAGAATTGCGTAACAGTGCCATCGTGAAATTGCAATTGAAAAGTGCATTTGTGTCAGTGATATAACATGAAAAAAAATCACCTCTTTTGATACATTTGGCCAAAAATAACCGCTCGAATTCATTCATTCAAAAATTGTTTTAACTTAAAACTAAAACAATTTTACATAAATCAATTTTGAGCTAGGTGTGAAATAAATTTTTTCGAACAAGATATTAACATGACACTGTGATAGGTAGAGGCTAATATGAAATATATTTTACTAGAGACATACCTGCAACAATAATAATCTGGATACTTTTTTCTTTTATTACTTCATGCTTGGATTTCGATTTGTAAAATGAAATGTAGCAACATGTGATGTGCGTTATGCATATGTTTATATTATTTTTTTACAGCATAAGTCAATGTATTGTATATTGCTTATAAAAGCATTTCATACTAAAACCGTATACAAATGTAAATTAATACCGCAATACATTATTTTATGTATTTATTTGCATTAGCTCAGGCTACATGCGTCTGTGTCTAATACAAGTTTACGAAATTCAATATATTTCTTCATACTCTTGCAGGGTGTTGTGCGATGAGATGTGAGTTGTTGCCACTGAATGTGAAATTTCGCGTGACAATCCTCTTCTTGTTAACCTGTTAACCGAGCTGTCCAGCTAATAGCTAATAAATACGTGAAAGGTATACAATATCGGGTGTGGGTAGGACATATGAATACGTCCTTGAAATATATGTTGCGCCCTCGAACGTATATTCTCGAACAAGAAAGGTATCAGTCATCCGTACATGCCTCGACATGAATTTAAGACACGGAGGGAATACGTATCCTGTCGCTATTGAGAGTGGGGACGTGTTCTGGGCGAGCAGTGGCGGGCACGTACTTACACTTACCTACCTCTTTTCGTATTATATATTATTTACATATATTTTTTATATTTCCAACCTTTTTATTTTAGAATACATTTTTATAAGTATCCATCAAACGAATGAAAGCTACATCAGCGATGATGAAATCGATGTACCGGCAAGTAGAAAAAGGAGACGTATTATGAGTTCGTCATCGGAGTCATCTGACAGTAATTTTGACTACGACACAGAATTGAGCGATACTAATAATGAAGATGGTGAAGAAGTTGGTCCTAGCAACAGCATTGTTTCTGAAGAAGTTGGTCCTAGCAACAGCATTGTTTCTGAAGAAGTTGGTCCTAGCAACAGCATTGTTTCTGAAGAAGTTGGTCCTAGCAACAGTATTGTTTCTGAAGAAGTTGGTCCTAGCAACAGCATTGTTTCTGAAGAAGTTGGTCCTAGCAACAGCATTGTTTCTGAAGAAGTTGGTCCTAGCAACAGCATTGTTTCTGAAGAAGTTGGTCCTAGCAACAGCATTGTTTCTGAAGAAGTTGGTCCTAGCAACAGCATTGTTTCTGAAGAAGTTGGTCCTAGCAACAGCATTGTTTCTGAAGAAGTTGGTCCTAGCAACAGCATTGTTTCTGAAGAAGTTGGTCCTAGCAACAGCATTGTTTCTGAAGAAGTGGGTCCTAGCAACAGCATTGTTTCTGAAGAAGTTGGTCCTAGCAACAGCACTTTTTCTGAAGAAGTTGGTCCTAGCAACAGCACTGTTTCTGAAGAAGTTGGTCCTAGCAACAGCATTGTTTCTGAAGAAGTTGGTCCTAGCAACAGCATTGTTTCTGAAGAAGTTGGTCCTAGCAACAGCACTTTTTCTGAAGAAGTTGGTCCTAGCAACAGCACTGTTTCTGAAGAAGTTGGTCCTAGCAACAGCATTGTTTCTGAAGAAGTTGGTCCTAGCAACAGCATTGTTTCTGAAGAAGTTGGTCCTAGCAACAGCATTGTTTCTGAAGAAGTTGGTCCTAGCAACAGCATTGTTTCTGAAGAAGTTGGTCCTAGCAACAGTATTGTTTCTGAAGAATGGCTACCTCAAAATGCAGAAAGACCACCAGTTCCCTTCACTGCACATCCTGGAAGTTAGGTAGATGAGGAACTTATCAACTTAATTACAGAGCAAACAAATTTGTACAAATTATATATGTATTTCCCTTTGTGCTTTATATATAAATAAACGAAAAAACATATAGCTCATAGTCTTTTCATTTATTTTAAGCATAAATAAAACAAATAATAATATGAAATGACGTCCTCCGGGCGTGACGTATTTACACGTCCTAGTGGAAGAGTTCGCACCCGTTATATGCTGCGTAATTAAAAAGGTAATTCCCCGGTTAACAGGTTAAGGTGGACTTACTAGACACGTGACTCCATTGCATAAATAATATAATAAAAATATAATATTTAAGCTATTGTGATTTATATTTACAGTATTGTAGTTTCAACATTCATTGTTTTCTTTACTTTAGGGCCATTTGCGTAAAGGAAAGCTAAATATTTTTTCGTAATAATGTTCTGAAGAGTCTCCGCTAACCGATATATCACATATGTGGGTTCCTTATTCCATGTACGTAAGGCTTCCAGTATAAAATGGAGACATAGTGTGGACTTTACGGTAGAATAATAGACAATTAATATAAACTTAAATATAAAAAAATCATGTTCCACAACTTTCGAACGTCTTCTTCCTCTTCATCAAGCGTTAAGCTTAAATTAGTGTACATTAAAATTGGTATAAAAGTATAACTTACCAACATATCCTGACATGATTTACCTTAGAAGGGCCAGGTACACACATTATAGATATTGGGCCTATAGGTGCAAGAAGCATTCAGCGTAGTTCCCCATTCATTAACCCCAAGCAACTCGAATGGTCTAATAACTCGTGGACGTGAAGAAAGGTGTCAAATTTTGAAGCCCAGGGACTCCCATACCTTTGGTGCCCAACAATATTTGAGCTAATTTTCAAAATAAAACTGACATAAAATTGGAGTTATTAAGATACAAATTGGGCTAAAAGGTTAAAATTTGAAAGTCGTGACCCCCCGCATTTGTGCAAGCTGCCCAATTTAGTGATAATAGAGAGTGCTGGTCAGATACCTTAACCATAAAAACACTAAAATATAAACATAATTTTCTAAATTATATATTGTATTACTAAAAAAAATACTCAAAAAACAAAAAAAACAGCGAACGGACCCAAAGCAGTTCGATATCACATTAGAAATTTATTTGGTGTGTAAGTTCATATATGACATAATGTGGTATATTTCTTATTGTTCTAGGGACTTTTTCGTGAATCTTTTTTGAATACTTCTCTGTCGATGTCTGCTTTGTTCGCCGGAGAATCCTCATCGGCTCGTCGACCGTCTTTATCAACGCCAGTATGACCCTTATTAAAGGGCGAACCATGATGATTAGCGCGATTTCGATCCTGAAAAATGTCATGATCCTGAGGAGGTCCTGGATGATCCTGATGAGTGCCTGAAGGTTCCTGAAGAACGGCTCTTGATTGATCGTCCTGTTTTGTGGAACTTGCAGCTTCACCGACATCCTCTTCCTCTTCTTCTACATTTCCATCTTCTGCTTGCTCCGACTCCTCTCCCTCTGAACTCTCCCTTTCCGGGTTACTGTTATCACCGAACTCTCTCTTATTATAAAAGCATTTAAGGAATCAACAGTATTGTCTTAAGTCTAAAGTTATTATAAAACAAATATACAAATAAAATAATATTTATACATCCCAGGAGAGGGGAAACTACAATTTCTGAGGTCAGAGTAGACTCGAACATTTATTTTATCCCCTCGTGTACTTCTGTTCGGCACAGATAACATCCACCGGAAGTCACCCGTTCCCATTTAAGGAAGTAAATTAAAATGCAACGTCACTAACGTACAAAGACATACGCTCAAAGGTGTCTACTCTGATACGGTTTTAAAAAGCTCTATTTCCGGTGTAATCTGTGGAAATTCAAAATCGATTCCCAAGCTAATAGCAGTAATACCTGCGATGAGTTACAAGCACGTCTTTATAAAACTTCTTCCCCCCTCCCAAATTTCAAATTTCCACTATTAACAAGAGAATCACCTAAAACTGTCACTGTAGCTAGATTAAAAAGAGATTTTGGGAAAGTTAGAAGAACATTTTTGTAAAATATGCCTACACCTTAAAATTTATTCACCTCGAAATAAGTCTGACCGGTGACTTGGATCAAATGTGACTTAACGCTGTCAGCGCATATTAACTTGCATTATAATCTAAGACTAGGGTTCATCACCATCATCAGCATAGAACTAGGGGGTCATTAGCAAATAAGGGTTTATCGGACCTTATTCAGCACCACACTCCATTATTACAACATATAACAAGTGCACAAACACAAAAGAATTAATTTTGATTTATTATAACAGAGAGCGTGATCTTCAACCCGTGCCTGTCAGCAAAGTGTCAGTCTTCTTCCGATGGTGGTTCTTCCTGCGGAGGTTCTTCTACTGCAGGCGCCTCTTCCTCGACTACAACAGGTTCTTCTTCTGGAGGAGGGACAGGCTCACCCGCGGGATGTTCCTCCGTGTCCTCCCCGGCATCATCGGGATTTTCTCTGTCGGCACTATACTTCTGCTAATCAATACTGGCTACAAAAATATCAACTTATCTCTAGCAGATTATGGCAGATTATGTAAAAACGATAATCATATGAGTGCAGTGAACTTTTTTTTCATCTTAAAGCAACAGGAAACCGACAAGTCTATCTGCAGGGAGTCCAAAGAGTGGTTTCGGCTCTGTGCGTGGAGGTGGAAATAAAATATGTTTCAGATACGAGTATCACGTCATTGTCCCACTACTAATCATAATGTGAAGATGGATCGAAGCGAAAAATCATCCAGAAACATACATTGGTGAATACGATGCAGAAATTTAATCAATACTTTTTTTAACAGCTTCCATTTAATTTCAGATGGATAGATAAAACCACACCTTAATAACAAAAAACCCAAGCGTGGGCACATGGAGTTGGTGAAATCATAAGGGCTACTTACAAAGGGTGTCCCAGACTTAACGCAAGATTTGATTTAAATAGAAAACACAGTTTTCAGTATTTTAGCCCGTTTGAGGCTCAGCCTCAGGAAGGGCGGAAATAAAAAAAAAAAAAGTTTTCAGTATTTTTGTTGTTATTTTTTAATTGAATTATAAAGTAAATAGGATAGGGTTATTCATGGAATAACACATCGGGCAATTGGCCTCCACGACTTTGCTGGAACATAAGCACTCTTTTGTCGAAATTTTTCTATGACCATTTGGCATAAATGTGGTTGAATTTCATTGATGCAGCGTTGAATTTCCTCTTTTAATACACGGGTGGATGTGGGCTTGTTGACATACACCTTTGACTTCAAATAACCCCATACAAATAAATCTAAAGGTGTTAAATCACACGATCAAGGGGGCCAATTCTGATCACCGAAACGAGAGAGTCCACGACCTGGAAATGTCTCATGCAGTATTTGAATTGTTTCATGGGCTGTATGGCATGTGGCACCATCTTGTTGAAACCACATATTGGCCACATAAATATCATCCAATTTCGGCACAAAGAGCTGTGTTATGGCTTTTCAACAACACTCTCACGCACTGCTTCGATATTGACATTTGAACGGCTTGTTTTTGGACGACCAGTGTGTTTAGTGTCTCCAACTAATGTAGTCTCCCTTAATTTTTCAATTAATCTCTTCACAGTTGATGAAAACAAAACACTATTCCGACCATATTTTGTATGAAATTTTCGAACTGCGGCCGCCAAACTTTCATTATTTTTGAGATAATGTTCAACAATAAAGACACGTTGTTCTATCGTGTAACGCTCCATTTTTACTAACACTAAACTGTCAGCTGTCAAATTGTTGTTTTTTTTGGGTTGCCAGCACTTTACTTCACAAATGGCGGCAAATTCAAAGCTTGCGTTAATTCTGGGACACCCTTTACTTACCTCTTCACACTTGAAAAGCCCTAAGCGAAATATCAAGAAGGGCGGGTGTTTAAAGGTGGACAAATTATATTTTTCTTCAGAAAAGAGAGATTTTTTTTTTCTGGTATGGGACCGGTGAGCTCGCCGATGGAGGACAAAGGACCCAGGAAGACGTCGAGGTATGCCCTGCCTTTGACAGGGACTCAGTCACGGTAGGTGCGGGATGCCAGGACCCAACAACAGGATGCCCTCAGCAGCTCTGGGGCCGGAGCCTCCATTGTCTGTGCTCCCCGACAACAGTTGTAATTAACGTCGGCTGCCGAACAACGGCTGTCGCATGCCAAGGGTCCGGCCAGAGTCGGCAACTGAGCTTTAAAACTAATAATTAGCTAATAATGTGCTTAGCGTTGTCTTATCTCCGAGGGAGTGTGACAAAAGCTCTAATTACGTTTCACCACCAAACCAAAGGCTTTGGAAATGTTTTAATAGTAGTTACTAACATACCGTAGATACTAATGTTGGTAATGTTAATAATGGAACTAATGTTGGAAAGAAAATCATCTGACTCATAATAGACCATTGGCTACTAACATTCGGTATGTAAAAAACGTTTACCATTGTGGGTCTCTACTTAAACCCTTGGTCCCGTCTTGCCCTAGGACCATCTGAAAATAGTAGCTTAGACTATGGCTCTCCTTTTTCCTTGAAGAAGAAGCTCAACCTCTTAATCCTAAGTAGAATTGAGGTATTAAATGCTCAAATATGAATCTACAAGCGTGCAATCGATGAAGCTTCGTAAAAGGAATGCTTCTTTAGCTAATGCATCAGTCTTAAACGAGCATAACGACTCAAATTGCCCAAGAACACATTTAAATAATACGAACAAGCTCTTTTACATAAGAAAAAATATTCATCATATTTGTTTTTAATCCCAAGTCTGACTAAAACAAAAAGAATGGATACATTTTGTAATATCCAAGAAATTCCATATCCTCCTTTGTACAAGCTGAATATATCAAGGCACCGAAGTAATCTAGGAAGTTCCAATTTCAGCTATTAATGTCTCAACTTTATGCAGGATTAATGATTTGATATTCGATTTCACTAGACATATACCTTGCTGAATCATATTTGAGCTTTGCTAACCAAATATATTTTCTCTGTCAAGCCGAAGGCAAAAGGAGGGAGAAGGCAATTTTCCACTTGATCTGTGATCCATTCTTTCATGAAGTAGGTGGGGTCATCCGCCGATGGGCTGGAGCATGGGACCGAGTGATTGAATAAACTTGCGGACGACTGCCTTTTGACAAATCATAAAATAATACATAATCTGATAATAACATTCCAAATATAACATTTTGTGTCAGCAAAGTTCTCTTTAAACCCTAGGCTATTTTTACAGTGCAGTGCCCTCAACAATACCACTAACAAACAATTAACCTGTTAGTTGTTATCTTGAGTAGAGTACCCCGGAGAACGAATGAATGACATTTCCTTTTTTTCTACGATGTTTCATTCAAGAACTGTCAACGATGTAGTTACAAACAACCATTAATCAACACCTGACAACCGGAAAATCCTGCCAACAATTGTTGTTAAACCTCAGGTAATAGTTCAAAGGCTACTTAGTGCTTTCTTGTTGTTCAAACACGAGTCGAACGGAGCACGTAGAATGCCTCACAGCTTGTAGGCTATTATTAGAAAAGTCTAATCGAAACATTTACAACTGTCTCCGTACTACAGTAATTGTTCTGTCAATTAGTTAACTCCTTCATCTATTTCCATCCAGCGTTATTATTCTACGTCTCATATTTGCTCGCATTTTCTTTGAGTACGTCGCACATAATCCACACATGGCCGTATATGTAATTTATGTGTTTATTTTAGTGACATCTACAATACTACTTTCATTGTTCACCAAAAAGGCACCAGAAATGACCCTTCATAACTTTCTTTTGAAGGCTTGTTTATCAAATCCAAACCAATTGTAACTTAGTTAAGTAATCACAACTCATGTCATGTAATCATAACTATGTTAAAGCTTAGTTTTAATATATCTTATGATTATTAATTTAGAAGATATACATTCAAACTTTTCCTCATTCTTCATTGAATGCTACAAGGCAAGTGTCTCCTAATCATAAGGTGTCCGAAAGTATCTGTATAATGCTCTAATGCCGTCATGATCGTAAGGCATTTTTAGGTTACGTAAAATGGTACACCCGAGACAATATTTAGAGCTTTGATTGAAAAATGTTTATAAGGCTGAATATGTTTCGAAGGGTTAACGTCATCTGTAAGGTGCTTTATTTAACAAGTAAATATAAAAAAACATTTTATTCTCTTAAAATAATATAAAGGGTGTCCCAGAATTAACGCAAGATTTGAATTTGCCGCCATTTGTGCAGTAAAGTCTGGCGACCCTAAAAAAAACAAAAACAATTTGACAGCTGACATTTTAGGGTTAGCAAAAATGGAGCGTTACACGATAAAACAGCGTGTATTTATTGTTGAACATTATCTCAAAAACAATGAAAGTTTGGCGGCCGCATCATCAACTGTGAAGAGATTAATTGAAAAATTGGAGACTGGATCAGTTGGAGACACTTAACATACTGGTCGTCCAAAAACAAGCCGTTCAAATGTCAATATCGAAGCAGTGCGTAAGAGTGTTGTTGAAAATCCATAACACAGTTCTTTGTGCCGAAATTGGATGATATTGATGTGGCCAATACGTGGTTTCAACAAGATGGTGCTACATGCCATACAGCCCATGAAACAATTCAAATACTGCATGAGACATTTCCAGGTCGTGTACTCTCTCGTTTCGGTGATGAGAATTGGCCCCCTAGATCGTGTGATTTAACACCTTTAGATTTCTTTTGATGGGGTTATTTGAAGTCAAAGGTGAATGTCAACAAGTCCACATCCACCCGTGCATTAAAAGAGGAAATTCAACCACATTTATGGCAAATGGTCATGGAAAATTTCGTCAAAAGAGTGCGTGTGTGCCAGCAAAGTCGTGGAGGCCATTTGCCCGATGTGTTATACCATAAATAACCTTATGCTATTTAGTTTATAATTTAATAAAAAAATAACAACAAAAATACTAAAAACTGTGTTTTCTATTCAAATCAAATCTTGCGTTGTTTGTTATAAAGTAACTATACAGTGAAGGTGAGAAGATGGCACACTTGCGAGGTGAAACGAAAACTGATTACACGGACACCGGAGCGAGGAAACTATTCCTGTATAGCTGGCAGATACGGCTGGTAAATAAAGGGGAAGAGGCTCTGTCTATTCCTGGAGGACCTGCGGGTGACTGACGCCAGGATCTGATGAAGGCATGCCTGCCGATGACCGACTCACCAATGCAATAGCATAACAGAAGGAGATAAAGTGTATTAGGAGAAATCTAGGGCAATTTATCGTGAGTTCTTGAGATGGCCAGTCATATAATGGTTTTGAGTGTTATAAAACTCCAATTTAAGATTCCATCCATTTTTCAATAATTGCAGGATAACGATTATTAAAGTATTGATAAGCGAAATGGCTGTACTTTTCCAAACATTTTTTTGTTGTTATCTTATCCCTCCCCTGCCCCTGCCTGTGGGCACTTCTCTGAGCTCAAGAAGCACTTCGAAGCATTAAGTTGGATTCTCCTTTCCTCTGTTCCAAAAGGATGCTGGCAAGAACCTATCTTAATAGAGTAACTGATTAAGTGCATATATTCTATATTAATAAAAGTAATTCCAAAAAACTAAACAATTTTAATATATATGTATATTTGAAGTACAAAACCTTGCAAAACTCGATGAATGCCAAGTTTTTCGGTATATTTTCTGGAGGAAATTCAAAGATATGTTCTACTTTTTCCAACCGGGTAGGATGGATGTACACCAATTGCAAATAAATGCCAAAATGGAGCCCGTTTATGTCAACGCAAGGGATTTCCCCTACGTGATAAGAGAATTTCATGGAGAACTGAGGAAAAGTGCACATTATCGGCAGAGTAGCAACTTCAAACATGGCAGTGAACTAGAAGTGGTGCGAATATATAATTAATTAACAGGGAATCGACTTAAGCAGAACAGAGGGAATATACCAACAAGTGCCATTTTGAAGTAAGAAAGATCATTCGATATTTTTACGAAGTTGCAACAATATTTTAAGGCAAGCATGGTTGGAAACCACCTTATCTTAAAAAAGAAAGGAGACAATTAGTATACACAGTTGTTTATATGATAAATTATGTTCTTCTTTATGTATTTCAGGAATGCGAAAACAGATAGAATGGGGGAGGGTGAAACTATAAGAGAGAAACCAGATATTAGCCCCCCCTTTCAAATAAAAAGCACTTTCCGCAGATGACAATTGGCACAATAGCACAGGCGTAAATAGAATTCATATTAAATGCGAACCATGACTGGCATGGTTCGTTGAGGGTCCTCTACAGTGAGAAAAAGGGACAAGTAGAAGAACTGGAGTCAGAACCAACCCTTCCACAAGGCAATAGAACCAAAAGATTGTAATTCGAAAATAATGAATGGTGTCTATTTTGGCATAAGTTGCTCTATCCAAGTTTTTCACCTCGACAAAAGACATCACGCGAGACTTAAAAAATAATAACTCAAATGACATTTTGTACAAATAAACAGACTGCTAACAGTAAACCGCATCAACCCAAAAAATACTAGCATATAAAACCATCCTAAAACCTACGGAATCGAGTTTTGTGGACAGGACTGCACTCGAATGACAAGCGTGCTCAATCATCAAATCCTCAGAACTAAGGCTTAAACCATCCTAAAACCTACGGAATCGAGTTTTGGGGTCAGGACTGCACTCGAATGACAAGCGTGCTCAATCATCAAATCCTCAGAACTAAGGCTTAAACCATCCTAAAACCTACGGAATCGAGTTTTGGGGACAGGACTGCACTCGAATGACAAGCGTGCTCAATCATCAAATCCTCAGAACTAAGGCTTAAACCATCCTAAAACCTACGGAATCGAGTTTTGGGGTCAGGACTGCACTCGAATGACAAGCGTGCTCAATCATCAAATCCTCAGAACTAAGGCTTAAACCATCCTAAAACCTACGGAATCGAGTTTTGGGGACAGGACTGCAGTCGAATGCCAAGCGTGCTCAATCATCAAATCCTCAGAACTAAGGCTTAAACCATCCTAAAACCTACGGAATCGAGTTTTGGGGTCAGGACTGCACTCGAATGACAAGCGTGCTCAATCATCAAATCCTCAGAACTAAGGCTTAAACCATCCTAAAACCTACGGAATCGAGTTTTGGGGACAGGACTGCACTCGAATGACAAGCGTGCTCAATCATCAAATCCTCAGAACTAAGGCTTAAACCATCCTAAAACCTACGGAATCGAGTTTTGGGGTCAGGACTGCACTCGAATGACAAGCGTGCTCAATCATCAAATCCTCAGAACTAAGGCTTAAACCATCCTAAAACCTACGGAATCGAGTTTTGGGGTCAGGACTGCACTCGAATGACAAGCGTGCTCAATCATCAAATCCTCAGAACTAAGGCTTAAACCATCCTAAAACCTACGGAATCGAGTTTTGGGGTCAGGACTGCACTCGAATGACAAGCGTGCTCAATCATCAAATCCTCAGAACTAAGGCTTAAACCATCCTAAAACCTACGGAATCGAGTTTTGGGGTCAGGACTGCACTCGAATGACAAGCGTGCTCAATCATCAAATCCTCAGAACTAAGGCTTAAACCATCCTAAAACCTACGGAATCGAGTTTTGGGGTCAGGACTGCACTCGAATGACAAGCGTGCTCAATCATCAAATCCTCAGAACTAAGGCTTAAACCATCCTAAAACCTACGGAATCGAGTTTTGGGGACAGGACTGCAGTCGAATGCCAAGCGTGCTCAATCATCAAATCCTCAGAACTAAGGCTTAAACCATCCTAAAACCTACGGAATCGAGTTTTGGGGTCAGGACTGCACTCGAATGACAAGCGTGCTCAATCATCAAATCCTCAGAACTAAGGCTTAAACCATCCTAAAACCTACGGAATCGAGTTTTGGGGACAGGACTGCACTCGAATGACAAGCGTGCTCAATCATCAAATCCTCAGAACTAAGGCTTAAACCATCCTAAAACCTACGGAATCGAGTTTTGGGGTCAGGACTGCACTCGAATGACAAGCGTGCTCAATCATTATATCCTCAGAACTAAGGCTTAAACCATCCTAAAACCTACGGAATCGAGTTTTGGGGACAGGACTGCACTCGAATGACAAGCGTGCTCAATCATCAAATCCTCAGAACTAAGGCTTAAACCATCCTAAAACCTACGGAATCGAGTTTTGGGGTCAGGACTGCACTCGAATGACAAGCGTGCTCAATCATCAAATCCTCAGAACTAAGGCTTAAACTATCCTAAAACATTAGTTTCATAAGACCTCATGGTAATTGTTGAAAGAGATAAAAGTCCTGTGTTCAAATCTCAATTTGGACTTTTTCGTTTTCAGGTCAATAAATTAACATGTGTTGGGGGGGGGGGGGGGTAACATAGTCTTACATATTAACACGCCTTCGTTGGAGGTGTCATGGGATCCCGAAGCGTTCAGGCTAGTCAGTCATTCTTTTTAGTATAATTTACTCCTTTTGGCTTCTTCAGGAGTTCAAGGCGCACGCAGAAGTTGCCTCTTGTAGGTCCCATCTTGCCCTTAGAAGAGATTTAGAAACAAAAATACCCAAAAGGATGTTTACGATTCTCTAGATGCAACTCTCTAGTCTAGTAAGCCTTCCTGTCAAATATGTTTTAATTGTTATCGCCTCGTAATAAATAATAATGGCTTCATTATGGAATGCTTCAACTGTGGTTCCAACGGCAATATCCCTGGCAAGGTGTACCCTTCGCTCGGTTTCAAGTTCGAGTCAGCTGAAATGTTGCCAACACGACACTAAATCAGAAAATGAACGTTTTATTTCGGCTATGTTGCCAAAATTATTTCAGAAGAGTATTTTTTTAGTTTTGTTTTTAAAATGCTAATGTTGGGGCCACATAAATTGAGTCGTAAACATCTTGAGAGTCTATTAATTCGGATAATTTTTGTAAACGACTCTCTTAAAAGTTAACAGGTCGTTCGTATGTTCATACATTTTTATGATTTACTAAACATCGTGCCCGCGGTTTAGAAATCTTAACGTAATAAGACTATTTCCATAGCTCCCATATTCAAATTTAAGTTCACTTCGTTTCCACACTCTTTAATTAGGTTCTAGACAGTTCTATTCCAATAAACATGAGCTCGAATGTCAACAATGCACACATACATGCATTTATATAGATAACTGAATCAGTGATTGGAGATCGATTCCAAGTACTATTGCCTGAATCAGTCCAAGTCTCTCTATATTTTAAGATAAGCATAGTTGTGTTCAACTACCCCTACAAACTAGGTGCCTTATCCTTCATTTGATTGGGAGAAAAAGCTAGCGATGAGTTGAAGAAAAAAAAAAGAAGATTTTTAATGAGGTTCTTATTGTTTTATGCGAAACTTCATGTCTCTATGGCACAGGTTGTAAAAATATCTCAAAAAACATCATTAACCTTTCTGACGACATTTCACGTTCATAATCTACCTAAGTCCCGAGGCATCATCAATGCGGGCTTTCTTTTGAAGCCCTCGTCCACTCTAAAAAAATTATTGATTATCAAGTAGTACATACATGGATACATGAACGGAAACAAAAGAGTTTTCGACTTTTAAAACGACAAGGAAACACGAAGAACGATAAGTGAGTAGAGGTAAACTTAAGCTCTTCATGGGCTCAAATCCTAGTAATATAAGTTTAAGTCGCTTTCACCTGCCCTAACCTTCCTCCACTAAGTTTTGATATATTTACAATTGCAATATAAATGTAAGTTGGTGTAGATTTGTGAAATGCAGCGGCTAGAGTTGCAGAGTTGCACGCTTTAACTGCCCCACTGTGACAAATGCTTTAGGCTTCGCAGACTTGGGGAGATGTGGGTCAGTGCCGATCATTCAAATGGTTAATAGCTATTTAATCTTTTCCTTTCCATTTTCACAAGGACGACTTTTAGCCCTGTCAATAATAGTCTAGCCGTATAATCTATGCCAACAGTAAAAAAAAAACATAAAACCTAAAAAAAAAAAAATATTTCCTTCACCATTATAATACCGTAATTAATTGTTTTTTCTGTATACACCAATTGTATAGAGCTTATAGCAAATCTATCGAAAATAAGCATGTTATCTTATATGAGCCAAAATTATTATAAAAAAGAGGAACATTAAAACAGGAAGCAAATAACTTCTACATAAAAATATGCATAGCGCAACAGATTAATAATAACGTCCTCAATTATAGTATTCAAAATAATCTATTTTAATATAATTTTCTACGAGTAATGAATTGTTTTTTACTTTTTTCACGATAGGGAGCCCAACAATCCCTAAATGTTATTGGTTAAAAAATAAAAATTAATAACTGTAAGAAATTGTCATATGTCTGAAGTAGCAAGATATCAATTGCCTTCTATATTGTACAACTCAATCAAGGGTGTCTCGAGGAGGTTGTTCTAGCCCTGGTGACGGAGAGAGAGTTGAATAGTCTATGACTTGAACGATTGCTTGGTGATGGGTCTTACTATTGGGCTATCCATGACTCCATATCTCATAGGTATGTGCCCCGACAGTGCACTATGTTCAGAAGAAGAGGTACAAGCTAGCTATTATAGGTAACGTAGTTTTGGAATGACCACGAGCTCACACTCGGAATCTGGGGGTAGGCGAAAACCGTCCGGATCCCCAAGGCGAGGGTGAACCGGAAAGAGGCAGACTGGATCGTTGTCGGGAACGCTACTAGGTACATTTTGTAGGGCCCTAGAGTTCGTCGTCTGCATGGAAGAGATCCCTTCCAAGGATGTGCTAGTTTTAGCGAGACAAAGGTAGAGAGTCACACTGGGATGGTGTGGGGTCTGACAACGCCCGGACTAAAACATAGCGAGGATAGGTAAGAGAGATGCAGAGGCAGTTAAATAAGAGAGCCACGGTTCGAGCAGAGCAACAAACGCCAGTGCAGATAGAGAGGAGAGAGAGAGAGAGAGAGAGGGAGAGAGAGAGAGAGAGAGAGAGAGAGAGAGAGAGAGAGAGAGAGAGAGAGAGAGAGAGAGAGAGAGAGAGAGAGAGAGAAAGAGAGAGAGAGAAGAGAGAGAGAGAGAGAGAGAGAGAGAGAGAGAGAGAGAGAGAGAGAGAGAGAGAGAGAGAGAGAGAGAGAGAGAGAGAGAGAGAGAGAGAGAGAGAGAGAGAGAGAGAGAGAGAGAGAGAGAGAGAGAGAGAGAGAGAGAGAGAGAGAGACGGAGAGAGAGAGAGAGAGAGAGAGAGAGAGAGAGAGAGAGAGAGAGAGAGAGAGAGAGAGAGAGAGAGAGAGAGAGAGAGCGAGAGAGAGAGCGAGAGAGAGAGGTGTTCCCTTTTTTTGTTTTTTTCTAAACCTGTTTATTTATATAAGTATTACAATGAACAAATATTTTTTTCTATATGGTGTTCACTTCCAGTGTCTGATTCCTTATATAGGCAGGTCACTCTTGCCTACAGCAAATGAGAGAGCGTTTTATTTCGACCAATCATATGACAGTTTATTTTGGCCAATCAGGTGCCAGGCTATGCCTGCGCGCCTATCTCTGGCCGTGTCGGGAACGTGAACTAGTCCCTTCTCTCCATACGGACACCTACAATTTATTGACATTACGGAAACGAAGGGAGGTGTTTTCTGGTCCAAGAAGAGGGTAACTTTTATTTATTCGTGGTGAATAAGTTGGCATAACAAAGGGTTTCTATGCTCTTACTACAATAACTCCTCCTTCATCGATATATGTACTTCTGGCAAACAATAAAATCGAATTTCATTTTCTAAGGTGAAAACAAAACGGGTCCTGGTTAGAAATAATTAACAGCCAGACAAAAATTACATGTAAGTTCGGGACACGAACCTGGGACGTCCAGAAATTCTAGAAGGGGCCTACTTCGAGTGACAACGAACCTCTCAATATGAATTATCTTTGACCAAAACTATCGCAAAAGACTGAACGCAATATAACTCGGGACAGCGAGAACGCAGTGTGCGTGCCTCCTAATATATAGTTTTAAAATGAGACATGTTTGTTGTGGTATCGGTCCCTCTATTATTTGTAATTGACAACCAAAGCATTAATTATTGGCAAGATCGAGGCCTAAAAACAAAATTGTATACAAATTACAAAAAACATTAACCTGGAGTGACCTTGACAATTTATATAAAACTAACAACTCGATTGTACCAGTTTCAATCCTAAATTGACTTCTTTATTTTGAGAGTTACTAAAAAAATGGAGCATTGCACTCCATGACTGAGAAAACAAGGGAAGATAGCGAGCATGCGTGACCGTACAATTAACTGCTATTGGCTCAATAGAAACCAGTATTAACCGGTGTCCCACAAGACCTCAGAGTCATGGCAAATGTCTAACAAGATTTAGCGATTTAGCGATCGAATTAACATCAAGATCGATTAATGAACGGTTCGAGGGTCATTAATAATTGAATCATTCACAGATAGAGGACTCCTCTTCACAGTGTAACACTCACAGGTGATGGAGGTACGTTAATTGAATAAAAACATTGAGGGTTTAACCAATTAAATAAAACAATTAATATTCGGTTGTTATGGATACATTTAATGCGCATCCTACGTTTTCGAGGACGAATCTCTTAGCAGATCACGGCTGTCTATTGGTTGGTTCACACTAGTCCAGTAATTTAGTCCATTGGCGAGTGATTTAGTAACTAAACGTCTTCGTATAGAACTACTGAAGCGAGTAGATTAGTAAAATGATTTAGTGGGCTGGGACAGGTTCCATTGCCTATCGTACGCCTACGTAACACCATCGCAGTCACTCTCACTACAGGACCAGTGTTAGAGCCGGTCTGTTTAATAGAGCTGATTAGTATTCCGCTGTCATTCTACATCACCAGTCATAGAATTGATTACTTGCTAAGTGAAAACCATCTTTGTATGAAACAGGCTGTTGAGGCAACCTCTTAATTACGAATAATTAGAAGACCCCCTCTTCTCGGTCCAGAAAATACCTACTTATGTTTCCATATTTTAATAATAAACTTAAGGCGTAAGTAAGAGGAGAGGGGGGAGCTGCAAGTGTACGAAACATCCGCAGGCTCCAGATGGCGTGCCGGGGGAATTAAGCTGCCCGCCGACTAGGCCACCAGCAAGGGTGAAAGACCACAGGTCTATCCATTTTATCTCTTTCTTGGCGCTCGCCGGACGGCGGCTAGAGGTTGTAGCGACCCTATCCCACGGCGGGCGTCTCCTCCCCACCTTGGGGATCCTCACATGTGATAACCCCGACACAGGCAGTTAAGTTAAACATGGATCCAAGTTTCAGGAGATAAGGAGGTCAGATTTACAGATGGTACCGTAAGAAGACTAACATCAAAATTATACACAGATTTTTCAATTACAAGCTCTAAGATTTGTCACAGATCCACCGTTTTAGTTACAAAATCAAACTCTACACACTCACCTAAAAATTCCTTATCGTCTGCTTGACAATATTATTTAGAAACTTTTCTGACAAACTGCACCCGAACCCAAACCAACTGATACACGACATACGACTGAGAATAATAATTAGACTATAGATCAATAAATAAAGTTAAAAAAAAAAAAAAAATAGGGAACAGCTCATTAATTCTTAATGAGAAGTGAAACCAAATTCTATGTCCAACAAACTATAATTAAATAAATTAGACTAACAACAAATATTTTAGTTTATTTCACCTCTATTTGAAATGTCCATTTATATACAGTGTTATGTAATATATATAATATATAGTGTGAAGATGACATGTGGTATTTTCGAAACGAAAGAATATCTTTAAAAAATGATGGTTCATTGTAGCTGGAGTAAACTTAAGACGTCGTTATATTGTGACGATATCCATTTATTGTTAGTGACATGACAATATAGCTGTTATCTTACAGAACGGACCACGATTTAAAAAATAAACGTTACAAGACATATTATAACATATTCTCGTTATTTCATAGAATGCGCGCAAGCAGCTGAGAAGAAAGGACTAACAATACTTTTATATTAATAATATCACTCGACTAGAAATAGACGACTTCATCGATCATGTGGCCTTGGCGGTCCCGCTATTTATAATTAAATTGTCCACCTTCTGAAATAACAACGAGATCTTCCCATGTTTTAGTAAAAGGCCATCGGCCGTAATATGACAATATTCAAAACGACTCGGCGTGTTTTAAATAGTGTTTGTGAAAAAGTCTGATAAGGCTGATGGCCCATACTGCAGTTGTCACAAAGTCTATCGAGTACTTAAAATAGACTTGATACAACAGTTCGTTTAACGCGACACTTAACTGAAACCCATAGAAACAAAAACACCACGAATATGATCGACACTTTTAATAGACTTTTGTAATACAGTCGGCTATCGATTATTTCACAAAACTGTAAGAGACCACTGAAACATTGGGAGTTGTATCGATCAAAAAGTTCATATTACTAAAATGTAACAAAAATAAATCGAATTACTAACAGTTTACATTTTTTTTAAATACATACAGCTGCGATTTATAACCAATAAAAAAATAAAATATGTATTTATTTTTACAGAAATATGTAACCAAAAATGAGAATTACGGTAAGTCCACCGGTCAAAATTTTATAACCACAACAAATATTTTCAAATCTTAGGATAAAATATATGGTATATATAAACACGATTCTCTTGTAACTACTGATCAAATCGGCCAGGTTTTTTAATGTATTTATTAATTAGTTTTGTACCTAACTAATTAAAAAGTACATAAATGTCAACTAATAATAATATTACTGAGAAATTTTAACAATTTCTGAACTATTGCCTAGTATTGGAACAGGTGGGCTGCAAGTTCGGACAGGTTCGTGGATTTGATCTTTGTACCTCCGGTCAAGTTGCTCACTAGTTCCAAATTCTACATCACACGACATGGATGCTAATAGTTTTATGTATTTTTCTTCGTTAAATAAGTCTATGTCGATATATTTTAACATGTCATTAAACCATAGTTACTGCGACGTGTTTTACATATGTTAAAAATTAACATTAAATCATGGTCATTTGTGTAGCTAGTCACTTCACAATGGAGAGAAGACAGCTCACAAAAAGGTTAGTGAATTTGTATTATTTAGATGTTACTGTGTTTTTAATTAGCATGTTATCGAGTGAAAACTATTTTTCACGTAATATTTAGTTGCATACACTTCAATATCGATTTCATGTAATAATTTTATCATCTAAATCCATAAACCATTCGTAATTTTCAAAATATTTTATATTTTCATAAACAGTTGGACTGTAGGTACTAACAAGTTCGCCTAGTTGTTCATTATACTGTGGATAAAGGTTCAATTAAACATTTATCTGCATGGTTTACCTACAGTTCATCATGTGTCATTATCCTCATTATGGTCAGAACAATAAGATTACCTATTGGTACCACCACCCTTGGGAGAAGGAATCACTAGCTGTTTACAACACTTAAAGTCGAGAATCGAAACCTGACAATTTAGGTCGGCAGGAAATGTATCCGAATTGGATATAACCTGAAAATAGGTCACCTGTTCAATACTAAGACCGAGTCGACCCTCCCTCAAATCTGGCTGTCTGTATCTGTGTGTATGTGCCTTTTAAATAAATATATTTTTGACAGCTACAGAATAAATAACGTATTAATGTTCAGAGGTGGGTTTAAGTTGTTTTATGCCAAGTTTATCCGTTTGGAAAATTCCAGTTATTAAACATATATTTCTCAAAAGTACGATTTACTTCATCAATGATGAAACACATTTTTATTTTGTAGACAAAAAGTTCGGAATTGTAAATATATTATAATGATACAAGTGAACCCAATATTGTATATGTGGTGTTAGTATGAGTGGAAATCATTTATCATACTACCCCACTCCTCCTTAATCCTATTAAGGCTGATTTAATTTAATTTTTTTTTCCGAACAATTCTTGATGTAATGTAAAATAAAATGTAGCGAATAAACCTGAGATGAACTAGTTACTTTATTGTTTGTAACATATCCATAAACTACCTCGTAAAATGTTATATCCAAACATGCATTTAACGAAAACTACATAAATACACTGACTGGGATAATTATTTATTTTTAAATGGTTACAAACTAGCTGGTACATCATTATCTCGAAACAGTTATGTCTGTTGGAAAAGGAACGAGTAAAAAACAAATAAATAAATATTATCTTTTTATATGATGTAATAAAGGAAGTGCAATAAAAATAAGAGCTACAATGAAGCAAGTCAAATTATGACTGTTGTAGTGTTTGCTCTTGATAAATAAAACATGTCTGCTTCTAACGAACTGTTATTTTTTACACACAGATGAGCTGTCCCTCCCCTCGTTAGCAAAGAGCGGATCACATCATTGTCAATTACAGAATGCTAGTTTGTCTTGTTAATTTTTGTAAAACTCTATCAATTATACACAAGCTTACAAAAAATTACAAGGGGGACCGGAAAGTAATGTTTTTTTTACACTTAAGTAAAAAATAAATTTTTAACAAGGTTTTGTTTTTGATCAATGATCTAATCACCTTCGTTATCAGCAACATTTTGCCATCTAGTTTGGAAATTTTCAATGCCGAATCGATAAAAATCAATTGGTTTTTGAGGAAAATATCTGGAGATGGCATTTTGGATATCATCCGAATTTTCAAATTTTTAGCGATCGGAATTAATGGAAATCCGATGGCGCAATATCGAGCGAGTATGGTGGGTGAGGCTGGAGATGGAAAATTGGTCCTCTATGATAATCCAAAAATCTCTCTCCGCATGAATCGGCACGAAGTACAGCTAAGCCAGGTTTACACTTCAAAAAGGCGCTTTTGTGTGTTTGGTAGAGTATTCGCGGGGTCGTTCATCGCTAATACCGGGAAAAACTGTGAATGCAGATCTTTACAGTGAGCAATTGGATCGAGTAAATCAATCTTTAATTGAAAATTGCCCAGCGATTGTCAATAAAAAAGGCGTTATTCTGCAACACGACAGTGCAAGACCCCACTGCGCCTATTTTTTCCACAAGAACCCTGGAAAAAATTAATGAATTGGGGTGGGAAGTATTGCCTCAACAACCATACTCGCTACATTTTCTAAGTGGCGAAAAATTTGAAAATTTTGATGATGCCATTTCCAGATATTTTGCTCAAAAACCAATTGATTTTTATCGATTCGTCATTGAAAATTTGCACACTAGATGGCAAAAGGTTGCTGGTAACGAGGGTAATTACATCATTGATCAAAAACAAAAACTTGTTAAAAATTTATCTGTTTGAATTTAATGTAAAAAAAAAAACGACATTACTTTCCGGTCCCCCTAATACAACACTCGTACAAGGCCAATTAGAAACGGCCTTATTAAGGCTCATTCCATGGCAAATGAAGCAGTATTATTGGTGGTGGAATGCGATGTACAAAACCTGTCTCTCCACACAGCCTTATTGATTTTCTACCGAAACGTTTTCGAAGGACTCCGTGGCGTCATCGTCAAGGGATCGAGCTGAAGGTAACTATAGCACTGGCCAGCTTGGCTATCCAAGACATTTCCTTTTATCTAGTCAGTCGAAAACTTTCGACTATGGAGGGACAGGCAGGAGTTTCAATACTTAAATCAACCGCTTTAAACCTTTGTTTTAGCACACAGTGAAAATTTGCAAATGGCTATTCCAATAGAATAATATTTTAAATAATTTGTAACTGTTTTAAGAAATATTAGAGAATAAATTAAACTGCGAGTTAACATTGAACAAGGGATACCTGCATCAGGTCTTGATAACAGCAAAAAAACTATTCAATCATTGAATTATTCCATAGTTATTTAAATTCCAACTGATTAGAAGATTATAAGAATATATTATTTTACAGAGGATTAGTTGTTAATTTATACCATTAATTTTCCTTTACAACAATTTTTTAATATGTAAATTATTGTTGATGGTTATGTGCCGATTCCAAACAAAACTCTTACCAAATACTTAAGAAACTTAACGCTTATATTATTTATATGTAAATTGAACGTTCGAAAAAGTAATTAAAAGTCCTGAAAATAATAGTCCCTTATTACGTCAGCAACAAAACCCTTCGTAACGATCTTAATATACCTTACATTCTCGAACTCATCCCTTCCAAGTTCATTAAATTTCATAGTAACCTATCCAACCACCCTAATTCCCTAGCACAGTCATTGCACTGCGCCACTCATCCCTATAACCCTCCTCGGAGACTGAAACGGCAGTGGCCTCGTGACCTGCTAATAAATGCGTAACAGTGGGAGTCCTGGCAATGGAAAGTTTCTCTGAGCGTCTGTGGCTCTCACGCTCTTGGTCAGCCTCCACTGGCTCGTTTCCGGTGACACTGACGGAGGAGCGTGGAGGACTTCCCAAGACTCCGCTTCGCATGCGAGGGAGGTGACAACCATATGGATTTGGGAGGTCTCTGAGCTGTTTGTAAATACTGTATGAATGAGCGAGTGAATGAAAATTGTAAATATGGTATGAATGAGGACATTTATCACAATTACTTATTGGCCAATGAGGCAAAAGTAAGTAAGCTGTAGCCTTAACAATTGCTGCTAGGTTCATAATGTAATTCAAGTATGATCCCATTTTTAAATTGTACATTGTACATTTACTAAACATGGATAAATGTATGATTTTTTGAGACGAGAGAGATTTCAATGACAGCAATTGTTCGCTTCGTTTCGATAATTGTCTTTATATGACCCATGTCTTTCATTCTCAGGTGCTACCACATAACAGCACCAAACAGCAATCTATCGAGGGCAATTTTTATCGTTTCGACAGATTTTGACTTCAAACAACGGAAAGTTTGATAAATCTGACGAAAATGTACATAACCCGAATTCGGCAGAATTGAAGTTGAAATTGGCACTTCCATTTACGTTGATTGATTTTTCTGACCTGTCTCCAAATACGCTAACCCATTTTGAAAGAAAAAATTTTAATTACTTTAAAGCCGATAAAATAGCTCAAATTCAAATAAAATATAAATATTTAAAATAATGGAGAGAAAGGTCTGAAAATCGCCGAGCACACAGGCAGCTGCCAAAATATAAAAAGGTCTTCTGTGAGCTGGGCCAAGTCGAGGGAGGGTCCACAATTGCAACAGCTAACAATAGAACCCTAGCAACACATCTTCCTTAAATCATCTTATTCTATATTTATAGCTACAGGCTTTTAGAAATATTTCAAAAAGTACCAAAAAAAACGATCGGGAATCAACCATTGATAATGATTCTGTGCACAAGGAATGTCAATTTGCTGTACTTCAAAAAGTACCAAAAACCAAATTATTTCTTGAAAAGTGGCAGCAATTGCTGCCTGCAAACAATTCGAATACATTTATATCCTTGTAGCGACCGCTAACTACATAAAATAAATCACCCTATACTCTATTGTATATATATTGTAAACAAATGTAAATAACATGAACTAAATGTATTATAGACAAATGTAAATAACATGAACAAAATATAAATCATTGTAAATGTGTTAGGCAATAAAAAATGCGGGGTACCAAGTAGTTACATGAGATGGGTCACCAGCTGTCAGTCACAGGCACCCCACCAGATGAGGGAACCGACCGCAGACCCTAAGCAACCCTTGCCAGCCTCCCAGAGGACAAAGAAGTCGAATGGTATTGGTTACACCAATCTCAATGGTTATTGGCTAAGGGCAATAATTGCCGGGTACTTAAGACGGCCCCCTAGCCCCTGTAAATCATTCTCTCCTGGCATCTACTCACTGGCTCGTGGCTACCGCTTGAACTCTGAAAACCTGACTGCTTCTTTATGAAAAACCTCTACATCTCTCTCTCCTAACCTCGCTATGTTCTAGTCCGACGTCGTCAGGCCCCACACCTTCCTAGTGGGAATCTCTGCCTTCGTCTTGCTAAAACTAGCACCTCCTTGGGAGAGACCTCTCCCTCGCGGACGACGGTTGCCGTGGCCCTGCAAATTTTACCAGCAGTGTCTCCCATTTCAATCCAGTCTGCCTCTCTCCGGTTCACACTCGCCTTTGGGATCCGGACGGTTTTCGCCTACCCTCAGATACCGGGTGTGAATTCGTGGTCATTCCAAGACCACATAAACTACCTATAACCTACCTTTTATTATAATAAAGTTGTTGTTGTTGATCAAGAAAAAATAAATAAATTAATATGGGCTTTACTAACAAATTGCCAAAGTGTAATTAAGCCTGTTTATTAAGGTTTGAATTTCTATCATCAAGCCCCTCTTAAGTTGTTTAGTCCACTACTAGTCCTTGTCGTGCGTCATTTGCAGTCGAAACAGCTAAATAATAAATTTACACCTCGACCCCCAAAAAACCTCCACAACAATCCAAACCACAAATTACACACAGAAAACTCGAAATGTAGTCAAAGAAACGGTAAACCAATATAACAAAGGCCTTTTTTTTTTTAACTTGGTTGGTATTACTAATACATATCATTGAATTAAAATAAAATAAATTATCGGTATTATGGCTAAGATTCAGTTTTTTCATTATTTATTTTTGATATAAATATAGGCTGGAGACAATCACAGAATATTTTTTTTTCCATGAGAATTATAAGGTGAAAATCACATGGTTTGATTAACTGACAAATTGATACAACATGACACTTCCATGGCGAAACGTCGAAGTAATATACATGTATATTCAGAAGATACCGCTTATTTTGGATTTATATCTTTTTCAAGAAATCCTGTTGGTGTCTGTTAGGAGTTTAATAACTGCAGTGACTACATTTTTTGATTTGCACAACAAACTTTGGCCATTCAAAAGACTATAGATAGATTCATCAGGCTAAATTACGCCCGAAAATCAGCTGTTTTTAACTTTATTTGGTTAAAAAAAAAAATGCTATTTATTCCCGTACTCTAGTGATAAATGAATAAAATAATAGATTACTCAGCATTTCCCAGGCACGCATGTCAGGAACATTTTGATTTATATACAGAACTTCTCTCTGTATATATATTATTTAACCCTACCCCGATGCCCGGATCATGTTTGGAAGACGCATACGATTAGAAGTATGATAATGGAACATGGAACAGGAACTGAATTCAATGAGGTTGAACTAGACTGGAAGGAAGGGGAGTGGCACTAATATAGGAGGCACAATAGTGGGCCTGACCTAACCCAACTATTGTCAACTGTCAAAATATAAACTGAATCACTGCCCTCAAATAATTTATAAAGACAGTCAAAAGTACAAGATATGTTGGTTTGAATTGAATGCCCTGTCTATAACTCGCAAGAGATCTCAACAAGGGAAATTATAATAATTGGAATTTTGATTGCTTATTATACAAATCTAAAAGGCAGCTTGAACAGGAAGCTCTTGAAATAAAAAAAAATTGGATTTTGTAGTCAACTGATTGTGGGAATTTAAGAATTTTCTATAACGAAATTTTAACAAATTCTGACAAACTGAAAGTTTTTTTCTTGATGTCTGTAATTTGAAGGATTCGGATGATTGAGAATTTTTTTATAGGAATTTGTTGACAAAATTTCATGGCGATTTATGATTTTTGTCCTAAGTGCAGTTTGTTGTGTAATTGTTGTAGCCAACCAATATCATACTATTTATATGGCAAAGGGTTGATTTTCCTTCCCAAGATTTTATAAACTCCCCCAACACACTACAAACCTTTCTTATGAAGTATGCAACAAATGTTTTAAATACGTTTTTCATCTATCGTAGCTTTTTAAATGGTTTTTGTAATAGTATAATTGCTTTTTTAGTGTAATATTCATTTAACATATTAATTTATTTTTGCAAAAAAGTTACCCAACAATGATTTGATATGAGTTTATAAGTACACATGTCACAGGTGTGTTGTTTTATTCTTTGGATTAGTGCCAATTTATTTTGTTATTTTAAGTGTTGTTTATGTAATTGTTTTGTATGTAAGTTATTTGAATTTTAGTCCTGAGGTACCTGAACGTGGACTGTTGGTGTAATATTAATAATAAAAGAAATTTTGTGAGAGAATTTTTTTTCTTTGTTCTTAAGCGAATTTCAGTGGCCGTATTACAACAAATGAAAGTATTTTTGAAAATACCTATATATTATAGCATTTAAATTCGTTCAATTCACGTGAAGACAATGATATTTTTCCATTGGTTCCTGCGTCATTTTATTCTTGTCTATAACTATATATTAATAAAAAAAAAAAAATTTATTTCATAACTGATAAAATACAATTCTTTTTGATTGTATAATGAAAAGATTGAGCAACTAGTTTATTATAAGGTGTTTATCAATAGTGCTTGAAAAAGCACTGTACATGGTATTCTTTTCACGCGTCCATCATGGAAACTTGATCGAGGTTAATAATGTAGGGCATTTTTTTTTTACGATGAATACAGAAATAAAGTTTAAAAAAAAAAATGTTGAAGATATTCGCCCCTCGTAGCGCGCATGCTCGCCTATAGAACTGTGATCGAATCAGCTGTTCCCCCTTGCACAACAAACATCTATTCCCCTCACTTGGGGGCGGTCGAGTACAACTTTTAAACTATTTATTTTTCTGAATCATCTATTGTTTTTTTTAGCAATTAGTCTAATTATGGAGTTGTTCAGTTTATTATTATTGGCTAATCTTCACCGGGGGGTGGATAGGTTATTGTTCGAAATAGTTCCCCCTCTCCCCGGATCGACTTTTCCCACTTCTTCCTCCTGCCTAACCGTCGGAAATAGCATTGGCGAAGAAGGGGCGTGGGCAGAAGAGGCGGCGAGAGGAAGGTATTAACATACACACTACATAGACATATATAAATATATACAGATAGACAGTGCATACTCACAAATATTCCTTATAGCCGTAGTACAGGTACCAGAGTGGCAGCATCTCGCTCGCTGCTTGTCCTTTTGCGACGGGTCGTTCGTGAGTGCCTTGTTCGCTGATCGGGCCCTCCGCCTGCAGACAGACAGACAATGTAGGCAAACAGACAAGAAAGGATATCGGGGCCGCTGAGACGGTGAAAAGCGAGCGCTCCGTTGACCTGGAGGGGTGAGACCTGGCTATATTTAAAACTTGGCAGGGGAGGTTCGGCGAGAGGCGAGTAGGACGCTTTCTCTTTAACCCTCCAGGATGCGCCACCAGTCGAGTATTGATCAACGCTCCCTTCGACCCGCCAAAGCCTGTCCAATTCAAAACAGAGTTTCATTCATAAAATAATTCATTAATATAAGCGTTTACAATTCAAAATGCTACAAATTGTTTATGCCATTTATGAATTTATCTAACTTTTTTTTTTTTTAATTGACATATCAAGTCCCCACTAGCTCAATATCAAGTTGCCTCTAGCACAGTTCATGCTCAAAAAATTGTCAGCAAATTCATATCCAGTGGTCAGACATACTTCATTCGAGCAACAGTGAGCTTCACGAGGTCTTTGATCTGCCTACAGTGGATGAATTCATTTAACGTAAACATATCAAATTTTTCGACTCGCTACAATACTTGACAAACCCGGTGTTTAACACGATAACCCCCTCTCCGTTCCCCTATTGATGGCAGGACACTGTTGCAGCAGGAACGCTTTAGTCTTAGGTTCTAGTTTTAGATGTTAGTTTGTAAGTTTTTCTCCTAAATTGTAAACAGAAGGTGAGCCCCATCACCTAGTATTATATTTATTGCATTGTATTTTTCGCGTCAATCTGTTATTGTTATGTAACCCAACCTCCTTCGAATGCATCAGCGCATCGCAGAAAGAGGAGAAATTAGTAAATTGAAATTTTGTAAATTGTTAAAAATGTTATAATTAATTAAAGAAGTTTAGGGGAAAAAAAAAAAAAAAATACATATCCAGAGGTCAGACATGCTACATTCGAGCAACAGTGAGCTTCATGGGCTCTTTGATCTGCCTATGGTGGATGAGTTCATTATACGTAGACATATCAAATTTTTTGACTCCCTGCAATACTTGACAAACCCGGTGTTTAACACGATAACCCCCGCTCTGTTCCCCTATTGATGGCAGGACGCTGTCGAGGCAGGAACGCTTTAGTCTTAGGTTCTAGTTTTAGGTTTTAGTTTGTAAGTTTCCCTCTTTGTAATTTGAAGGTGAGCCCCATCACCTAGTCCTGTTTATTTGTGTATTTGATCTTTTCACTGTAAAAAGAAATGTTGTATTTTGTAAATCTACCCTCCTTCAAATGCATCTGCGCATGCAGCACGAGGAGTATTATATTGTTAATCTTGTTCATTGTATTTTGATCATGTATTGTAAAAGTGGTTTTAATAAAAGGGATTTTGAAAGCAAAAAACAAATAATACATATCCCTCTCTTTGTGGACTCTCACCACCTTCCTGAAATCACCCACACCTCTCTAGAGGTCATCCACACTCCTCATCCTCTACACACATCCTCCAAATGGGACTCCCCCAGAGAAAGGCCCCTCACAATCCAAATAAATTTCTCCTTTTTATTTTTCCCTTATCCTATTTTTTATTAAGTTTGAGAGCTAAAAAAAATACATATTCCCTTTACCTTATAGAGTCTTATCAATGAAGTCAAGTATATTGTGTATCATTGTACTTGTATTAATTATATAACTTTTATAAAAAACAACCGAAAATGTACATAATGTAGCAACGCTACAGGACATATAAAACTAATATGTGAATAGGATCGAATAAGAAACTATAATGAATAATTTTGTCATTTTTAAGGGGATAGAAAAAAAAAAAATACATATCCCAACTAACTGCCAAATTGCTGATTTCTAGTCAGCTGTTGATGTACTTATTGCCTTCATCATTAAACCAATGAGCAATGGATTTCTGACTACTCATTTCCATACAGGCTTTATCGTCTATAAAAGTGTGCGACCAAATAAAATTTCACAATATATTAATTAACCCAGATAAGACTAATGTTATACAAATCAAGAGAAAATGGCTGCATGGAGATTGAATGTTATGACTGAATGTAGAAAGATTAGTGCAGAATCTCAGTGGAAACTATCATGAATATAGCTTTATGCACTGAGTAGTGAAAGAAGAAAGGTTAGAAGCTGCCCGAGGATTCTTCAACAGTTTTAAAGACAGTATTGTCAGTCAATAAGAGAGGGGTATAAAATAACTGTCTATTGCAGTAAATCTCTGACAAATACAAGTGAATCGAGGAACCCTCACAACAAATATGAAAACATTCAAGCTGTATAAAAAAAATCATTTGTACAATCTTTTATTAACAATATTGTTTTCAAATTTTTTTCCAGGGTGTTAATCTCGCCATTTCTTCTTTTCCATTCTTTTAATGTTGTTCTTTACATCTTCTTATGTAATTTTAGTGTATAAATTTCGAGTTGATTCACATCATATTCTACACATACAATTTGTTAAGGATTGAGAGAAAAAGAGCTGAAAGAAGAAAAATTGTTCACAACATCCCCATCAATTAAGTCGAAAACTCCAGCTCATAGGTAGGGTAGGGGTAGTGATGGAAAACATAATATTTTCTGGAAAAGAAGGAACATTTTTAATCTTCCTGATTTAAGTTTGTTCATGTTTCAACCCATCAAATTGAAAAAAATAACACTCAAGTTATATATAATTTATCAGCCATAAAATAAAATAAAGTGAAATACAACTTCTTAAAACAAGTTCATTCATCAGGATGCAATATAACTTGCAATTCAGTACGGCTGAATTTGAGTAGAAACAAATTTGTGGTAGAGAATCTGTTAGTTTTACAATATATACTTTCTAACATCTTTTTACCTCAAATTTCCTGATTATATTATTTGATATGACATCTGAATATTTAAAAGGAATTCTCATAAAATATGAAACTCTTTTCTGCATAATATTTGGTACAGCCAAAATAGCTTTCAAAATAAGTATAGGTTTATGAAACAAAAACATAAATTAAGCTTAAGAAAACATCTACAAAGAATACTGCAAGTTTAGTTTTTCTGAATGGTTTACTTGATAAGTTTAAGAGAGAAACAATTGTTTTAAAAAAACAAATAAATGTCCCGTGAGGTCATCCGAAGCCAATATGAAGTAGTTGGCAAATCAGTTTCATGGTACAATGAAAATTTTGATTTTATGGACAAATTGTCAAAATATTGTGTTTTTTATACATAGAAAAATTGTTGCAAGTCCCTTTTGATGCAAGCAGTAGTGACACAATCAAAGTATCCTTTGTCAAGTGTTTCTGCACTACTTACCAGCTAGTTCGTAAGGCCATTGCTTCTCAACCGTTTCTGAACATTGTCTTCAAACATGTTTTCATAAGATAGCCTAATGATAATTATATAAATTAAATATTATATAGGAACTGAAACCTAGGTAGGAGTTTATGAACAACTTCTATCATAAGTCAATCTTTACTTTGAGCTTGAAGACTTTACTAAGGTTGGTGTTATGTCAAGTGAAATGGAAGTCAGTGCCAGTCTCAAACCATCTGTTTGTGTGATGCCTGCCTGGTACCTACCTACATTTTCTTCTATTTATCTTAAATATAGAATTGTTAATAATTTTTTTCTCACTATTTTTGATTCCCCTCCCGCCAGAGGCCGATCTCCTGCTTTATCGCTCCTCCCATATCATCACCCCTGTTTAAAACCATTGGCTAAGACTACTTTACAAAGGATCTAATGCATTATAATCAATAAATTTACTTATCACTCTTATTGTTTCTTCCACTTATTTTTATTTAATGTACTTACTAATCATTAACTTAAATTGCAAGCGATAAAAGCAATTTTCTTCCAAGACTTTCCTAAGATATATTGTGGAATAGAATCTTTTACTGTACTGATAACTAACACTTGAAAAATGTATTAAATTCACTGAGATGGCTTGTGACATAGTAATTACATTAAGTAACTTCTTATTTTCTCCACTTGGTTAAGGACAGATAAAAAAAAAGGTAACACAAAATTAATTTAAAAGCTACTCCAACAATAAAGTTTTGTGCCCAACAAACAGAAATCTTTCATTTAATTTTAACCTGAACAAATTTTAATATCAACATTTTAACTATTTACAATTTTTTTTTTTTTTTCAAATGGTGATTTACAGTGATTGAGATAATTTATCAAATAAAATGAATTATTTTTCATGAACAATATCAAGTAGTTTTTTTCCTATTTAATTCAATAAGTTTTGTTAAGAAACTGAGATAGACACCTCGGACATCTTTTGAATATAATTTAATTTATAATTAATGTAAACAAAGTTTGGTCAGTTAAAAAAAACAAATTTTGATTTAATGGGCTAAAAATGGCAAGGCAACTAACACTACAATAATAAATATAAATGAAGAATTATAAGGATCACAAGTATTAATTCACCAAGCAGAATTACAAACTAACTTACAGGTAACAAATAGATATAGTTCACTTACTTTCTTTAACCTTATTATTGATAAACACAGAAACACAATACTTGACAAGTTACAAACTATTTATATGGTCAAATATTTTTTAAAAAAATAAAGAAAGGGACTGTTGTTGATAACTAAAAGAAGTTGCTGCACATTCTGTAAACTACAGTAATTCTGTTTAGAAATGCTTGGTGCAACTATTGTTGTGCAACATGGTTTGCAAACACCTTTACAATTATTTACAGTAAGCTGATAAATACAGGAAAATTCTTAGACCAGAACTTTTAATTAGATAATTATTGAGTGATTTTATTGAACATTTATGTACTTTTAAAAACAAATATTATTTATGTTTAAAACAATCTGTGTTTATTTATGGCAGTCAATAGGCATGCTAGACCATAACAGGTTATTTTTAAACTATGTATCTTGAGTCAGATTTAACTGTAAGTTCTTAATTATTATTATTAGTTTATTGTTGTTGATACCTTCTTTCAGAAGATATTAAAATTGGTGTTTTGCTAGAATTAGCAGTAAATCTCAACAACTCAAGCACTCAAATCATTAAAATAATACTCAATAAATTTTAAATCTAAGAATCGTTTTTGAAATAAACTAGAGAGGAAGATCAAAGAAAGGAAGATAGAAAAATTAAGATTAAAGTTTAAAATATTAACAAAATGGCACCTCATAATAATTAATTTTTATTTATGGCTGTTTATTGTAAAAAAGATTAAACAACAAAAGAATAATACTAAAACATTTTACCTGTAACTTCTCCTGGACACAGAAATGTAACTAGTGCTAGTGGACGTTCAAAAACAGGAAAGTGTTTAAAGCACACAATGACAAATATACGAGCAAACTGCGTTAGATTATTTAGATTGTAAATGACTCAGTTACGTGATTCATCTTCAGATGACAACTACTTTATCTCCAATATATTCTATTCATAGAAGAATTGAAAAAAAAAAAAAAAAGTATATGAAGTGAAGTATGAGAATTATTAAGCAAATTTAAAGTTGTGTTTAAATCCTTCTTAATACTAAATTTATGATCTTACACAAAATAAACTTGGACTGTCATCCATCTTACCTGCTACAGTTCAATTTTAAATTCAAACATACTAAAATTAATAATTGTACAGTGCTGGAACAAGCTTATAAAAACCGTATCTACTACAACAAGGTATTTGCTCAGCGATTAGAGGAGACCTATTTAAATTAAGCTATTTAAATACAGGGATGAATTACTGATTGCTATTGACAGCTGCAGTGAAGAGAAAAGGAAATGATGATTTAGTACTGGTAGAGCTTATGGTAGCCATCCGCAAGTAACAAACCTGTTGTTATAAATTTGAAATACATATTTTTTTATTTTATATACAAAATTTGGCCTTATTTTATTTATTAATTATTTAATCTGTTTTTTTTTCTATTTCCAGGAAACATTTATTTGTTTTTTATTATTAACTTAATTTATTTTTCTTTATTAAATACGTAAAGCATCATAGTAAAATTGTAGAAACACTATGATATGTACTTTCATACATGTATATAATTTTTATTATGGTAAATGTAGAAGTAACCAATAAATACCTACTTTGGAGGGCTTACTCCGATGTATTTAATGTTGAAAAGCTATGAAATAAAATAATTAATAGAAAGTGTCCATAGTAAAAATTGAACAAAAACAGTTGATAGAAATTAGAATTTTAAACACTTTTCCTGATGTTCTGTTATTCTGAAAACGCTCTGATTTTATTAGGGATATATTGTCATTATTTAGACATTTCGGAGATACGAAACAAGTAATAAAGCAAACTGTATATGTACAGTTTGTTAAATAATATTTTAGCCAATTTAGGCGTTGAAGCAACTATCCATAGCATGTTATACATTTTTCATACTTTCTGGGCATGGTGAACAAAATCGAAAAATATCAAGTAAAGAAAGATTTACTATTAAATTGCAATTCACCACTAACTTATAGTCCCGGTCACTTCAAATAATCGTATAAAGACTAAATGATTGTCTTAATTTTCACAAGAGTAATATTTTATTTGAATAATGCCAAGCACTGACTGTGGCTAGCTGGATAAAAAACAAAGGAAACCTTCTGTATACTATGAGGTCAAAATAAAACATTTCAACAAGTAACAGCCTTACAAGCAAGAGCTTACAAGCAAACTATTGAGCAAACTGTCTTTGTTTTGTTATAAAAATAAAAAATATGTTATTATTACTTTTGAGATTAGAGAGAACAGTACCAATATTGGTACAACTAGGTATCTCCAGAAAGTTCAACAAATAATCCCAAACTAATTATTTTGTATCAATATTTTATGGCAAAGTCATAAAATTTATATTATGATAAACATGTCACTCTTATAATCCTCATCACTGTTTCCAATATCAGTCCAGATATGTGATATTTTACAGTACAACGAAACAAACAAACAAATATATCATTTCAGTGAAAATGTTTTAATCATGCTTTAAAAAAAAAAGTTTTAAAACCAAATTGCAAGTTTGGGATGACAAAGATCACTATTCGTCAAGGATATCATAGCTATTTAATAATCAAGAAAACTCTAAAACTTATATGTATTTTTTAATATTTGGGTTTGAATCGACAACTCTTACTTGTGAATGGTCCGGTATTATGTTGCAGACAGGGTCTGGATCCTTTCCTTCATCTCTTCCTGATTTAAGGTTTGTTTGTTGTTAGGTTATATATATACATACAGGTTATTTGATATATAATATATCAATAATTGTCATGTGTGTACTAAAAAATTCAATTAATAATTCATTAACCATATGCAGAAAGTAACCAATATATTTACTCTCTAGGAATAAATTGAGCAATTACTGTAAAAGCATAATAGGCTACCTCTATTAACTTCTTAAAATATCTTTTTCACATAAGAAAAATGACAATTAGGCTTTTGTCCCACTTCTAGTTACGGAGATTCTAGGTTTGAATCCTAAGAAGGAGTAATTATATGTTTTGTATGATGCTTTGTAAATCAGAGGAAGTGGCTTGCTGATATGACAGCTCACCCTTCCTGCCCTCGATAAGTGTACACAATGGTGTAAACTCTCCTCTTCTCTGGAAAAAGGTCTTATCTTTTAATTAATCTGGGATTTTTACTAACCATGCAAATAGCTTTGTTCTATTTGAATAACTTCATAGTTCTGGAAGAGGTTTCGGAAATAAATCAATTCATAGAATTCATTCAGTCATAAATTTTGTGACATGTCATCAGATAAACTGTTCTATGTTTACTTCATCACTTCAGCAAAGCTTTAAACAGTTTAAAACTATTCACATATTATTTGCCAGACAGGTTGAATAACAATAGGTGACTGCGTTTGTAACATTTTTTTAAATAATTGTTCCTTAAAATTGTTTAAACTCAATCCTATAAGGACAGCACTGAAAGACATCAAAGCAGATTTAATCATTGTTTCATGGGTGGATATTAAGTAGGAATCCTGCAAAATGTTCCGTTGTCTCTGCCTTGAAAAACTCCTAATTTTTTTCTACATAGAATGGCATTGGAATTGTGTGGGTTTTACAGAGGATAGTTTAGCCGAGGTATACAGTTTCTACTTGAGTAAACCCCTATAACAGCTTTAGTTTTTTATTTATTTTAGGTTTTGTTTATTTATGTGTGACCCTTACGTGCTCCAGCTGAGGGATGAAAGGGAGGTCTAAGAGGGTTAATGGAATAAATTCACTTTTATGCTAACCATTACTTCAACATATTTATTTCTATGGTCATGGTAGACCCTATATGACAATTTTATAGCTACTTACAATATGCTGCAATGCCTAAAAAGGGGTAGAAAAAATATGCATGAAACTTGCATTAAAGATGTTTATTTACACATAGCTTACAAAATTTAATTTAAAAAAAAACTATATACAGTTCATATCATAAAATGACTTATGTTAGCCGCAGTTGATCCGGTTGAACTCCACCTGGACAACAGCAAGTGATGATATAGTCGAATTCATCGCAGAGCCGTTCTATTGCGATAGGGCATTTGGTATCTATTGCACACAAATAAGGGACCCTTTCTGAAATCAAAATCATATGTTATTAATATAGCAAAGTTTAAAGGAAAATATAAGGTTTTCTGATTTAGGTGGCTGTCGCATGATACTAAGGTTCTGGGTTAAGACAGTGATATTATACATCTTACACAATGGCTTAAACTTTCTTCAAAAGTTAAAGAATATATACATATGTATGTTACATCATATTGTTAAATAAACAGGGCAATTTATCTATTAGTACAATTAGAAATGTAATAGATTGCTATATAAAGCTATTAGGTTGTAAGTTGGGTCTTTTATTAATCAATAATTAACGTAATTCATCCCAAACTAAATTCTATTGTTAATATACTGTTTATTGCTATTAATATTTATTATGTACAGTGATGTTTGGCCTTACAACAAAACAGCTTGGTAGTCATTGAACATTGAAAATGATGCCCAAATCTGTTAAAAGGCCAATGTAATAATAATAAAATTCAGTGTAAAAAAAAACATAGATTTATTGTTACTAATTGATAATGAATGGCTATTGTAAAGTTTTATGGACGTATAGGATATATATTAAAGTGTAGGCGAAGTTTATATAGGATACATACTTTATTGGTTTATTTTCTAGCTATTGCAGCAGCAGTCTACCATATATCTGTAATCTGTGCAAAGCGGTTCCCTAAAGATGGGACATTGGAGGTTCCCAGGGCATGGAACTCTAATTGAGTCTAGAACATTCAAATAAAAATCATAAATAATTAAGATTATTCTGATATTAAATTTACAATTTCATTAATTGTAGCGTTGATTATTATGGTTCAGTATTTTTTGTGCTAATTTTTCAGAGCAAAATATTGACCAGTTTAGGATGCTGATGTCCTTTTTAGTTAAAGTGGTGAAGCTTTATTTTTGAGAGGTATACATGAAGCTGTATCAGAAATACCGGTGCCAACTCTCAGCCTCTGTACAGTTGGCGAGGAGATAGAGGAGCTCAAAGCATTTCCATCACTTGGAAGTTCAACGGAAGTACTCATGGCACTGATGAGGACGATAAGGAACATCCGAAAAACTAAATAGGGCCTTCGGTCAAATTTAGCATCTCTCTAAGAATATTTTTACAATGAGGATTTAAAATAATAATGTTGTGAGTCTTTCTTTGCTATTTGGATATTTGGTAGATTGCTGATACCAAGAGGATCCAAGAACTAGCTGGGAGTAGTTGAAATGAGGATTAACCAAGAGACTGGAATATCAGGAGGCAAGTTTTGCTTTCAAATTGAAAATTAAATCTGTGGCAAAGCATTTCACGAAATGATGAAACCGACCGACTGTAGTTGGTAGATGCGCTAGTGCACCATAGCCACCAGGGTCACTTTGATTTGAGGCAATTTTGTTCAACCAATAACTAAACATTATCAATTGATTAAATGGAAGATGGGCTATCTTTATTGCCAGTATCCAATTCTTACCTCTTTGGATTTTACATGACTGCTAGGAATACCCTAGCTCTGTATTGTCAGTGAATACTCTGTTGACTTATTTTGGTTATTAAAATGATGTATAATATAATGTACAATGTAATATATGTTCTGAGGAAACACTTATCAGAGCGAGGTGGACATATAACCACACACTGGTCTATTTTTTGTTAAGCTAATTGATTATTTTGAGTGTCAACTTTTAATAAATTTAATTAGAGGATCTAATGCGAATTGCTTACCAAAGAGCGAGGCGCAGCCGCAACAATACCCATGAACGACCGCTGGGTTGTTCCTACAAGGGTAGTTGGGGCAGGTTCTGGGGGGCCCGCACTTGGGTTTTTCACCCAGAAGGAAGAGGTTCAGCCATGGCCTAACTGAAACAGACATAAATAGTGAACAAGTACAAAGTGTAAAATTGGCAAGCGAGGGTATGCTAGGAAAATAATAGGGAGAAATTAAAGATTGTTTTCGAGTCTATTATAGTTGCAATATTCTACATCATGAACGTTAGAGAATTTACCCTTCAATCTCCTTTTAGGGAAATCCCTCCTTCACAATAGGCGCCAGTGTGCTACCATTTTTTAAGTTACAATAACCTCCTAAAGTCCTCTGTCGCTTGTTTTAAAATAAATGTTTATAAGAAGTAAAAAAAATTAGACAGGACTAATAAGCTATGACTTTTTTTATTAGTTCTATACATTTGCCGTTGATCTAATTCGATTCAAAATTCGATCTTCTTCCCCCGATGGGTTTGTAGCCAGCATTCGCGAAGAAAGGTATGAAATTATAGATTTTTTAGGTGTTTGTCTTTAGAGTACAGCCCAAAATAGTTGAGGAATTTAAAGACATCCGGTTCTGTAGTCAGCTGGACATGTTTTACCGCCGGATACTCACACAAAGATGCCAGATCTATGGTTTCACTGCTGTTTCCGGTGTCATCCAAGTCGAAGAAGATGGCGACGCAGCCGGGTGCGGCCAACGCTATGAGGAAGACCAACGGGTAGAGAGTGCACATGCTGCAGGTGATACTGGCATTGCCAGCGCAAAAGCATATTTAATAAGGGCCTCAGGCAAGGACTCTCACATTATCATGTAAAAATACAGGAAGAACATTGAAGCCTAGCCCGAACGTGATCCTGTACAAAAGCAAGCCTCAATTATTTATTTTTTTGTACGTTTCTTTGTTTTTGACGATGTTATTTGACAGGATCGATTACAAACCATGAATAGTTTTTTGTGAGGACATAAGAATGATTAAAACAATTCTTGTTTTCGGGTCAATGAGATAAAAATTACGACGGCTTCAAGTAAATGCATTTATTTTGTATTTTTTGTTTGTAAACCAATCTAGCAAAGTTAGACATCATTACATAATAAATATTTCTTCGTTATAGTAATTTAAATATGAAAACTCCTTAATCGTAAAAAAAAAAACTGGGATGATGTCCTCCATGAACCCCGGACGCAGAGAATTTCACCTCTCTATCTCCCCGTGTTATATGTTTGTTTAATAGGCAACACTGCAAACTTTTCAAATTTTCAAAGCAAAAACAATTTCTTTTTATTTATTTATTATTTTATCTGTATTGAAATGATTATATGCAATCAATACAAAGTATTTTAAGCAGTGCTTAGGACTTCAGTATCTAACGTCTTGTTTATTTTGGGGGAAAAGACTGATTAGCTGCATACAGAAATTTCTGTAATAAATTTCAAGAGTTTTGGTTGATACACACTGTGATAAACCAAAAATGGAACTATAAATAAATAAAATAAATATATAAAAAAAAGTCTTGAAGGCTTAAGAAAACTATTTTTATGAGGAGAGGAGGATCGTAGTTCACTTGTGCACAGACGAACAACTGGCTGTAGCCAAAGCGGCCGTTCGATATGCTTCATTCACTCGGTGAGTGATTGTATATGATGGCAGAAACGCCACAATGTTTAAATTATTTTATTTACAAAATTACATACTTAAAGCTCCTAATTTATGTAAAAGGTGTCTGTAGGGGAGTTGGCATTTTGAACTTTATTTTAATAATTTCCGTTACGACATTAGAAACGTGAGAACCAATTACGTTTTTTTCCCCTTCCTTCGGTCATTAGATTTAATGTAATAATTTTTTTTTTAACTTACATTCCACACATATTCATTTAATACGTAATTAAGAACACATCGTACGAATTAACTTCTCTAAATAGCTGTAACCATTTCTTCAAAGATATAATTGAACATTGGGCCGTATATAAACAAAAATATTATCTAAAACTAAAATTATTTAAACTAAATTTAACAGCTGCGTCTAGCGTCGTAGGGTTGCGATTATGATGCACAAAATTTGTACCTTGAAGTTTAAATGGACGAATAAAACAATTTTTCAACTAGAAAATATCTTGTAAGTTTGTAAGATGGCCAAAATGTATGTAGACCGTAATGTTTTAATTTACAAGTGAAAGACTTAGATCCTGTACTCAGTTGGGAGGAAGATTTGAAATTGGTATTTAGGTAGCACTGTTTGTGTTCTGTATATTGTTATAATCATTTGCCAACTTGGTCGTGTTTGAATAAATAATAAAAACGAGTTTTCATATCTGACTTTTTCAACATACTTATGTTATCTTTTAAGGTAATAAATGCCCTAATGCAGAGGAAGGCATAATTCAATTAGCTTAATGGACACGGATATGCTTGCGAGATGAGAATATGGCTTTCGAATGAATGTTTTGAGGGAATTAAGAGCCGAAGGTCGGATGAGGTATTAATATTTAGGATGGGTCGCTGCTTGTGTTTATTCAACGAGTACATTACAGGCTATTGGTTCGCTTCGGAACATTTTACATACTTAACACGCTACTCTACAAACACCAGCTAACTAGTCCATGTAACAACAACTAGGACTGGCTATTGTAATTTATTGTAATATTTACTAGTACTTATTGTTTTCTCGAGCTCCCGGAACATTAAGCACTCAACATGTTTGTACTATGTAATTTTTTTTTGGCTTATTTGGTTTCATATTTTTTTTTTTCTTGCAAACTATTGAATAAGTTTAAAATATCTTTACAGCTTCTATTGTCGGTTCATGTTACGGTTTTATCGACCATTTATCGATTTTTTTAAAGGATTTCAGTGATCAAGATGGTTTAATAGATGAAATGAAGCTATTTTTGGCCAAAAATAAACTGGTTTATTCTCTTTATTAATATTTAAGATGCCTAAGTCGATTCTCCGTACTTCATTTCGTTTCTATGCATTTCAAAAATAAAATTTAATTTATAATTGATGTATAAAATTGTACCACTTTAAATTAAATTATCGCAATTAAAAAAATGCGAGCCTAGCACAATACAATCTAGTAGCATTTCTAGATGCGCAATTTGTTTTTGACATCTTATGGCATCAAGGATTGCTTTGCTAAGAAAAATAAATTTTTGAATGAAAAATGAATTTAAAATCATTTTTAGATGCCTTTTTTTCTTTCAGACCTTACTAATGAAGGAGTATCTCAATGAAGTCCCTTAAGCTTCTTGCTGTATTCATTTTATTTAATGCAGTACTGTACAGACTTCTGCATTTTGTTGTAGTTTTTTTTTTGTTTTGGTTCCTTATAGGTGGATCCATCTATGACTTCATTGACTTAAAAGGATTTGAACAATTTTTATTTTATTTCATAATTATTATTATATTCCTATAGAGGTTTTACTCTTCATTTTAGATTCTCATTATTTTTTTATTATGATGTAATAGTTCTTTTTATTTTTCAGATGTGAATTCGTTATCTGAACATTAATGTTATTCATAGGGGCCTTCGTCCCGAAATAATTTTTTTGTCTTCTCTGTCTTATTCTAAGGCATGGGTGGATTAATGAAAAATTAATTCAATGGTACAAAATCGACACTGAATACTTTCACAATTTGACGAGACAGGTTCCCTTATTATTATTATTATTATTATACCTCAACAACAAACCACAAGACATTTTCGACTATGTGCGCTACTTACGACTATATCTTCATGGAGAACACACACACATAAGTTTGAAATGACAAGAAATACAACGACGCTGAAAACCCTCGTTGGACGACTTTAATCTCTACCTTTAGAAAACAAACGCACTGTTTTTGTAATACAGTGGAATCCCGATATTTCGAATCCCGATATTTCGTATCCCGATTATTCGTATTTCCGGTTAATTCGTACAAATTTTCCGGCCCTAGAGAAAATCCTGGTAAGTGGTATAAAAACAATGCATTTCAATCCCCTCGGTAATTCGTAATATTTTTATGCTCGAGGTCACTTAAAACGTCTTATAATACGTATTTCCAGCTTAAAAACCTCGTTAATTCGTACTGTTACAAGGGAAAGGGAAAGAGGACAGTGAGAGACCAGAGAGCAGAATGAGTGCGAAATAAATGTTTTATATGTAATTCGTACTATTTTTACTGAAAGGAAATAAGGAGAGGAGAGAGGGAAAATTTTAGGAGTTGTACTAAGCTTTTCTTTCGTTTCTACAGTTACCATGCCTCCGAAAAAAGTTAGCCTCTATTAAAGAGAAACAACAATCGTAAACGCCGTGCCCAGTGGCTTTAAGCAAATTGACGTATCCAAGCGTTTTAACGTCCCTCGTTCCACGATCACATCAATCCTGAAGAACAAGGACAAAATCACTTCCCAGACATCAAGCAGCAAAGTAAAACGCTTCAAGACTGGTGATTACCCACAACCCGAAGAGAGCTTAAAAAAGTGATTTTTTTCGTACAAATGATTGGTGTTTATTTAATCTAGAACATAAGTATATATTTTTAGTTTAGTATTAAGCAGTGTTTATTGCATAGTTTTTATCCTTACTACATTGTACATACTTCTTAATACATACATGTTTGTATTAATACGTTTTTTAATTTTGTATTCCCGAAAATTCGTACCAAACTGTCAGTCCCTTGACAATACGAATTATCGGGATTCTACTGTAATTATCACAAACCGGCATAGGCCTACGCACTCGTACTATGGGGGATCACTATAGGATGTATTCAATAATGCTTATACATATCGCATACTCACCATGATACCTATCAAAGCGAACATTACACACAGACCTAGGTAGTACCTTTACTAGCATAAGACACAGATACCAGTCATCCTATAACACATGCATAAACAATGTCTTCAGTCACACTTCTGACAAAGGCTGTCCGCAGAGTGAAAAGAAAGTGGAAGCGAGATCCAGGTATATACAACCACCACATATCTTCGCTGTACACAGCTGAACACGTGACTAACTCTTATCGAACCAGTCTCTTGAGGCAGATTTGACGTTATGATATTATTGAATAAAATAAATAAATGCGAGGCTACTGGTTCTTGAATCTGCTGGTAGCATCGTTTCTAGCCTTCAATGTAGCCTGGCGCGCGTGCGCAGGTATGGATTTTCTCCTCGCCTTGTACGGTGCTCTTAATATTCGCACGAAATACAACTCACACAGCTGAGTACAATTCTGTTTCAACTTGTACGATCGTGTTGTTAAAGATCGACTAACTACAAATTGCGGTTATTATAAGTGATCATGAGCGTATATTTGTCGTACGAAAAATTGATAGCAATGGATAATCAATTAGCCTTCAACTAGTTTACATTGCACTAAACGCGTCATTATTGATGAGATTAAATGTTTTTTCCCCGTTTATTGGAGTCAATTAATTTAGTTTCATTTGCCTACGGCCATTTGTGAGTTCTAACGCTAACATATAGAAATATTCTCACAACAAAAGAGCATCCATTAATATGATTAACAGCGTTAGTACCGACAAACTCCTCCATTGCGCATCCGCCTCTTTAGCTCAGTGGTAGAGCACTGGTCTCGTAAACCAGGGGTCGTGAGTTCAAACCTCACAGGAGGCACATTATTTTTTATAATCTGTCTAGTTTTTTAGATTCTGCCTCACAAATTAACTGTATCATTAAACAATATGTCATATAACTTCAGAGAATATTAATTAATGATGTTTTATTTATGTGCAGAACTAGTAATGTCAATCTAGAAATCTATGGTTTATTGAAAATTATCTAAAAAAAGTAGCGTTTCTTTATAAATAAGATTATTCTCAATCCTTGATGCTTTATTTTGCTAATGATAGTGTAATAAACTGATATATTTTATTTAATATTATTATTATATTAAATAATAATATTATGTTTATGTACATAGATTTATTACAGAAGTAAAACTTTTAGTAAACACCTTGTTTAGCTAGAGTGTTATCCACATATTGTGTTCAACTCTTATTATCAGGATTTTAAAGCGTGTCTCATTTATCAATAATTACTTATAATTGTGGGACCTATAACACAACAAAAATTGCTAACGTACTTTATTAAGTTCTTCAAAATAAAATGTATAATACAATGTCAGAAATTTCATCATTCTATTAGTCTATTAATTATTGTTCAAAGTTTTGTTTATTGTTATAGGTTATGTACTAACAATACCATTGAAATCAGTTGCATTTTAACATATAATTCCTAAAGATACCTTGAAATATTTTTAACAATAATATTGACATGAAATGGCTTAGGAATAGATTTTGAAACATAAACTGATTATGTTTACTCATAAACAGCAGCGAGTAACAGTTTCATCTGTATTTTTATTACAATTACTTCAAATAAACAAGTTAATCGTAATTATAATAGATCCACTCTTCATTTTTGTTTATTATCATAAAAATGGATGGCAATATGCTAACTGGGAGAAATAAAGAAATGATAGCATACCTGTTCCTCATAATATCATTTTGTGTTGATTGTGAATGTGTAAATAAATTTATCACCTTGTATGTTGGTATGTATGATCGAACTGCTACATGATACAAAAGTGCAGGGTCCGAATCCCTGGACAGAGAATTTATTTCATATCACTGTACAAAAATGGGTACCGACAAAATATCCTACCTTTCCTACCATTGATTATAAACATTCAAAGTATAAATAAATAAACAGACAAATTGGTGTGCAGCCAATTTATATGAAGCACAATAAGCGAATAAAATAAATAAATAAAATGCAAGACATTTAGCTTTGGTGTATACTTTTATTTCAGATATTAAATGTTTTAACATTGGTTTAAGCTTCAACAGTTATTAGATCTAATTCATGGAGACAGTTTTTACTAGAATAAAAAATGTAATTGTTTCCATCTTAGCATTAAGTAAATATCTTATTAATATTGTGATAAAAGAGCGATCATTGCAATATTTACTCGATTTGAGTTTTGCCTGAATTCACTCAAAAAAAGGGAGTTATGTTCTACAAGATCGTTACAAATGCTAAAAAGCAGTTTTTTACATGATTGGCAAATATGTTTCCACTTTTTTGTAGTCTAATTTAAGAAGAGTTCCTCTTGTTAGCTTGGTCACTAATCAAAATAAAAATTTATGACTTTTTCCTAAGTTTAGGAACTGGCCAAAGAGGAAATCAAAAATAATTTAAATAAATTTCCATAACTAAACTTTTGATGTTATTGATAGAGAATAATGTTAACAGTAGTTCATTCATTTATACAAAATCATATTTTTACCTGAGTGTCTGGACATCTATCTGTTGCCAAAGACTCACAAAACTAAAGAAAAGTAATTTTACATGGAAAAGTACCATTTGGTATTGGGAAGAAATAAAAAATATATCCATCTGTATAAAACAGAGAAATCATTATTAATTAATTGTTTGATATTAAAAAATATAAATAATTTTTTATAATTTTTTAGTAGGGTTTCAAATAAAAGGTATCAGTGTCATTTTCATTGTGTTCAAAATTTTAACTCTCCAAGTGAATTTTTTCCAATTAATGCTCTAATGATGCTAAATAGAACATCAAAATAAAGAGCTCAAGCTCCTGATTAATAATATGTATTTTGCTGATGCTTTGACTGTAATCACAAAGCCATTAAAATTGTTTTTACAACCGTATCTAAAAACTTATTAAGACCTTTAGAATCAAAACCCGCTATATCTATGTACAGAAATTTTACAGGAGAGGCAAAAAACAACCGCAATGCAAGCATTTGAATTTGGGTAAATGTTTTTGGTGCTTTTGGAAACAACTGAGTTCTATGATTGTTTTAAGATGAGTTTTCATCGTCAACAACATCTTAGTTTTTTAGTAAACTGGGATTGTTTTTTGTCTCTCCTGTAAAATTTGTAAAAATGGATATAACAGGTTTTTATTCTAATGTCCTCAATGGTGTTATATATAACATTTAACTTGATTTTTTTTCCCTTTAACACTTACAATATCTACTTTTTTCTACTACGTTATCTTCATTATTTGAGAAATTGTTTTTTTTCAATATTATAAAGTTTAATTTAATTGTGAAAAAGCCCAATTTGGTAATGAAATAGGACTCTGGGTCCTTAACAAAGGTAAGCCCTTTATTTATTTATCATATTTCCTTGAGAAAAAATTGTGTGTAACTCGTACGGAAGAATTTTCTTAATAGTTTGGTTATGATATTATAATGCAATATATATATTTATAATAATCCCCCCCCCTCGAGTTAGAAATGTATCACTTTGGACACTATTTCAGCTTAAATAATTTATATAATATTTAATATATTATTTTTACTTAATATAATATTTATGGTTCATTGTTTCTGTAAAATTATAAATAAACAAGCTTATTTTAAGTTAGGGTCAACAAGCAAGTTTAACAAAGAACAGCCTAAGTATAGTCAAATTAAAATTTGGTTTTTCAGTAATGAAAGTTCCGGATAGCGTTTTATTTTTAGGGGTACATAATGATATTATTAATTAGTTAACTTATTTTGATTTGGGGTTTCGACTAAATTGAATTAAATAAATAATAAAACAGATCATTTTCGAGAAACAGAGGTTACAATGTTGGTTGCAGCAGTAGATGATAGATAGCGTTGAGGCCTCAAGGTGAGCACCATGAATGTCTCCTTCCTTTGGCTTTTTGGCAAAGATGGATTTTATTTAAATTTCAATGAATAAGGATTATAGATTTCAATTTAAAAAAAGGCTTATAGGTAGGTACCTTTAATATTATACTAATCTCAATGTTTTCCAAAGACTAAAATGTAATAATATTGATTTGTGATAAGATTTTACTGTTCATTTTTTTTATCTAATTAAACCTTGCTCACTTGGAATGCACTTAAGCATTTATAAATTTTCACTTAACTATAATTTTACTGAGTAATATTTTATTTCTAACATGTTATACACGTATATGTGCTTACTAATATTCTGAATTTTATGTTGGGCATTGTATAGAATGAGTCAATGAAAAATTGAATGAGCTTTTTGAATGTGTACTAAATCAGAGAAGGAGGGCCTGTGGAATTTTCAATGACTACGTGGACTTCCCCCGATAAATACTCATTTTGCATAAAAAACAGTCCAAAGTATCCATTAAAATGTTAGGTAACTTTGCGATTAACATAACAATTCTATAATTTTCCAGAGTATTGCTGTTTAAAAAAAGTCATTTACAATTGTATATTTGCACTATGGGTTTGCCATTAGGCTTGAGTCGCTTCACAATTCTATAATAACGTAAAGCATAAACTTTTCCCCTGTTCAGGCATCATCAAAAACTGAGTTATTTGTCTATAATGATATGATTAACATTTTATGTGTGTATCTAATTTACTTAACAATAATGGTCTATTTATATTACAACTTTTATATCTATTTTCTAAATTATTTAATAATGGTACCGATCCAATTAGGTATACACATAAAATGTTAATAATGTCTTTATAGTCGGATATCTCAGTCCTTGATGTTGCCTCGACAGGCGAAACATTGACGCTGTATGATATTGTTCCAATAAAAAAAATTGCAAAGAGACAATCTTTATTGAAAGCCCATAGTGAAAATGTAGTAATTCTATTTATTATTTATTTCTGTTAAAACAAAATTTAAATAAAAGGTGTCTGTGAGGGTCGTGGCTATTTAGGAACTGTATCGTAATTATTTACTAAATACAGTATGTATTTATGATAAAACAAAATTCCTTTGTTTTTAGGGTTTCATTGACTTTTTAATAACCAGAAATCCTTGTTTCAACCTGTGTGTCCATCTATCCTTCTCCTTGTGAATCCCTAGTTCTAAGTTAAGAAATGTAATTTTGCACGAAAGACCTATTTGTTATCGGGTTAAATTATTTTATGCTGATTATTAGCTAATATATACTTTAGAGTGGTATTTATGCAAGCACTCTATAAAAAATTATGTTATTATTTATTAATTTATTTACCTAGAGGGGATCCCTGGGTACACTAAATAATTAAACCAAGTTTATTGTCAATGAACTGTATAGATGCAGTCATACTAAAAATAATGGTTATGACTGTTTATGCTTGTATTAATTGACTCTTAATAATGCAAGCTGCAGTTAATATTCAATAATAGCAGTACCGGTGTTAACTGTAGCCTATAATATAGATATAAATGAAATGTAATATAATATAAATGAAATCTTCTTAGGAATCTTCTTCAGCCCAGTTTGACATCATGGATCAGGAGGTGTAGAAGATGGTTCCAGAATAGAATAGGCCACTTTGTCCAGGAAATTGATAAGACCAAAAACAGATGACAAACTTTTCATCTGTGTTGCCCAGATGTCTTTCTTACTTCCTCGATAATTCTTTTTCTAACCGACTGTATTACTTAGGGCCTTCAAAAGCTCCCACATTTTCCCCCTCCCCTGACTTAATGTAATTTTAATTGGTGGGAAGGAACATATTAAATATATAAGGAAAATGTAAGGAAATATAAACCTGGCATGGTTTATAGGGTGTGTAAAACCCAACTCATTACAAAAGTTTTTTAACTGTAATCCAATTTTTGTTAAATTGTCAGATCTTCTTGAAATGCAGTAAAAAAAAAAAAAAATAGGTGGTAATACAATCTTAACAAGCTGAACACGAAATTGGTTTGTAAAACTTGAAAAATAACTGGAACCTTTTATTTTCAAGTTATCCCCCTCAGTACAGTTATTTACTGTTAAACTGACATCAAATTCTAATTGAATACCAAAGAAAAATTAGCCTACTAAGTTTTTACCAATTATTTTACCATTATTTTTCGGCTATGTTTCATAGTGTTATATTTACTATTGGATACATTTCTTTGTCTTTCAACCTAAGCCGTTATCACAACAAATATATCTAAATTGAAGGCAAGCTAATTAGTCTGAGTTTGTGTTTTAGTGGGATCTGGTTAAAAAAAGGAAGATGTCGCCACCACTAGCCGAAAAAGTTTTGATCTGTCTGTCTCTCTCCCCCATCACACTGCAGGTACTAAGGTACTGTTTAGTCTAAATCTAAATCGTTGTGTATTATAATTATTTTTTCATCAATAGTGTTAAGAAAGATCGTTTAATATTATCTTAGACTCAATTTCACAATCATTTTATGTTCAATGAAATATATAAAATATGACAGTTTGCTATGCAGCAAGTAGAAACAAGGGAATATCATTTCATACAAATAACGAGTAAAAGATAGTTTAAAAGGCGAGATATTCCTTGTGGTTGTTTAATAAAGAATCTACCCGAGAATAATCTTTGTCGGGTACACTCTTTTAATGTAACATAGGATTTAAAGATCATTGGTAAACCTTGGGTTTGATGTAGTATTTTTCTCATACATAATAAAATCACCTGACCCCATAAGTTACAACAATCGTTTTGGAATTTTAACTGTATATGTTTTAACTTAAAAATTTAAAGTATTGGTTATTGTGCCCTACGGTTAAGGGCACAATAAAGATAAAAATACATATATTCCAAAAGATAACGTTTCAGGACTCAAAATTAAAATCAAACAAAATATTGAAGCTATTTACATTTTTTATTATTTGTCAAATAGGCGATTTTCAGTGATTTTAGTGCTTTTAGTAAAATAACGAGCGATATAAAAAAATATATTTAAGAGATTTTCTTGTTCCATCTTTTATGCCACTTGGATATATTTAAAAGTCATAACAAATGCAATCATAGAACCAGTTTGGGCTTAAGAAATTAAACTGCTGGAATCAGTCACTAAATCCTACGTACTGAGAATATAGGGGACAATTCGTAAACACGTGACAGAACTACCCTATTACGTTTCAAACGAGACAACACGCGCATACCATGGCAGATTACCTACACGCAAGAAGGATATCTGCTGTGCCAGTTTTGCTGCCATTGTGCGATTAAAAAGAGAGCCTTTTTATAAGAAAATGGCTAGTCTACCCGAGACCTTTGTGCCAGTAAGTGCAAAGATAAAATGATTCTATTGGTGATCACTCACCATTATTTTCAAACTCAATAACCGGAACCGTATTATCGCAGACTTTCCCCATGGGGGGCCTCCATTCTTCTCTAGCTCAATATTTCATCCACCGATTCCATAGGACCTCTCCAGCCTTGCAGGCACTTGGACGTCTCCTGGATCTGCCGAGAGAAGATCTGAATAAAAATCCGCGGGATACCTGATGACCTGTGGCAGAAACCATCCGGTCGCCGAGTTATTAATGATTGGTGCCATATGATGGAGTGGTGCCACTTCACACAGAGTGTGTGTAACCCCCAGGGACGTGGGATCCAGGTGACAAATGACCACTTGCCATGTAAACAGGGGGATCTGTCTGCGTCTCCTGATGGATCGGGGCGGCCTCAATAGTCCAGTTGATTGGCGAGGTATCCACCAGGGAGTCTTCCTCAGGAGAGGTTCATAGACCAGCCAGATCCAGGGTAAGGAGTCTGCAGCTGTGCCATGTCTTATCGGACAGCAGATATTCACCTTCCATGACTACTGCATGGCATGACGCACCCACAAAGTAAAGTCTAGTTATAGTCTTTCTTTAGGACAGGATCGTTGTTTACAGGGGTCTATATACTCGAAAGGTTAGTCACATCTTTGACAATATTAATTGCTATCAATAAATCAACTCGCATGTAACGCTGGCATTTTTGCATCGTAGATTCCTCAATCACATTCTGGTAAAATATAGTTATGGCGTGAATAAGAAAGAACGAAACTTAATTAACAACGAATTAACAATTTCCACCATGTTTTTTTTTTTTTTTTTTTTGTTTTTTTCATATCTCCTTGTTATTGTAAATTATGGAAATCTTTCTACATAAGTGAATCTATTTACAATAGGTCCATTATATGTCCTGTAGCTTGGCTACATTTTATACAATGTTTAATAATTACGATTTGTGATTCTTACAAAATATAAAAGTGTAATGCTCATTATACATTCATTTGAATCATTCATGTAACTCAGACTTGAGAAATACTTTTTTTCCCCTTCATTACATTCCCTTGTTATTAAAACTATGGAATTCAATATAGATTATTTAACAAATGAATGAGCTTCGCTACATTTTTTAATATTTTTGCATTGCGATTTGCGTTTGTTACAAAGGTATAATCTGTCTTATACATGCATTGTATATACGTGTTTAAAAGTGATGGGGCTCACCTTATGAATCATAAAACTTAAAACTAACCTACATCTAACAACAAAATCTAAACCTAATTTCCCCCGACAGTCTGTTGCCATCGATGCGGGAGGGGTGGTGGGGTCAGAGTGTTAAACACTGGGTTGGTTAGGTGCTGCAACGAGTCAAAGAACTTGATGTGTCTCCTGTGGATGAACTCACCCACCGACGGCACACCAAGCAACGGGTGCGGTTGGCGTTCTTCAAACAAGAGAGGTCATAACATTTTTCCACTGATCCGTAATGCTGTCTGTGGTCGGGGTGGACATTTTTGCCCAATCGCTATTATTTTAGCATCGAGTAACGATATCACAATGCAGTTTTTCTTATTACTTACTTCTAATAACAGCTATAATCCCTCGACATTTCGTTCATATGTTGGTGGTACGGTCGTATTAACATATAAAATTTCGTATTGCTTCAGTGAGGTTGCGGTAGGTAGCCAATATAGGTTTACTCAAATCATTTTTTTTTTTTTTTTTTAACTTAGCTCTCAACTGGAAATATAGGATGTGGGAAAAATAAAGGAAATTATTTGGGATGATGGGCTCCTTTCACTAAGGGAGTCCTATTTGAAGGAAGTATGAGAGAAGGATATGGGGTGTGGGATGCCTGAAAGAGGCGGGTGGATTCGGGAAGGTAGTGAGAGTCTACCTATGGTGATCAAATCCTTATAACATTGCGACCAGTAACGATATTACAATGCAGTCTCTTTTATCGGGTAGTAACAAACGTTACCTACTATTTCTCAAAATTTGGTTTGAATGTAGCAAGTGGTTTAAGAGGTACGGTCATGACAATATTGATATTTCCACTGATCTGTAGAGGCTGTGGCTTGGAGGGACAATTTTAGCGAATCGAACATAATGCAATAAAAAAGGCCTAATACCGCGCATCATAAAATTAAGGGTTTTATTACATACGGTTTGTGCCGGTCGTGGAAGATATAATTAAATAATTATTCTGTTGTCTCTCCGCAATTAATTTTTATTCAGCAAAAACCTTTTCGACAGCTATAAGCCAGTCGTTTATTCAGTTGCTAAAAGGAAAAGTCGTATGATAAGATGTTCTTTGCATCTTGTCGATAATCTTCTATTTGTTCTACCAACATAAGACATTTTATATTCTCCAGGCTCTATTCTACAGTAGCCTGTTATTCTGTACTTAAACTGAATCAGGTCTTCAGAGAATTAATTGTGCATAGTGAGTTCAGTGTTAATGGCTACACCAATACCAGCTTTCTTCAATAGCTGTTGTCGGAAATACAAAAGATGACAGCTTACAACTGTCGAAAACGTTTTTATTGAATAAACTATATTGTGGAAATTAAGGTTTTATTTAATCACAGTAATAATAATAAAATAAAATCACAGCTTCCATTAGAAGAGCGCAGTTGATCATAAGAAATTTCCATGTTCTGTGTATTTTCAATGTCGAATGAAATCTTGAAAATTGTCAATATGGACTCACTCACGAATACGCGAACAGACAAACTGACTACTCAACACTTAGGGAACCATTTTAGGGTTTCCTTGGTTTTTTTTTTGTTTTCAAAACGAGAAACCTTGTATTTTCAACCTTCTGCCTGTCTATCAGCTGGCCTTTGTAAATGTCCTGTGTTCAACCTTAAAGGTATTTTAAATCATACATAGAGGTCCCATCTCATAAAAGAAACACACGAAACATCATAAAATATGATACATTAAATACTTAGGATTAAAAAGAACATATCTGTCTATAATTTGTGGGAAAGACAAGAACTAAACAGACGCTTTGGGCAACTGTACAGACTACTTCGAAGGACATCCCATCTCTCAATAGAAAATAAACTACTAACCTACAAAGTTATACTTAAGCCAATCTGTAGATACTGAGCTACGGGGAACAGCAAAAAAGTCTCATCCCTATAATCCTCCTCGGAGACTAAAACGGCAGTGGCCTCGTGACCTGCTATAAATTCGTGACAGTGGGAGTTTCTCCAATCATTTCCTGAGCGCCTGTGGCTCCCGCGCTCTGGGTCAGCCTCCACTGGCTCTTATCCTGTGAAGCGGCTGACGGTGCAGCGTGGGGGACTTCCCAAGACCCCGCTTCGTCTCCGACAGAGGTGATAACCATGTGGATTTGGGAGGGTTCTGGGCTGTTTGTATATATAGTATGAATGAGCGAGTGAATGAAAATTGTAAATTGGTATGAACGAGATCATTTATCATAATTACTTATAGCCCAATCAGGCAGATTGTAATTTTATCATAGTAAAGTTGTTGTTGTTTAAAAAAAATAAAATTTGTGGGAAGACAAAAATCATATAATTCTTCAATATGGATACACGTTGAACGTTTTATTCAAGAACAAAATTAAGGTTGGATTTATATGTAATTAAAAATTTATTTCTGACTGTAAAGTCATATAAAAGGGAGTTTTAGTACATTTTTTATAACATTATTATAAATCAATTTAAGACGTTTATATATACATATTAATTAATTTATATTTGTTTAATGTTTTTATTTTCTAAACACCCCCAGAGACCCTTGTTTTTATCCCTTTGTCCCCCTCTATGTCTTTTGTGGTCATCGTCAAAACCATATTTGACCTAGAGACATATAATTTAAACATGCAAGTTTCATTTGTTGATCAGACGGAATTAAAAATACTTCCAATTCTCGCCTAATATTATCGTGTTAATTAATTTCTTTATATTTAAAAAAAGGCATGCTTCTGTATTATATTGTGGAGTGTATCAAATTAAAGATCTCCACTTTGTTATAGCACGGTAAACAGATAATATGGGTTACGACATCAATTGACAATAATTACAAAAAAAAGATTTAAATCCCTTTTTCTTATACACTGATGAATGATTTTTTCCAGTACCTGACTCTCCAAAATGCAAAAATTTAAACCAAAATAAAGGTAATTAATTGCTTAGTATTTAAATAAATGTTTTCCAATCATATTAAGTAGAGTATCCTGATCTGGACCCCAAGATTAAAATTAGTTACGACTGTATAGAACTGGAAAAAATCTTTGTAATATCTTGAAAAAGTGTAAATAGATTCTTTTGTTGAATCTAGACTGAATTCTGTAATAATTTTGTAACAAGGGGATGTGGAAAAAAACAAACAAAAAAATGGGTTTATCACCCAAAACTCTTAGGCACGTAACTTTTATACATACGATAATGATATCGTGACATATAACATATAACTATGCAGTTAGTTTAATAATTTACCTTTGTCATATATTGCTAGGCATTGCAAATAACTATAGTGTATTCTCCTTATTTGTGTATCAACTAATGCTTAACTGTAAATATAGTAACAATGAGACCATCGATCACAATTACTTATTGTCCAATAGCAGTTTGTTATTTTTATTTCATTTAAAAAGAATTCTCGCCCCTTTCAATCTTGTTTACATGTGACAATCATAGATTGCGTTCCTTCCGGCTCTGTTTTAGGATTTATTAATTAGTTTTGTAACTAATTAAAAAATACATAAATCTCAAGTAATACTAACATCACTGGGACATTTTAAACAGTTCCTGAAGTTCTATTGGAAACAGCTGGGCTACAGGTACGGACAGGTTCGTGGATTTGATCTTTGTACCCCGGGCCAAGGTGCTCACTAGTTCCAAATTCCGCATCGTACGTGAAGGATGTTACTAGTTTTATGTATTTTTCTTTCTTTGTTAAATGTGTTTAATTTCGTGCCGACATTTTATAACTTGTTATAAAATCATAGTAACTATCGACGTGTTTTACATCTGTTAACAATTAACTTGAAATCGTGATAATTTATCTAGTCACTTCACACTTTTATGCACATTCTATCTTTGACTTCGAGATCTTCAATGTGTCGCCAAACCTAATATGGCAAGAAAATTTAAATGTATTTTCAATTAACAAGTAATTAAATAATTAATAGCCCTGATAATGGAGTTGAAATATTTCTCACGTTGTAAAGTAATGAATGATACCACCATATAAAATTTTCTAGGGTAGTTTTTTATTCTTTTAAGGCATGTTCTTGAATACTTATTAAATTATTCACTGAAAATTTTTATTTAAACATATTTATCTGGCGATATTATAGCTGATCTTACATGAAATACGCGATTCCTGTTGTACTTTGGAGTTGACTATTTCTCAAAATACGTCTTCAGACAGTATTTGTTTTATTAAATTATTAAGCATTGATATTTTCTAATTGCCATCTTCATGCTATGGTTCGAAGATACGGACACATCATGTCCTCATATGATTTAAAATTTTAAAATTTCATAAGATGAAATTATATTATCAATCATTCATTAGCTATTTATTTGAAATTATTTACCTTCAAAAAGCGTAACTATCTCTTTGGCTGTCAGCTTTCTTAAGAAGGGGTGGTGTGCCTAGGTGGTACGCCTACTTATTGTACTTGTACAGTATAATAATAAATATTTATATGAAGAAAATAACAATCTACCCTAGAGGGGTAATCGATCATCGCGATAAAAGATCGCATTCATACCATATTTACAAATCTTCATTTACTCTTTCATTCATACCGTATTATGTGGTAAAATACATAGGCACATTAAAGGTACAGAAATTTTACTATAATATTTGAGATAAGTGGAGAGCTGGTTTTTGATTTAGGATTTTGATTTCTGTAGCTACCATCCTGTGCGATCATTTCTTTCGATCTGTAAGCAATGGATGTGAAATTACTGATATCCGAATTCCCAAACTATTTTATTTAGTTTTATCTGCTTGTGACATACAGTTAAATAAATATATATTTGGAGGGTATTGGGTATTGAACCAATGTCCTTTATATCATTTCTTTCGCTACACTGTATACCAATTAGTTTAATAACTGGTTGAATTATGTGTGTAATTGGGACGTTAATGAGCCTCAAAGGTTAAGTTATTCCTAGAGGCTAATTTGTCACCGCCGATGGGGAAGGAGCTACCGACGCGGCCATGCTGCAGTGTTTAGTTGTGATTGATGACAGAAAGATATCTAGAAAATGACCGTTACCTCGCAGGCCGCTAAGTGGACGACATTGTAGAGCCCGCTCTAGATTCATTATCGCCAGCTACCGTGCCCGATGGAGTTTTTCGGTTCGATCCACGTCACCGGGGCTGGAAGGAGGCATCCGCGAGTGGGCGTGGCAGGAGGGCGGGTCTACTGAGGCGTGGCTTATGCCGGCCAGTCAGAGCGATGGGCGTGGCCTCGACCCCCCACCACCGCCGATAGCGGCAGCCAGTGTCCGGCCAGTCCGCCGCAGAGGCTCAGTCCGGTCAGTGATTCTAAACAGTGTTCCAAACCTACCGTACTTCAGTTGTCGCCGGCAAAGTGGACACCGTACACATGGCAGTATCCACCCTCAACATGGCCCCGTACTTCACTGGCTATCCATTCCAAGGTATTTATCAATTTCAACTTAAAATATATTTTACAAAATCGACACAATCGATTTTCTCACATTATCACAGTATCGTTACATACTGCATTTAATCTAGTCAACATGTACGTCAAAAAGCAGTAAAAGATCCCATGTTAAGCAGTACTACTAGCAAAATATTTTAAAAACCTCTTAAAAACACCCTAAATGGTTACTTAAATGGTGGGTATTTTTACCATCAGTTATATAATGAAAACTTCCTGGTTCTTAATTTCTGAATTTTTCAAACCATATTGAAATGCTCGAGCCCGTACTGAGTTTCAAATTTATGCTTAAATTTTCCTCCTGTTTAACGAAAGAATTTAAGCCAAAAGAGGTCATATTTTTCAACTCGCATTTCGAAATCACGAAAATAAGAGACATTTTAAAATAAATCAAATGAATTTCATAGAAGTTTGTACTGAAGTAGTTTAAATTGAGAGAAATGCGCCAATATTTAGAAGAAGATCAGTTAAAATTCCGTGTTAATTGAGGATATAGAATAAATTTAACGGAACCCCGTGCAAGCTGTCATCATGCATCTACAGTAACAATTCGAAATTTAAAAATAACACAAGAATATATAATCGCAAAACCGTATATAGAAATAGGCTGCCTATTTAATAAATAATTATTAAGAAAGTTGTCTTATTTAGAACTCTATCTCTCCAAATGACCGAATACTTTGTCAATAAATACATGTTGATTAGTAGGTATGCGATATTTATCTAAATAAAGGACACGTGGTCAAGTTACTGACCAAGTAGTTTAGCAGCAGTCGTAATTTAGTTATTACATGAAGAAATCCCGATGACGGAAAAACCGGAACACAGAATTAATTTCTAGAAAAGCACTGTTAATTAGGGGTGGAATTATGGGGTAGGGGCCATCCCTGCCTTGGGATAAGTGGTGTATAAGAGTGTAAAAATATAATTGCAATGATTATCAAACGACTAATTCAACTTATTTTTCAGTACTGAAGTCATTTCACTCTGAACTAATTTAGATGTCATTTAAAAGGCGCTTCTAATTAATAGTATTTGTTGACAAAATTAATTAACAACAAGTTTATTTTGCTTAGTCCGTTAAAGCTTACCTGTGGACTGCTCATATTATTTTTGTAAAACGCTCAAGGGAGGCCATTTTATTCACTGTTTCTATGTCAACAGAAAGGGCACAAAAAAAAAAATCATCTTACAATCGAGAAAACGTTTAATATTTACCTTTTACGATAATCTGATACGATTACCCCAGTCCGAATTTTATTTGACGGTTTATTAATTGTAAAAATTGAGCCAGCTCAATTTGAATTTTACAACATTAAGTGAATAGTAAGGTTTTTTACATTAATTAATTAGGATTTAATTCAATATACCATTAGTTTTATCCTAGACGTCTGATGTTTTGCTTCTTCAAATTTTTACCTGAGATTTTAACTGAGAACCTTTACGCTAAGGAGCACTAAGGAGTTAAAATCTCATTTACTTTTATTTGTCGGCTCTTAAAAGAAAAAGGTATTGGTGTTATTATTATTTAATAAAAAAAAAAAAAAAAAATATTATTTAAAAAGTGCGTTCAGTTTAGAAGTAAATTCAGTTCAGAATTTTACCGTAAAACTTAAGCACAAGGTTTGTAATTGTCCGTATATTTATTTATTCACCCATTTCTTATTTACGGTGCTTTAGGATAAAGAAAAATCTATTTAAAATACTATAATTTCAATAGGTAGCACATGTATTAATATGTCATCATTTCATCTGAAAATGATAATGAAGAACCTATGCTCACATTTCCCAATTTTGGTAAACAAATTCATTTTTCGCAAACCATTCTTATTAATGCTTTTTTTTTTATTTTGTCAATTTTACAATAATGACAACATTTCCAGTGCTTTTGATCAATAATGATATATCGGAGATGTAGAAAGGTTGCCCATCAATAAATTTCATTACGCATCCAACCTATTTTTTTCAAATATTTCCTATACCTATCACATATCTAAATTTACGGCTAATTATAAGTACATGGTTTAATAAATTAAATTTATTGTTCGGGATTTGAGTTGAGTGAAGTTGTCATTATCATTAGAGTGCAGATATTAGAATTCGTGTGAAAATCAAATAAACAGAGCGCCCCAAAATCCAGGCAACTAATAATAGGGGGACCGGAAAGTAATGTCGGTTTTTTTTACATTAAAGTTAAACAATAAATTTTTAACAAGTTTTTGTTTTTAATCAATGATATAAGCAACCTCGTTATCAGCAACATTTTGCCAACTAGTGTGCAAATTTTCAATGCCGAATCGATCAAAATAAATTGGTTTTTGAGCAATATATCTGTAGATGGAATTTTGGACATCATCCGAATTTTCAAATTTCTAGCGATCGGAATTAATGGAAATCCGATGGCACAATATCGGGCGAGTATGGTGGGTGAGGCTGGAGATGAAAAATGGGTCCTCTATGATAATCCAAAAATCTCTCTCCGCAAGAATCGACACGAAGTACAGCTAAGCCAGGTTTACACTCCAAAAAGGCGCTTTTGTGTGTTTGGTGGAGTATTCGCGGGGTCGATCATCGCTGATATCTGGAAAAACTGTGATCTTTACAGTGAACAATTGGATCGAGTAAATCAATGTTTAATTGAAAATCGCCCAGCGATTGTCAATAAAAAAGGCGTTATTCTGCAACACGATAATGCAAGACCCCACTGCGCCTATTTTTTCCGCAAGAACCCTGGAAAAAATTAATGAATTGGGGTGGGAAGTATTGCCTCAACAACCATACTCACTACATTTTCTAAGAATAGGGGGGCTGCAAGTCTCAGGATAAATTATGAGAAGACTAAGGAGATGATGATCGAGACCAAGATTCGAGATAGGAACTGATGAATAAATTAAGTGCAAGCTGAATAAGTAAAGTATTCCATTTTTCGGAGGAATAAAAACGACTGGAAGAGGAGAAAAGCTGGAAGGAAAGGGGATCCTGGAAGGAGATGAGACGGATGAGCCATTGAAGTATAACCAGAAGAATAGGATCTGGAAGGCAAAAGGGAAATAAGAAAACTTGGAGGATAAGGGATGATTTAAGAATTTTGGAATACAATAAAGGTGTTAAGTAGAGATCAGGATGGCTGAAGAGGCTATGTTCCAGCAAATACATTAGAAGCTAACATCTATTTGGACATAACTTGTGAGGTCATAAGGACCTTTCTTACAACTAAATAGTAGTTCCTTAAGTTTTAAGGGGTATCTCTTATACAAGGGTAACTAAAGCGTCTTCCACTAGGGACTTCCGAACTTTGACAGTTGACAGCGGCCATATTGTTGAAGCTGCATCAGTCACATTAGGTGTCATTTATTCAGTTTGTTTTGCCAAATCACCATGAATGGAATGGTCTTCGCTGAATTGGCCCTGGAGCAGTTGGAAACTGGCCCTAATTTTTATCAAAAAATCATCTTCAGCGATGAGGCCCATTTCTGGATTAATGCGTCAACAAACAAAGTTGTCGAATTAGGGACGATACCCATCCACATGAGATCCAAGAGCGTCCAATGCATCCCGAAAAAGTCACATTTTGGTTTGGATTTTGGGCTGGCGGCGTCATCGGTCCATTTTTCTTTGAGAACGACGTTGGCCAGGCCATCACCGTTAACAGCGAGCGCTATAGGTCGATGATAACCAACGTCTTTTGGCCTGAATTGGATGATATGGACATCAACGACATGTGGCTTACACAGGACGGCGCTACGTGCCACACAGCTCATGTCACATTGGACATTCTGCTAGAGCGATTTGAGGGCATGGTCATCTCACGTGGAGGTGATGTGAACTGGCCACCGAGGTCGGTGGTTTTCTTAAGTCGCAGGTCTATGCGAATAAGCCACAAATCACAGCGGACCTCAAAGCCAACATAACCCATGCCATCGGTCAAATTCAGCCTGATTTATGCGCCAGAGTGATGGAAAATTGAACATTTCGGATGCGCGGCACCCAGCAAAGCCACGGCCGACATTTGCACGATGTTATATTCCATACATAATGGCATCGATAGGCCTTTCAAGTGAATAAAGAATTTCGATATCTCAAACACACTTTGTTTTATTCAAATTTAAAGATAGGAAGCGCTTAATGAAAGACTACTTAAACGAGACGGTTACCAGAAATAAAAACCTTGCGATTAGCATAATTATTTACTGAAAATTTTTTCTTTCTTGAAATTTCACTTCTTAACACCTTTCTATTTCTAACTAAAGTGAAGTTGACCAGTTCTAATCAGGCCCATCTCTTGAGGTGACATTGGATTATCACCCAGTGACCCTTCAAATAGGACATAAGCAGAGTACTGACAATAGCCAACAACATTATTTCTCTCCGGACAAATAAGATATTTTATTAGAGGTCTGTTTGTTGTTAAGTGATTGTTGTGGATGGTGCATAAATGTTGAAAAAGGCCGTGAAGGATCGTAAGTGATTGTCATGGAAATGGACACAATCACATCTCATTGTATCACATGGAATGTCTCTGTGTCATCGATGTTGCCTCTCTTGTCTTTGTTCTGTTTCATATCTTTCTTAACGCCTAATTATTTAAGTAGTCATCAGTAATCGATTTATCCAGAACGATCTATAGTTTTGTTTTTAAATTCTTCGCTGGTAATATCCGGTAGGCTGTAAATCCCAGCCGGGGAAAGCTTCCCTCATTATCCTTCCTCTCTCGTCAGCCTGTGTACTCTTACTCAAAACATAATTGACTTAGCAGAGAAAATTGTCAAGGGAGAACTATCTAAGAAATGACACAGTTGTTGTATAGAAGTAATAAAACCACCCTGACTGCAGCAACACATACTCCCTGGCAATATTTGCTGCAATCGAGAAGGCTGACCCATATTTCCGAGCCCGTTCTTCAATTTAGCTTCTTTCCCATTCCCAATCTTCATCTCCTCAGGTCGGAACCTATAATTCAGCCGGAGCAATTCCATCTTCTCTCAATTGAAACAGTTTTTAGTTTGTTTTTTTTTCTTTTCTTTTTTAATTCTCTTTTATCTCCACGAGTCCTTCTCTTCTGCTTCGTTCCGAGGAAAAAATATTTCCCATTGAAAGAAAAATCAATCCCGTACAGGTATAATAAATAATATACTCGCCGAGTTAATCGTTACTGATCGACCGTAATTGCGCGAAGGGGTCGCATTTAAGCCTGTTACTTATTGCAGAATGCGAACCTTTGTGCCGAGAATATTACTTCGTTCACTAATGACTCATTTTCGTCTGGGACAATATCGATCAACTTCCCCCCTCTTCTGTCGCCTGCTGAAAGATGGCTGTGTCGATCAAACCACTGTGCTGACATTATTTAAGATTTTCACCACAATGTGATTTCCATCTCTAAACAAGTTTTATTATTTTTCTCCAATCCAACCTGTCTTCGGACCGCAAGTAACTAACTTGTGTCTTGTGCAATTACTTCCCAAGACATTACATTCAATTTTCCACTAGAATGGGCGTGTGGAGACTCAATATATGCCCGTAACATAACTTTTCTCTTGTTTTTGTTTTTTAATACTCTTTACCACATATGTTTTTCGTTTTATTGAGTCCCAGGCTACTATGTTTCATTTTCGAATATCATATATAAGTATCATCATCTATACCAGATAACATTTAATTTTATTCAATAATTTTTAAATATGTCTAAAATAATTTCTTGATCAAACTTTATTTTCTACTTCATCCCCTATTGAAATGTAGGTGTATCAATTTAACTCAAAAAAGTCTTACGAAAATGTAAAGAGTTTGGTCGGTGCATGACAAAAGATTTGAAATTGATATGTGTTTCTTTGGGTGAAATCTAAATTAAGCTCTTGAAGTTTCCTCTAAATTTAAACGATTTGTTTGAGAGAAATTTTGGAGTTTGAGAGAAAGCAAACAATATATACATCCCCAAACCGATCGATTATATAAACTAATTAAATTCTGCGCGAAACAATATTAACCTTAAATAGATAATATTGATAATAAGTCAAAAATTCATTTTTGAAGCTCAAAGTAAAAAAATTTGGGAAGAGTCTGAACTCTTATTGCACAAATCACTTTTTAGATAGTCAAAGTTCAGTTTTTTAAAAACTGAACAAATTCTTCTAAAGGCCCCTGAATTCCACGGTATTAGATTTAATAATAATTTTTAACCTATAAGTTTAAAAGTTAAAAACATTTAAATATTTTACTTCTTTTAAGCTAACAGTTATGATTTTCTGCATAATTTTTACATTTATTTTTGTTATGAAATGTTTTCCATTCATTAGCTAATAACTACGAAACTATATCTGACATTATAGGAAGAAGTACTGGAGAGAACCAATCATACTTATCTCCAATACATACTCTCTTATAGGCAGATAAACTATTTAAAACCTCTCTCATGAAGGAGTAATTTATAATATGCTATTCAGACTTCTACTGACCAATAATGGCCGTCATGGAGTATGACCTGGGCTAGTAAGCTCCTTAAACTGCAGAGAATACATTAAAATAATAAAAACAAATTTACGTAGGCCACTGACATTAACTTTATTTCTAATATTCCCGAAGCCCTCAATGGTCAAAGCCATTTTCTTCATATTGTACGTCAAATCTCAAGCAATACCCGTTGCTTGGTGTACCGTCGGTTGGTGAGTTCATCCGCCAGAGACACATTAAGTTTTTTGACTCGTTGCAGCACCTAACCAACCCAGTGTTTAACACCATGACCCCACCACCCCTCCCGCATCGATAGCAACAGACTGCCGGGGAAAAATTAGGCTAAGAATTAGTATGTAAGTTAGTTTTAAGATTGATAAAAAAGGTGAGCCCCATCACCTTTATTAGAGTCAGTTCAGTCCAGTCACGTATAATGCGTATCATTACACTTGTTTAGTCATTATATAATTTTTATAAAACCTGTATATAATGTAGCGATGCTACAGGAAATAAAAAAATAATTTGTAAATAGATTTGCCTGAGGACCTATATAACTATCTGTAAAATTGAAGAGGCTATGAAAGGAAGGGGAAAAAAACAACAACAATATTTTATATTCAAAACCGATATTTCATATATGAACTCGTTTCACAAAAGATCCAAGGGTAATACACACACAAATACACATCTTTAGACCCGCGAGTTGTATTCAATACAATGTTTCTCAGCATCAATCGCAGTGAGCTAACGCTTTAAATATTTTTAACGGGTTGTTATTGGAAATTAAATGTGGCGTGGGGGACAATGGAACCTAACGCAACAAGAACCGTTACAACATAAAAATGCAAATGAGATTTCAACGTTAGAATTTGACGAAGTATGAATTATTTATTGTATATATGCGCTCCGAGTATGGGACATGTTTAAAAAAACAAAAACGAAAACGATCGATTCGTTGACAACAGCTGTTTTATTCAAAGGAAGGCCAGATACCGCGTTCTTGAAGATATAATCTTTGTCCAATCACTAACAGACACATTCAGTACAATAATATTTCGATGACTACAACTAGCCAAAGTATTAGTTTATCTTAATTATGCACTGTTAATAGTTTGACACTATTCTATTATATTTTATCGAGAGCAAATTATTTCTAATGATTCATATTAAAAAAAAATTACTTTGTACAAGGGAATCCACAACGTTATGATATGTAAGGTTCTTTTAAACTTCAAGAGGGAGTTGGGTTCAAATAGGTAAACCACCAAAACAAAATAACCTTACTAAGATAAGCTTCTCCAACAGAATCACAAATATTTGAACTTAAGTTTTTTCGGGCGCCAATTGTTGTTTTATATCTGAGGTTGGATTAGATATAACAAAACTTTCTTTAACTCTTCATTAAAGCAGCCTGTGACACATCACAATGTTAATAACAATTTTCATTTACCTTTACGATTATTCACAGATTTATTAAATTTTAGTTCTTTTCTTCTCGCTTCATTCACTGAGACTGCCACGCGGTCAGTAAAATCCACTGCTATCACCTCAAACTTCTTTTCTTCATACAACCCTTCTTCCTTCAATCTTTCTCCTATTTATCCCATCACCACTCCACAAAATTCTTCAAGCTTCAACATTTCACTCTCCTTATTCACCACACAAACAAAAGAATCTTAAAACTTCCCAAACTCCAAATCTTCATCCGACACTCTGTCTCTCGGAATAACCAGCAGAACAACCTCCCTGCACTCTTGTTTTCAAAGCACCCCCTCTTTTTCCACGGCTCGTTTGCCGCCCTTTTATGCCCGCTAATTTCAAATTTAATGCTGTAAAAAGCATCTAAATATTACAATATGAACAAAATCGTCAAAATTCATGATCCTGTTGGCGATCTATCCTGACTTAAAATTTTAGACCCCTTACAGATATGAACATATGATGTTTGATATTTTTCGAGAGACTTGGTCATTATGACACTCCAACCATCAATCTAAGCCAGGGTTGAACCATCCCAACGTCGGTGTGTTCATGCGATATACAATTCGTAACTTAATATTACTAATACTCAATGAATAACATAATTAAAAATAATTGATGCAAGGATCAGTTCTCGCCATGACAACTCAATAGTTTATTTTAATATATTTATAAACAAATTTAAGGAACTAGAATAAAAAAACAAAACATGGACACGTATCCAAGTTTTTTGTTAAAAAACAACTTAATTTCATTTGTTCAACCATCTCAATCATTTAAGCGTTTCTGAGAGCACTCGTTCAGTTTGTTTGGGTCCATCCAGTACACCCTACTAGACCATGCTTATAACCCTAACCACAGATGGAAATAACTCTTTCACCAAAAATATTGATTAAAAAAAAACTATTGAATCTGACCCATAAGGCGTACAGTTAATTCTTAATGTGTCATTCTAGAGAACTCTGCAAACATAAAATCTTAAATTTCTTGTGATCAATGACTAGAGGACGGTTAAGAGTCACAGACACAGCGATTTTCTTCACATTTTATTATTTAAAATATTATCCGACATTATGTATTGACGAAAACATACCCAGAATAGTCCAAGCTGTTGTTGAATAAATATAATTGGATAATATTTACGGTTGCTTAGGTGAAACAAAGAGAAATACAGACGGGATTGCATGCCTGTTTAAAGTTAGAGCCTTCGGGCTTGTCAATGGCATAGTTAGTCAATGGTGCAGTAACCATGGTAGAGAATATAATATAATAACTGCATTCGGTATCATGTTATTTCAGTTTCGCCGATTTCATTGAGCAAACAGTTTGATACATTATATTTTTATATACCAGGGATAAGTACTTAAGCAATACACCATATGTGAGAACCCGGAGGAGCATAATTGGATAAAGGCCCCTATTGTCCCGACTAATGCGGAGGATGTGAAGATTTGAAGGGGCAGGAGGTGTAGAGATGGCTGGGTACCTAATGCAGACACAATACAACCTCACAATTAGCTCGTATTAACAGGATTGGATACAACCATGTGGGTCATTGTATGTAAAGTAGTCTTCTTGGAAGGCACAACTAGACTGCTCACTGCTTGGTCCCGTATCTTATCTTCTGTTTTTGCTGGAAATGTATAAAAAACATTTAATTACGAAGCAAAATCTTTTTTTATATATATTTCTTTAAACCATTCTGAGATTTGAAATTTGTCGAGTACTGCTGTTATTGCCACTAAAATTAATCGTGGGGTATTGTTTTAGGATTATTATAACGGATTGAATTAACCTGGCTGTTTTTAAATCTTAAATCATGCCATGGAATACCTTACACACTTTCACTATATATACAATACATTTCATTCAAAGGAACATAGTCCTTGATTTGTTTTAAATAACAATGTTACGAAATATTACTCTTAAACATTAAAAACACTACGAAAATAAATTTTTTCAAAACATTTATTTTGCCATCACCTATTCGACCATCTTTAGGACTATATATGATATTATCTTTAAAGTCAATATTCCATTCTTCAATTATTGGCCCCCTAGATCGTGTGATTTAACACCTTTAGATTTCTTTATATGGGGTTATTTGAAGTCAAAGGTGTATGTCAACAAGCCCACATCCACCGGTGCAATTAAAGAGGAAATTCAACGCTGCATCAAGGAAATTCAACCACATTTATGCCAAATGGTCTTGGAAAATATCGGCAAAAGAGTGCGTATGTGGCAGCAAAGTCGTGGAGGCCATTTGCCCGATGTGTTATTCTATTTTAGATAGCTTCAAAGGGCTTGGATACTTACAGCGGAGTCAGTCCTAGTTGAGGATTGACACCGCCCCTAAGCCCAGAGGCCCGGTAGACGAGGAGAGAACTGATGGATTCGATCCCCAATTAGCTGGGACTTGCCTTAACCCACGATAAATATCCCTAAGCCTCCTTCATTCAATTACACCTCGGCAGAGGGAGAGAGGGCCATGTGTCAGAAGATTACCCCAAGAAGCTAGGTCTTTTTAAAAACGCCCTGACGGACTCTTCGTGTGTGTGTGTGTGTACCTACAGCCTCTATCCTACCCTGTGATTTATTCCCGACACCTCCCGTCTTATCATATATAATAAATCCAGAAGGGGAATAAATTTTCAACGGCTAATTTATGATCTCTCTCCCGGCATCTGTTGCCGAGAAAGGGGAAGCGGCTAAGGTACAAATAAAATCTTATTGATTTATTTTCGCCTCTGTGAGTCCGAGTGACACTGATTGTTTGATTTAGTCAACTAGACCTCGAGTATAGTTTTTGACTTTTTTGACTAGCACAAGTGACATACAGAAATTGTACCTTTTCCAAAATATATAAAAAAAACTTTTCTAAAAACTATTGATAAAAAACTGTTTCTGTTGTCCATCCCACAAGAAAACTAATATTAATATATGTATATCCCTTAAATTATTTTGTACAGCATATATTGTAATAAGTATTTACAGTTATTACAGATAGATACTAAGGAAAAGAATCGGCCAGTTTCTACTTTTAATAATTATTAGCAAAATATTAGTATTAATTAGTGTTATAATAGCGTTAATTTAGTCCCAAAGTGTTCTTAGGTTGGGTTATCTAACTTTTTATCACTTCTTGAGTTGGAGAGGGTTGTTACCTAGTTTGAAAATTTAGTTGCGTACTAAAAAAGATGTTTTTAAATTTTTATTACCTGATAAAAAAGTTTGCTTGGCGGATGGACTTACCACCGTTGTACACTCCGGCATGGGGTAGGAACGATGGCCAATTTAAAAGCCACTTATTATTTTTTAGCTTGTTAATGATGAATGATGAAATAGTTTTTTATGATCGAAGGCCTTCCATGTAGTTTGACTACACAGGAACCCATATAAATTTTGTATTCAATATTTTCTGTAATTTGCGAATTTGGCTAAGGACTGTTAATAAATCATTTTCATCTAAAAGCCAGAATCTATGTTTTTCAAAGTATTTATCTAGAAGATACAAGACTTAAATTCAGTCTACTGGCTCAGTTCGCATGCTATAGACGACCTCTCCCATTCAAGACCCATGATCCCTGATATTTGAAGATTAATATAAGTCGATAAACTGTTTTAAAGCTTAATAATTTAGCTTTGACGATCATTTATCTCTACTCAGTTTAGTTGGATAAGATCGGTAGATTCCGTATAAACAAATTAGTTTTGCCGAGATGAAAATATGTTCCATATATTTCCTACGGAGCTTATCAGCGTTGACGTAATTACGATTTGTGTATTTATCAAGTCAAACCGTCTCGAAAGGAACTCTCAAAAAAGATGGAAAAAAAAACAAATAAAAATAAAAAAAAACCAGAGTTAATCCGAAAATCGAATTATAGCGTGTTCACGTTTTTATATCCTCCACGGAGACTGGGGGAAATTTATCGAAAACATATTTCAAAACGGCCGGTGCTCCAAGCGGTGAGACTAGACGAAATTAATTTGGTATCCAAGGCAACCGAAGAGCAAGCCGGCGGCACAGCTGAAAGAAGAGCCACCCAGCCAGCATACCGGTTCTGCTACCGTAGCAGCAAACTCAGCCTTTTTTATGTCCATTTTATTTAAAGTTGTTCTCTTTTAATTTAAATTTTATCTGAGGGGGCGCCCGCTGAGAGAGCCCCAGCAACAAGATACCAAAAAAACATACGGACAGACACTCGGCGAAAACGTATTGGTCTCATCACTTAGCCGTTCCTAGGCCTATATGTCGGCAGGGAATCTTAAGATTAGAATTTATACTGACAATATTCATTTAAAAATTATATTTTGTTGGATTAGGTTCAGGAATGGTTATAAGGTCCGTATAATGCGTCATACTTACCACATATGTATACTTACCACATATGTATACTTACCACATATGTATAATCCGTATGTACTGTTGAAGGCTCTCCATCGGCACAGGGTACCTGAGGTAAATATACCTCTGAAAGTACTCTTTTGCCCTATGGTATGCTAAGGTTTTACATAAGAAAACATTAAGCTGTAGTGTCTTAGGTCAAATATTTGGTTTCATGCGTGTATCCCTCACATAATTTGTAAATAGATAGTTCGAATTCATGTGGGGCTAAAACAGAAATAATAAGAGCCAGTTTGATCTGAATTTTTTGCCTTCTCGATCGTAATCGTCTAAACCGTTAAGGAATAAGGCATTCATTTTTTTTTTTAAGGGTTTTTAATATGCTTTCATTATAGCAGCTTCCTTCAAAGGTGGGCAGGATATTTGCTCCTGTCTCCGTCAGTCAGTCCTGACAGCGCAATCATTTCTGCCAATTCTTTACATTTTCCTTTGCTTTCATTGGAGGATTTCTACGGCCTTATTGATCTCTCAATTAGGCTACTTCATTCCCTCTTCAGTATCCAAAAATATCTTTATTCAGGTACCTTTAGAAATGTATGCACTAAAAGAGTGACTGATATTTCTCAGGTCGTCACAGTTGAGATATAAAAGCAAGTGATGCAAAATAAAATTCGAAGATAATTTATAAAATATAGTTATGTATTCATGCCCTTCCAGGGTATTTTAATACTTTTTTCAGTCCTATTTTCGGTATTTTCAGTATATATTTTTTATAATTCAAAAAACATTTTAGAAACTCACGAGGAGTCCCTTTATTTTTTGTTTGTACACCTTTCAAAAAATTGAATCAAGTTCCGATCCTTCTTGATACACAGTCGTTTCTACATGAGATCTATTTATTATTCGACACTAGCGAACATATTACATTTGTGACAAATGAGTAGATACTCGAGGAATGATAAGTATAATATGTAATTATGGCAACGGTTACAAGGAACTGCTAAGATGACCAAGGAGAGAGAAAGGTGCCACCGATGCTCCCGAGCCAAGAGGTCCTGTCAGAGCCCGAGGCGGCTTTCTGCCTTTGATCTCCGCTCAGGATGGATAGTTGCGTGCCAGGCTACTGACTTCTTCGGCTACCGTTCCTGCCAGGGGTTAGCTAGGAGTGTCAGTGTACTGGTTAATACAAAAGGGTGATGCTTGTCAGAAGGTAGGCCCTTTTTTACAAACCTTCAAGTACACAAAAATGTATGTACGAATCTTCAATTGTCTTCGTCAGTCGCCATCTAATTGCAATCCCAAAAATTACAGAACTGAAATGTAACGGAACGTGCTCCAAAGGAACCTATTATATTTCTATTTAGAAAGCGAATTGTATAGAATTGGTCTTCAGTACTAAATGCTAGCAAATATCAAAGAACGCACTGCCCATCTTTGAAAGAAGTTGTTATAATGAAGGCATATCAAAAATCCTAAAAAAAAAAATGGTGTATGATTACGCTAATTATTTTCAACATAGGAATGATTTTTAGGAAAGTCTAGGTTTCAAGGATTGAAAATAAATAAATTCTGTTATTCAGATCATAATGACTGAATGACAATTGAAAATACATTACTGTAAACCCTGGTTGGGTGTTGCGTGAAGCCGTTGCTTTCATGAATTTATTTCTTTGCGAAAATAGCAATATTTCACCTAGGTTGTGAAAAAAGATTTTTTGCCGTAGAGGATACGATGAAGTTAAGTCCGTCGAGCTTATAAAGACAATAAAGTTTAAACTACTCTAACCACTTCCTACGATGCTCATGGAGCAGTGACAATATCGACGTGTGCCAAGGGCGTTCGTTGTTGCGAGGCAATAATCCTATCACATAACTCCCAGGCTAACAGGTAGCAGAGAGAGAAGAGGCGGATATATCGATACAGACGCATGATTCGATTACACGGAGCGAACTGGAAGACGGTAGCCGTGAGGAGATTACACGGCTGACGGTGATACATACTGCGGGGTGGGCGTGGCCGGGAGCGCGTGGCCGCCGTGATTCGTCGGCACCGACCACGCCCAACGGTTGACAGCCCGCCCCGCCCACTATCACCTCTCGGCCCGATTAGCTTAAATAAGGATCAATTAGTCCTCCTTCCTAATGAAGTGTTCCAGTCACTGATTTTGAGTCGATTTTTTTCTAAATGGTATAGCTCTGGTGAGAGACGGTTATATACTACACGTGATGCATTCTAGATTCTCGAACCGCGAACAAACCGCAAACAAATAAAATTCCCCCACAACATCCGCCTTTGGACTACAGCAAGAGCTCTAAATCCTATTGCCTTACATACAAAACCTAGGATGAGCTAACGATCGATACAATGGCAAATAGCAAACTGTGGACGTTAAGTGTCCCCTAGACAACATTAAGCGGCAAGAAGGCGGGGCTAGAAGAATTCTAAAATTGGTCAAAAGAAAATCAGGTCAAAGAACATAGAGGACTATATGGATTCAAAGAGTACAACAAGATGTCAGGAAATAGCGTAGGACAACATATACCTCTTAAAAGGTAACCAATTCATCTTTTGAAAGACCCATAAAATTTTGACTGGGTGTAATTACCTATTTCCTAAAATTAAAGGATAGTTAAAAATGGGTTACTTACGTAATGTTTCTTTTTGCGTTTAAATGCTGTAATATTGGAAATTGAAGAATTTGACGGAGACATTCACAGGATGTTGAGTAGTTTTTTGTCCATCAATACTTAGCATCGCTTTTGCATCCGCATTGATCTTTTGATCTCCTAACTCATTATTACTATCAGGGCTTACAATGTTCTAATACATAAAATACATAATTCTTTCCTGATTAAAGATTTTCTTCTTTATGTGATATTTTCGAGGACTGTTCATCAATGCAACGGCTAAATGATACTTCGCGGTTTCCTCTGCGTTAGCACAAATCCTCAATTCTTTGTATGAAACATTAATTTCCTGAATGGTTATTAAGTCCCAAGCAGTTGTTTCGTTGATTGAATGAACTGCTATCCACAGGTAAGCTCCCGCCTCCCCTGGAGGATAGGTGCCCATACAGCACCCATGCGGCTCTTAGCGAGAGCACTAATGAGATGACTGGCCCAGACAGGTCGGCTGCGATCTCTTCACAGAGATACGGGCTGTGAGCCTCTCTTATCTCTGAGAGAATCTCTACCGCCGCTCTAACTCAACCATACACTCATCAGCCTGTAGTAATTATATATACATCATGTCGGATCCAGAATAATATCAAGTAATCGATAGGTATTGTCTTCGATCTATATCAGCCTGGAGTCCAGCCTCTTCCAAGAAAATAATACACTTGAAGTAAGCATCTAAGTATTTATCTTCGGGGGGTCATGTTTTTCTTCATTTGTCAAATGTTGGTTTAAAGTATCAACCATCGTTGTAACAAACCTATACGAAATAAACATTTAAAATCAAATTACTTTCGTCAACTATTCTTGAGGAAAAAAGCGTTGAAGGGATGTCTTAGACCAGTGGTCGGCAAAGTGCGGCTCCAGAGTCGCATGTGGCTCTTTGGCTCCTTAAGTGCGGCTCTGCCACAAATATCCACGGAAGGCGCAGTAATATTTTCATTAAAAAAAAATAGCTCGCGTTTGCTGTTCTTTCCCTTTTCGGTTCTACATATATATGCGAACAGTCTTTTTCAAGCATGAACATTATCAAGAGTAAACTGAGAAGTCGTCTTATTGATGAGAACTTGGAATCAGGTTAAAAACAACAACATACAAACCTGACTTACTAAAACTTTCCAAGGAGATGCAAGCACATAAAATTTTACTAAACAAGCAGATTTGGCTCCAAATATTTTTAAAATTGTTGTAATGTTCATATTTGTCTCTTTGGCTAATAAGTTTGCCGACCACTGTCTGAGACCAACAAACAATTTTATGTTTGTTAACTTTTTGACGCTATTTTTTTTTCAGTATCGCTAAACTCAACTTTTACAACTTATATTTAATTTTTTCGCATTTGAAGTCCATCAATGGCAGGTAGCCGAAACGTCTATTGATCAAATTAAATTTCAAAAATTTCTTTTTATTTAGTTATTTTGAGTACAAGTATTTACTATTACCGTAGATCCCAGGGAATAAAAAAGGGGGTAAAATCTCGGGAAGTGAAAAAAAAGAATTGCTAATTTCGTTGTTATTTTGTCTTGTGAGCAAAGTTTTTAGAGTCGTTTAAGTGACAATAATACAATCAGTAGATGCAATTTAAAACTCCGAGGCAAAGTTATCTCCACGTGTCGAGTTAAAACTGGGCATTTATCACGTTTTCTCAAAAAACTAAAAAACTGACATGTTTATATTTGCTTCTTGAAACCATAATTTAAAATCTGCAATGAAGTCCGAATTTTCTCCATAGGTTTTTCTTCGTACTTGTAGCTCTTTGTATTGGCGTACTTCCGGTTATGATCGTCTATCCGCTCCTGATACTTATAGCCTCCTGCCTCTAGGTCACAATCCCGAACCCATCCCCAGGAATCGACAGGAGAGGACTTAGGGATCTCAGTCACGACCCGCCTAATTCGGCTCCATTCTCCTCTCTGATGTTGAACACCACAACAACAACAACCCTCTCTTCATTTTTTTTTCTTTCTCCGACAACAGACATCAAAGGGGACCGACCTCACAAGCCGCCTCATTGCGCCTGCGCATACGAATGTACTTCGCTCCTACGGAACAAATCCCCTCAAAAGTACAAAAGGCTTCAATTATTTGCTTTTAATAAGCCTCTTCTTGTCTCTGAGCTGGGAGAATGTTTTATGTAGGACTTGATGTAGTGCATGAAACATGAACATGCATGTTGGCCCTTGGGTGTTTTTGAACAGCCTCGCTGGCGGGAAGGCAGGTTTTTGCAACGATGGTGGTTAGAAAAATATGCATCTTGAACTTTATCCCATTGCTGTATAAAGCTTCCAAAAACGACCCTATTTGCATCCTTCTTCCCGCACTAAAAAAATAATTTGTAGTCTTTCTTCGAATCTCTTTAGTTTGGGATTAATTGCTGGATTTCGTGGTACTGCTTGTAGTATACTACTTTAACATATTTGTACAGTACCCTTACTACAATTGATTAACATATGTTTAACATAAAAAATCTTCATATTGTTGATATTACATCAACAGTCAACTTTTTGTATTATTCACGCACCCCCAGCTCTACGTTTCTGACAAAACAAAAGGCATTAAATTTACAAACATAGAAAACAATTACATAACATAATAAAAACAACACTGTGATCTTTTGAATCTTATTATGAGTCGACTGTTGATCTAATATTATTAATAAAATATATTTTGGGAGAGAATTGAAGTTTTTTTTGAAAAACTAATTTTCACACAATATTAGGTCTCTTTTTTTGAGTGTTAATCTTAAGAATAATATTTACTATATTATATTATACTATAATATTTAATAATTCAATATACAATTGATATTATCGTTTCGTGCGTTTTCGATTCACTAATCCAAACATTTGTAGACCACATTTCAGCCCCTTTTAATATTGGATTAAATTATGGTTTTAATGAAATTAAATTGTTTTCTGACCAACCAGCCTTGCAAATTGGTTAGTGAGAGAAAATTGTTAGTTAAATAAGGAAGGCTATCTTGTTAATTATAAACTTATATTTTTGTGACGGTGGCCGAATAGAAAGTTTGGTTTGTCTCTTCTGAGTTGAGTTAGCATGAACAAACAGTTTGAGCAATGCGCATTGTAATATCCAATCTTGGATGAGAGACACGCTTATTATTCGGATAGCTGATCTGATCGTAAAAGAGAGGATTGACTGTAGCGACTATTTTGAAATATCAGTCATAATCGACAATGTCGTAAATCGATTATATATTCGATGCATAAGTGTTAGTGTTTAACTACGACAGGAATGTTTAACTGGTACCATGACATACAATGCGAGGTGTTCCGAATTTAATTGCCTGAATCTGGGTTATATAAAAAAACGGACTCTTCGGCAATGTCTAGAAAACATTCTATCAAGAAAATAATGTCCTGACGAATGACATTTTGCGTAAAAATAGTTTTTATTTGATTTTGAATTCCTACTAAGAAAAATGTAATGAACTTCAACTAACAAAGGAGAGGTTTTGAGTTAATTATTGCAAGACACAGGACACTATGAATCTATTACTTAAAAGGTCCGAAATTTGTATTGTGTGTAAGTATGCTATGTGCATGATTGTAATTTTTATAAATCGCTCACAAAACCCCAATGTCTGTAGTGTACACAAAGTCCTCAAGACATGCCTTGTGACTTTTCCATTTTCTTACAAGCTACCTATATATAGTGTCATTACTCATTTGCCTGACTGTCTGTTATCAAATTCCTTTTCTAACGGGTGTTGCAGGCCAGGGCCGGGTGAACCAACTGGGCGGTGTGTTCATCAACGGCAGACCCCTACCGAACCACATCCGGCTTAAGATCGTCGAGATGGCCGCTTCCGGGATACGCCCCTGCGTCATCTCCAGACAGCTGAGGGTAAGCCACGGCTGCGTGTCCAAGATCCTCAACAGGTACCAGGAGACGGGGAGCATCCGGCCAGGGGTGATCGGGGGCAGCAAGCCCAGGGTGGCCACCCCCGACGTCGAGAGGAGGATCGAGCAGTACAAGAGGGAGTCCCCTGGGATCTTCTCCTGGGAGATTCGGGACAGGCTCATAAAGGTCTGTACATATATACTTAGCTCTATATATAATGTATCCGATGTGTCAAGTCCTTAAGACGAGTCAATATACAAATGATTCTTAAAATATTGCTTTTCTGAAAATCTATAGCTACATACAGTATTTTAAAAAACATTAGAAATATTTGAATGAATAGGGACCTGATCCATCGGCAATAATAAGAATTTTGAACAGTGGACAGTACAATTTTTCAGGGGTAATCGCGCTTTCTAAAACAAAAGCTAAATCATAGAAAGCTATTAAAACCAGTCCAGAAAGTATTAAACGCTTTCTATTTCTATCCGCTTTCTAAACTTTATTTTTCGTTACAATGTCAATGCACAGAGCTTTTAGAGAGCTAGGGCCTAGAGAACTGTTAGAAGTTAGGGAAAAGGGACCGAATATTTAAAAACTTTTTCATACTCCCCGTCAGTTTATTTTTACTGACACATAATCAACACATTTCGAGGTGTTGTTGAATACCCATTTCTGGGATGGACAGTCAGACGAACGATGATTGCTACAGACTTGCATTAATCTAGAGATTTTTCTTTCGGGCTTGCCAATTACTCATGAACTTGGACTTTTATTGGTCTACCTTTGCAAGGACATGTGATATGAAATGAAAGGACTAACAGAGGTGAATCTGCCAGCAGGACGGGGTCTGCGACAAGACTACAGCCCCTTCGGTCAGCTCCATATCCAGGCTCCTGCGAGGCGGGAGGAGGGATGACTCGGACCTCAGGAAGAACCACTCAATAGACGGCATCCTAGGTGAGTACCGCATATATATCATTTCTAGGGCACGCACTTTCAACTGCTGAAAAATGCAAAACACGCTACAAAAGACTTAAAGTAATAGAAATACTGCGTTCGCTTCCAGGCAAATATATTTATAATTACATACAGAATAAACTTATAAAAAAATACATATCTAACTATGGATACATATATAAATATATTGATTCACTTATCCGGTTACCCTCTTACGCTATACCAAAACAAATAATATATTTAATGAACTTTTTCTGGATGCCACTTATTTGTTCAATCTCTTGGTTTGATTACTCTATCTAGCTCTGAGCTTACTCCATTGGCGTAAAGTTATAATAAAATAAAATTAATTAATATTGAACTGATTTGATTTTTTGTCCCAAAACAATCCATTGCCAAAGGTAAATTTCGTGTTGATCAATGGAAGGAATTTTGACATTAAAATTACAATATTACAAAATTAAAATACACCCCGTGTAAAGATGTTTATGGTCATCTTTTGCAAACCGAAAGTGTCTCTCCCCACTTCTTTCGTACTTGTTTCTACCAGATGTAAATAAAGGAGTTTATCTGCTAATCTGTTTATTCAAGAACTAGCAAGTGAATAAAAACTTCTTTTTTTTTGAGGCAATTGATTTAAAAAATAGTCAAGTAACAAGTGACTATGGGTGAAAGACTCTTTCAAAATTTATTCGTGCGTTTAAATTGTAATTAATGCACAACAAGGAATGCTACGTTTGGCGGACGGGGAATGAATAAATACCTTTTGTTTATATGTTTATTTAGGGGTAGTCAGATTTAGGGATAGTCTATCTATTTTGATACACAACTGGATCCTAATACATAAAAATCTAGGCAATAAATAAAGGATGTATCTTTTCTAAGGATACACATATCCGTTTATATATTCACCTTATTTACCCATACACACCACGCTGTTACGCTCTAGTTGAGTAATTAGACTATTTAAGTTTTAGGGATCTCATCTAACTATTCATCTACTGACATTCTTCAAATCTTGAGCTTATTGCATTAGCCTAAAGTTGTACAAAATTATACCTCGTTCAAATATTCAATTTACTTAATGTTGGTCCCAATTGAATCTAAACCCGAAGTTATTAAACGTGGTGATAAAATGGAAGGAATTCAATGCTAAAATAGAATTTACAAGACAAAATGTTTTATTCAGCCAAAACAACAAAATATTAAAATGTTTCCACGAGGAATGGCTGATTTTACTATTAATTGAAAATAGTAGCACAGATTACATCTATCTTACTAGCTATAAATAAAGATTAAATCTTACTAGTGCACATCATTGTCTTCAATCTGATGTAGAAGCAACCTCAAAGCCAAGAGGCCAAAGACAAAACAATCGTCTTACACCGCCGCAAGACTCCTTGCTGCAGACTCCTTGCTCCAGACTTCTTGCCGCAGACTCCTTGCTCCAGACTCTTTGCTCCAGACTCCTTGCTCCAGACTACTTGCTCCAGACTCCTTGCTACAGACTACTTGCTCCAGACTCCTTGCTACAGACTCTTTGCTCCAGAGTCGTTGCTCCAGACTCCTTGCTCCAGACTACTTGCTCCAGACTCCTTGCTACAGACTCCTCCAGCCACGAACAAGCGATTGTCCCTCGACTGGCCTAAAATTCTCGTCCTCACGTCTATATCTTCTTTTCTCGGATGGTATTTCTGACTCTCAACAAAGGTATTTTTTTCTTTATGCCCCTTTGTGAGCGTCCATGCCTATCCCGCCCCGTCTTGCACTTAGCACTACCCTTATCCCAAACAGATGGGGTACATCGGTCGGCCTGAAGACATCTGACCTCAGTTCCTTAACGTTATTCAACAATTGTACACCGCCTTCCTCGTGTCGGGGCTTGAACATATAACAGTAATTCGCTGATTCTAGTATATATACATTTTTTTTTTTTGTTGGAGCAGATTCGTACAATTTTTATATATATCTATTATATTTATCTTCTGGAAAAAATATGTATATATGAGTTCGGCCAAGAAAAATTCCGCTGAATTCCTGGAACGTTGGTTGTAAAAATTAACCGAAATTGCCTCAAGAGTGCACACTATCTCCTCCATTAAAGTAATCGGTGCTATTAAACTTTATCACTGAATTACCTCATCGTTATTTTTCCTTAGCTGCTCTTGCTCAGCTTCCGATCGGAGAATTACCTGATTCACTTATCCTACACACACCGTTATCCTTCGCCATCCTAAATTTTAATAAGATATTTCAAAATCAAATTAATTTATTACCAATATTTACGTAATAAAAATAATCTTAAGCCAATATGCAGCGCATCTAGTCTAAAAACAAAATACTAATAGCACTTACTATAAATTATGAATAATGGATTCACTAAAGTACATTTAAATTTAATTCAGAAAAAAAATAGAAATAGAGAAACATTTTTCTATAAAGTTGGGTTATCGCTTTTAAACTTTCTAGAATATGAACAGCTGTGGCTACTTCGTGAAACGATTGTAGTCTTCCTTGGTTGGTCAAATATTTTTCTTCGAAACTTATTTTGGATTAGTTTGCTGTTATCGGTATGACTGACACTATGTTCCAACTGGCACTGCGTAACTTAATTAAGTTTTACTTTCAAATTATAAATGCGTAGTCTGGGTATTATTCCAGTTTAGAACAGTGATGAATGGGAAATGTATAGAAATATTTGTGAGTCTGCGGTCTAATCAAAGCTCAAGATTATACCAACCAATTATTATAAACTCATCATTCCTAAATGATACTATTATTTACAATTTTAGATTTTGTTTTTTATTAAAAAAACGCAATGAAAAAAATTTAAATATTACGCTTCCTAAAAGAATTATTTCTGATTTCAATTCTTTTTTAAATTTATGTTAAACGTTTTCAGTGATAAGGGGCTATAAATATGAAGGGAAAATTCAAAAAATTGACATATAAATTTCTATTTTGATTCCTTGTGTAACTGATCTCTCAGAAGAATTCACCAACTTATAAACTTCTTTTTTTTTTACATTAATTTAAAAAACGGTTTTGACGGTTGAGCAAGTAGCCAGTGTTGTTGCTTTAGTGGAAGACGGTAGAAGCCAAAGATATGCATTTTTTCTGAATATTCAAAGAAGCATTCACCAAAATACACTGCCCCACAAAAACAGAGGCGCATTCAGAAAAGCCTGGGTTTCCTAAGACTGTTCGAAAAACCCTATTTGCTCGCTAAATTCTTAGAGATCAATAATATAAGAAATATTAATTTCTTTTTAAATAAATTTTTGGAATTTTTAAAGGGGTTTCCTTTCATATTTATATCCCCTTATCATTGAAAACGTTTAATATTAATTTAAAAAGAATTGAAATCCGAAATAATTCTTTTAGGAAACATATATTTGAATTTTTCTAAGTGCACCACTGCTTTTGTGGGGTTATTAAAAAATATTGTTTCAGTTCTGTCAAAATTGATTTTTTACTTTTCGCTTGAGGAATTATGTATCCAGAAAGATTATCTTTGATATTTGAGTATCAAGATCAAAGAGGTCTAACATAAAGGGTGTCCCAGAATTAACGCAAGATTTGATTTAAATAGAAAACGCAGTTGTTAGTAGTTTTGTTGTTATTTTTTTATTGAATTATAAAGTAAATAGGATAGGATTATTTATGGAATAACACATCGGGCAAATGGCCTCCAAGACTTTGCTGGCACATACGCACTCTTTTGTCGAAATTTTCCATGACCATTTGGAATAAATGTGGTTGAATTTCCTCTTTTAATGCACGAGTGGATGTGGGCTTGTTGACATACACCTTTGACTTCAAATAAGCCCATAAAAAGAAATCTAAAGGTGTTAAATCACACGATCTAGGGGGCCAATTCTGATCGCTTAAACGAGAGAGTACACGACCTGGAAATGTCTCATGCAGTATTTGAATTGTTTCATGGGCTGTATGGCATGTGACACCATCTTGTTGAAACCACATATTGACCACATCAATATCATCCAATTTCGGCACAAAGAACTGTGTTATGGATTTTCAACAACACTCTCACGCACTGCATCGATATTGACATTTGAACGGCTTGTTTTTGGACGACCAGTGAGTGTGTTTAGTGTCTCCAACTGATCCAGTCTCCCTAAATTTTTCAATTGATCTCTTCACAGTTGATGATGTCAAAACACTATTCCGACCATATTTTGTATGAAATTTTCGAACTGCGGCCGCCGAACTTTCATTATTTTTGAGATAATGTTTCAACAATAAAGACACGTTGTTCTATCGTGTAACGCTCCATTTTTACTAACCCTAAACTGTCAGCTGTCAAATTGTTTTTTTTTTTAAGGGTTGGCAGCACTTTACTGCACAAATGGCGGCAAATTCAAATCTTGCGTTAATTCTGGATCCCTTTATAAATGTTTTTCTACTGCACGTGCGTGTGTTCTGTTGACAGTCATCGCCATTATAATCGCTATAGAGTGCTGCTGGAATCGATTATTGAAGTTATGTATCGACTTCGTGGTCGATAAATTATAGATATTATATCTAATCAAATTGGGCACCTCTTAGGTAGAAGTAGATGACTATGATGGACTATAGGATTAGGAGAGTCAGGAAAGGCAAAATGCCACTTTTACGAGCGGCGGGAACAAGGACAACAAGCTGACGAGAGGCAATTTATAAAATAAAGTGTTATAAAGAGACAATGGCTACGTGACAGTGGCTTTGTCGTCTCGGCGGAGATAGGGCATGAGCCAGTTATCTATCGTTGCACTCACAATGGCCACGGCCGACGAGGGAAAACGGCTTCAAATATTTAAAACTATCATAGCCCAGCTAGAGTTTGTCTATTCTTTCATAGAATTAGCTACACACATATATATGGATAGACAAAAAAAAAACTATTCCGAGAACCTATGACAATAACAATGATGTATAGATAGCAAATACTAAATAATAATTATTACACCATAAAGAAAAAAAAAAAAAATAATAAAAGTTTGTTTGAATGCGTTCAGGGCACAAATAAAATACAAAAACAAAATTTACAATAGTAAAAACCTAGGCACGTGCCATCCCAACATTAGCGGGCATGAGTGAAATAAGAAATATAACCGCTAAAATAAATTTATAAATTATTTTATGTTGACAAATGTTTTTCTATGTGTTAATCTTTTGTTCTTTGAAATTTGTGGATACTAAAACAGGAACCACAACCTTAAATATGTTATATACAAAGGAATTAAATTGCGCAGAAAGTCAATTCATCAGAGGTATCAACAGAACTCCTCCTAAGTTTCTTAAATACCTATTAAACGGTAGTGAAAAATTTATCAAAAATCTAACATACTACCTATTTTTTAGGAAAGCTCTAATGGAAGAAACTGTTTTTATAAAAAAAATTAATTGTGGCTTACACTCTCGAGTCGAACTGAACATGGACAATTGAGGGTGGATCGAGGCGCGTCTTGAAGACTGGTATCCGTCCAGAACAATTTTTTTCCCATTCAAAACTTTACCCCGCAATGTCCCGAAAGACTTCGAACCACAGTGTAAAAACCAAAGGCGGTTGTGGCACATAATTGAATAAAGGTTGCCATAAATTATATGAACAAAAAAGGTTTTAATACGTTATTGTCAAGTTAATAATGCTTTCATGCACAAATACTTTGGTAATTTACCTTCAAAACTGACTATATCTTGAGTACCCGTTCGAAAGTAGAGCTGCCTTTGCAGTATACACAAAGGAGACATTATTGCATAATCCCCTTTTATAGTCACTTCTAATGGCCCTCGTACCTTTGTTGTGAAACTACTTAACGGTTATCTGAATACATAAAATAAGGCATTTATAAAGACACTAAACCGACTATGGTGCATCACAGATAAGAGAGGCTCTACAGAAACACTACAATACAAACAGCGTTTTAGATTTACAAGCATCAGCGTCGCAGGGGAACCATTACGGCTCTGTGATATAGTTGTTGTAAAACCTATCTAAAATTATCTGTTATTATACCGCCGGCTATTACTTCTCCCTGAAGCGTACAACAGCCCACGCGTGGGTACGAGTTAAAATAACATAGGGAGTGGAGCGGAGCCTTGCAGCACACCTCCGCTAACGCGATCCGTCACGGACCGCACTCTCGCTTTCCAGCCCGTCTACGCACACTCATTCCTATATTATTTTTTTTTAGTTTATTAATAAAATTTTACTACTAATACTATCATAAGTAAATAATACTAAACACCTTAAGTTACTGTCCTTAAGTTTTATTGTTGTCTGATTTAAAACTGAACAGTACACAAACCAAACAAGCGAGCCTGCAACAATGTCAACAAATGTTGAAAAGGATGTAATAATTTTTTTTTTTAGAAAGTGAGTGATTCATGGACTTTTCATTCATTATATCATCGAAAAAGTATTTTTTTAAATTTTATTTGTGGAAAATAATCTAACCATTATCCACCTAGTGATTTGAACCCAGGAGCATATTGGATTAACCAATACTCCATATGAGATCCCCTGAACTATGATAAATACTTAGAAATAAGGTTTTTTAATTTATGAGCACTTTTTCGACATTTAAACCTTTTTTTTTGGGGGGGGGGTGCTGATATAATATTTACATAAATAATATAATATTTACATGAAATCAATACAAGTTATTTTAAGCAGTGCTCAGGTTTCTTAACTCTTGTTTCTAGACAAAACCACTTCATTTGTCACTTTAGTATAGTAGTCTACAAAGGGCTCACAGTTAAACTAAATTTTAGAGGGTTTGTCATGAGGCCATCTCCGTCTTAAGAGTCGCTCTGGGTTGCCGGGGATGAGATGGGACCATCAGCAAACGGATTAGGATGACCAGGGTTGAGATGAGGGTAAAGTAAACGGTGAAGATGTTGATATAGAAAGGAGCATTGGAAAATAGATATGATATAAAACTATGCTTCAGTTTCAACATTACTCTAAATTAAGTAGTGCTTCTTAGGCAAAAATATTAAAATCTGCAATCAATAAATTACTTTTGGATAATGCCCACAATTGGCAGTATTTTGTCTTGAAGAAACTCTCTTCTCCAGAATAGGACTTCTAAGTTCTAGAAAAAATGGCCGTCCTGGAGAGGAAACTACCAGAAAGAAAAAAGACGAACCAAGGAGAAGTTGAAAAAATACTTGCTTGGATTGGTTACTGGAGTTTGTTAACACACGTACACAATTGGCCGCCTGTAATCTCATGTAAATATATATTTAGAGATTACCAATAGGAGACACTCAGACGAAGCGAAATCCATTTGTGCAGTTTTATGAACTGCAGCCGTAGCTAATGTGCAATTATTTCTCTAGGCAGTTTTAAGGGCCATTATCGTGTCTATGGAGTTATCTCTGCCTGGCGATTGCGTTTCTTCAAATGTCATTCGGCCATAAGGACGTCTGAGTGTTCTGACGATTGTTGTCTTAGGGCTTATCACAGATTAGAGTCAGCTAGGGGGGAATAAACTCGTAAATAATGCAATGAAAACATTTTTAACGATAATGCTTAGTTCTTTTATAAATATACCTACAATTACTTCAGTTACGTTATAAATGCCAGTTACAGACAAATAATTGTAATGTAACCGCATAGGAATGGTTTCTATGTTTTTTAGAAAAATATACAAATACTCAGTTTCTCCTGGGACGATTTTCCCAATGTAGATCTTTGTTTGCTAAAGTATGATATAAATATATATATTGGGAATTTTCTTTGCAAATATTTAGTTTTTTTGTCTAGTAGTGTCCATTGATGAGCGAAACTGACTTATAATAGGAAAAATTATAGAAATAAACTAAGGAACGCCTTGTTAATCTAAAATAAATTCATCAAAACTTTCGGCTCTGGTAACTTTGACTACAGGAAGGATCAAGTGATACAAAATAGGATCGAACCCACGCCCCTCCTCCATCTGCTTCCTCGAGCACCAACAGACGATAGTACTAGCAATTACGAATAGCAGGGACCCCCTGGGAGTGAGAAGGACCGCACAATGCAGGGCACTATGGGAGAGGAGTTCCCGACGACAGAGCAGGTGATATATCGCCTTCCAGAGGTGATGTGACATTTTTGTCGGGCGGGGGGCTCCAGGGTGGCCTGTGGGTCCGGAACCAATCCTTGGTTTTACTTCTCCAGCCGCCAACCACCTGGGACATTCAATCTTCCTTCAAGCTACGGCATGGCAAAGGCTCCAACCTCCCAGCATCCTTTCGATCATAATTAATTTACTGGATATAAAATTTTTGATTCCTTTCATATGACTATAGAAGTGCTTCTTTTAAATTTTTTAAAAATTATTTCAAGTCTTGAAAAAGTTACCAATTCGGTATGCAATGGCATGTCTGTTTAGGCTAAACGTCTTCTAGTCATGAAACAATAAATAATAGTTTTTGGAGAGGCTCGAAAGCTTTTTTTTTGTTTGAAAATACCGATATTCGCATAGTGTAAATAAATATTAAAATATAGGTTGTAATAATATGGACTGAGCCATATCACAACATATTATTTATTAATTGAAAATAGTTATTATAAGTGGGGGCTTTGTGGAAGTCGATCGACGATGCAAAGGTCGGGGCGAGAAAAGCCGGAAAGGAAAATGAAAACAGGCGAGGAGTTTTAAATCAGCGGGCAATGAGAGAGCACCTCGTCTTCTACCAGTCGAACAAAATTTTTTCTGACCCACTTCACACCACTAAGAAAACATCTTAAAAAAAAAAAAGGTACTGCTAACCACATAAATTTGTTAAAAACATAGTGAATGGAACTTGTTTTTTTTATATTAATAAATTGTAACAAAATAGGAAAATTGTTACAAGGTATCAACTTTTTGGAGTGTTTTCTCTCGTCTTAAGAATATCGATAAAAAACAAAAATACTACAAAAATAAATGTAAAAGATAATGTACATTTTAAGTCATAAAAGAGTTCATTTGAAACCTCTTATGCAAATATAGTTAATAAATCGAAAATGAAATATAGCATTGCCTTAGGGCACATACTTAATTTATAATTAGCCTAAAATCAGTCCCAAAAATGAAATAAACTGCAACAAGTAAATGGGTTCGGACCTTACCCTTGCTCAAATGGATTTATTTAAAATCTTAAGGCTAAGTCATGTCCAGAGAAAAAATAAATTAAAACATAATATAAATATAAATTAATTAATTAAACGAAGAATAACTAACATTTTACATATAATGCATACAAATTCGAGCACAAATATTTATAGGAGTAATTTTTTTACCCTAAAAATATTACAGGCACGTTTTTCAAGTCAAGCAAAATCATCTAATTTAAATTGTAGAAGTAGTGTCCAGCAAGACTAACCATCTAAATTTAATGGATTGCAAGCCTTTTATGTTTTATATGTTGTAGAGGTTTTTTTTTTAAATATGATTTAATGTGCATAAGAATATGTATAACATAATATAATAACTAATGAATGATTGCCTGATCGTGTTAATTTGTATTAAAATAGAAAAATTGGCAAATGGCATTTAAAATATTTGTTTTTAGGCAAGCTTTTTGTAATAACTTTCAAAAAAGTTTTAATTGAGTTTATACTGCTGATATTTGAGCATATGCCCCGCAGGGCTACTTCGTAGGGTACACTCCTTTAGTCTGCCCACAATTTATTTTATAATGATAATAGCCCCTTCGGTGGTTATACCACCGTTCTCATGTATTAATAATTATCAGGAAATGACAATGAAAAGTTTAAATATTGTCTCTAATTATTAAGGAGTCAGAACTGTTACTAAGGGGAGGGTATAAAGTAACAGATCCAACTATAAATTTACCTTGAACAAATAACACTTGTCCATTCTGGGGATGTTCTAGGATATGTCCAATCTCTCATCCATCACCCTAAGCCGAGTCGAAAGGCCTTCAAAAACCCTTATAATGGTTTCTTCTCGAGTTAACGCCCCCGAGTACTCCTAAACATGAAGAAGGGACGGGCGGAAATAAGAGTGTAAAAAATAAATAAAATCTATTATCTAGAGAGAGAGAGAGAATCTGTAATGACATACGGACGGACAGACAGTGAGTTATATACACCGGTACTATCTCTTAGCCAGTCCGCCCACTCTGCCCGCTAACAATCGATCTTACTAATGACTCTTTCGATCTATCGATTAGAGTTGTCGCCGTGACCGTTGTCGCATGGCCGGCGCTGTGACAATGGGCACACGAGCTGTGCCTTGCGTTGGAAGAGCACAGCTCAGGATCAACAAACACACAATGTAATTGTGGAAGTTGCACCACAAATATGTTGTTTTATAGATTTTGTTAGTTCTTGTATAACAATGATGGCCTCTCTTGCTTGCCGAAGGAGTCTCAATCAAGTCACAGTTCAACTCATGGTTTAAGACTCGTTTGAAAAAGTAATAAAATTTTTTGTTTTTTAACTTGAGTTATTGATTCACAACTGTGCCTAGGTCCACGACCAGCCATTGGGATATATCTATGACAAAATCCCATGTCTGACATGAAGGCAGAAGACATGCAATGATACCTTGCCTATATTGATGTAGCTAACTTCAAAGATATCCTATTGATATTAATTTGTGACCATGTAACAGTCGGTTTGAGCATCCCGTGAAATTTTCTTTTTATGCAATGAACCGTAAGGAATGTTTAGGACAGCGTGAAGTTTTTGATTTCACACGTAAAATGTTGTGTTTACCTGAGACAAGTCTTACAGCTTTACGGTGAAAAATCTAAATAGTTTTGACGTTAGTCTTCTTAGTGAATCCGTAAATTTGGGCTCCATATGTGAAACAAATTTGGTTTCAATAGAAATTTATATAGTTGGTCAAGTAAATGCGTCAATAGTTTCAGCCAGTTACTACGTTATTTAATGTTTTTTTTTATCAAGTCGGGCAACACGTTATAACATTTTGAAAAGTATTTAAGAAACTCACGAGTTGCTTTTGATATCTAAAAAATAAACGAGTACATCTCTGAGTTAGGTCAACTAAAATGTTAGACAAATATGCCTAAGGATTGCACGAATTTGTAATTTATCAAACAAACTCAAGTAAAAAGTCGCAGTATTAAAAATATATATTGATCGTCCAATTGGGATATAGACTAAATAAAATAATCAATGAAAGTAAAACAATAAATGAAATTTATTTAAAATTACTTTACTGCGCATATCATTTCATAAAAGACTCTCAATTTTATCTATAACAAAAAATAGATAAAAATACAATAACATGTCATGGCTAGTCACCAAATTATTGGTCTAAAATAAAAACATGTAAATTGATATAGTTAACAAAACGGTTAAAAATGGTTGTTATTCCTGTTTTTTTTCATAGCCCCTTGAAATTTACATATAATTATAGATCCTCAGGCGAATCTATTTACAAATTATTTTTGTATTTCCTGTAGCGTTGCTACATTATATACAGGTTTTGTTATTTTATAAAAATTATGTAATGAAATAAATAAGTATAATGATACACATAATACGTGACTGGACTGAACAGACTAATAAAGGTGATGGGGCTCACCTTTTTAATCTACCTTAAAACTAACTTACGTACTAATTCTTAACCTCATTTTTCCCCGTCAGTCTGTTGCCATCGATGTGGGAGGGGTGGTGGGTGTTAAACACTGGGTGGTTAGGTGCTGCAACGAGTCAAAAAACTTAATGTGTCTCCGGTGGATGAACTCACCCACCGACGGCACACCAAGCGACGGGTGCAGCGTTCTTTAACCTCTCTAGAGATGTCGGGCCACTTTTCGCATGATCCCATTGTGGAAATGTTGGAGACTTTTAGCTGTATTGACAGTCAAGTGGGTAAATAGCGGGGCACCGTACAGCAGAACTGGCCGGAGGGCACATTTATAGATCATCAGTTGGTCGAAGTTAGGAAGTGGTAAAGCCAGTAAGACCTGTGTCGTACTTTTTCTATTTTATTACTAAAATGAGTAGAGAAATGGAGATGCCTATCCATTTTTATGCCCAGATAGTGCATTGAGAAAGTGCTGTCTTCACTCTACCACTGGTTTTATTGAAGAGGTATTTATATATATATATATTTAGGAGGATGGGTTTCTTAGCATTATTGTGGGATTTCCTCTTCGATATTAATATGTCTCATGTCAATTTTTGGCCCGTGCTCCCGACGAAAAGTTACTATATAAATTTCAGTTAAATAATACTTTAAATGACGACAATATATTGACTAATATATAAGTATTGTGGAAAACATTCTAGTTCTTGGCTTGAGTCCCTTGGACTTGGCCATAGCAAGTTTTACAACGTAATCAAAGCTAGTTGAAAATGTCTTTTATTTGTCACTTATTGTCGACGTAAGAGATCATACTAAAGACAAAACTAAACCGCCAAAGAGACAGAGGCTGTGAGATGACCCATAATAAAATAAAAGAAAGACTGGAGTCTCTCTGATTGTGCGGCTAGTGGGTCAGTCAAGGTCGCCCCGGCCCCTCTCAATGGCCCTATAGCCTTCGCTCATGTTTGTCTTTTTGTTTTGTTTACTGACTTGTCTTCTCTTCAGCGGACCGCTTGTTTGTTTGAACCCCTTCTAACCATAGCGTGTCATGCCACCTCTGCTTTTGTAACTCACCATTTGTTATATGTCGTCAGGAGGTGTATTCACAATAGCAAAATAGACGCAATGGCCTGCCAATAAATAAACTTAGGTTAATAGTCAACAGCTGATGTTTCAAATGCACTTGTAAAAACGCTGAACGGATTCAAAACACTCCGTTAGTCAATTGGAAGAAAACTTGTTTTTCTGAATTTTTGTTAGTAACAATAAAAAAGAACCTTCCAGGTTAAAGGACAAAAAATAGCTGGAACAAGGAACCAAAATTACCTTTTACCGACAGTTTGAGTAAGTGTAAAACTAACTTACATACTAATTCTTAACCTAATTTTACCCCGACAGTCTGTTGCCATCGATACGGGAAGGGTGGTAGGGTCATAGTATTAAACACTGGGTTTGTCAGGTGCTGTAACGAGTCAAAAAACTTGACGTGCCTCCGGCGGACGAACTCACCCGCCGACGGGTAAGACTCAAGAAGACAGTCTTTGTATTTTGTCACGAAATTTGAGGATTCCTTGAAAAATTGTGTGGTTGGCGCCCATTTTGTGACAGCTCAAAGTCTAGTTTCAACAGTCATATACCCTACACAATGGGAATAAATATGGTTCAATGCCAATTGCTCACTCAACGAAAATTATGACAGAAGACCATATCTTTGGTCTTGGAGAAGATAAAGTCTCATGAACATCAGTGGCTGATTTGTGTGGACTTGTAATTGTAAACTTTCTCCTTGGGCAGTCAAGTGGCCAGGCCAAATATCCTTGCTTCTGGGATATCAGAGACAAAGCACGCCACTGGCTAAGGGAAGAGTGGCCTAAGAGACAAAACATGGACTTTGCGGAAAAGAAAGTCATTAACGACTCCTTACTTGAATGAGGGAAAATCATCTTTCCCCCACTGCATATAAAGCTGGGCCTTATGAAGCATTTTGTAAAGGCTCTTGATAAGAACGGATCAAGGTTTGTACAGTTCTAAAAACTCACTGTGTTTGAATTAGAAACCTTTGTATGCATTTGCGTAACCAATACATGATATAGTGTGAGGTTATTGTTAGCCCTGAATACATAAATGAGGAAAATAGGCTTAGCTTGATGTAAGAGAGTTTATACAACTCAGGCATTAAAACTTGAGCTTGGAATATGAACTATATTTTCACCCTCGCTACTGCTGTACCTGATCGGCATAGACAGGCCTAAGTTACTATTCCGAGAGTTAGTTTGCCAAAGTTAAGGTATTTTATCAAAATATCAAAAATACTTTCAAATATCTTTTTCTAATGAGATTTTTTTTTGAGACAGCCATAGAAAATCTCTGGAATCCGTGACCGTCACAGAGAGCTACTAGTTGAACTAACCTGCCTTAAGTCCTAGTCTGAAATGCTATTGAAGCTTGTCTGCTAAAATCATATTTAGGCAGAGTTATCCAAAAAACATTAAACGGCCATAATCATCCATAACAACTGCTATTTAGGACCTGACGCTGAGCGATAAAGGGCGTGCCGAATGTCTTTCGACCAAGTAATGCCCAGTCAGGTAAAAAAATATCAAGTCCTGCCGCCACACCCAGTCCACCCCCCCGAGGGCCATAAATTCAACCGACACAACAAACCTCAAAGGCAACTACCTCTCTGGACATCGGCTTCGTCAGAGGACATCACGCACACTCCGGGGGCAGGGGACGTTACGCAACATTGAGGCAGAAGCATCGCAACTATTTGCAATTTAAAATTTGCCGATACACCTATCAGCCAATAGTCTATAACAAAAACTGATTTCCATACTTATCAGCTGAAGAATGATAAGAGATCTTCCGGGCGCTTTTCAGTATGACTCAAAAAAACAATCGAAATTTTTATAGCCAATCTCAAAAATGTATCTTATTTCTTTTCATAAAATGAACGAGAATGGTTAACTTTAGGCAACCCGGGTTGTTTTCGAACTGGTAGGGTATCGATGAAAGAGAACCGTTTTTTTTTTGTCTGCTATAGTGGCCTTTTTTTGTGCGCTGTTTCCGTTTTTGAAGCTTCCGTTTGTTATACATCTCACATACGCGGCGTTGATAATTCATGTAGCGTACACTAACATACGTACAAAGATCAAAGGACAGGAATTAGCCAAGTTGGGCCGGTGACGGTGACGACAGGGGGCGTGTCTCCTAAGCATTCGTCATCATTAGAGAAGTCACTCACAGGTGGTCGTGGCTGCCACTTACCTCGGTGTCTTTGATCGCCACCTACCTCCGTCTCTGAGCCTACAATGCTCTTTTGTGTCTCCTATTTTTAACAAATCTGCTGAAAGATACGCTCTGTATAATGTCCCTTGCGGTGTGGTCTCCCACAAAATTTATGGGTGTCAATGACGTGTGGTGTTTTTTTTTTTGTACTTTCCAGGTCAGGGTGGACTCAATGCCCTTAAAAGATTGCGGTTCGCCCGACCAAACGTCGGCATGGCATCAAAGAGTTGTTTGCACTTTGATGTTAAAGGGGCATTCGATAAAACATGGTTGCAAGGCTCTGCCATTATCATCAAATCCTAGTCCATAATAACAATACAAATATATAAAACCCTCAGGAGATGCTGAGTACTATAATTACTGGTAATATAGCATCATACAATCCTGAAAAACTGAATAAATCAATTCCAATTATAAAATGATACATGATTAACTTAATTGAGCCTCAATTGCTGCGCAAAATACGCCGCTATCGAATAACAGCGCATGTTTATTTATAGAATAAATAAATATATTCTGGAATAAATCTGTTACTGATCCCAATGATAAAAAACTCATTTATCATACATAACGTAAATAAGTAATTTATACACGCCACTCATATATTTATCATATTCAATCCTGCAATGTGTCCTTGCTTTCCACGGGGTATTTGAAACAGTTTATGCAAGCACAACAAATCGATTTGACAAGTATACAACATATTATTATTAGTACTTGGCTCCTACGACACCCTACCATTGGATTGTATTTATAGCCGAACATATCAAAGAGAAAAACAGATTTATGTTCCGTTATTCATCAGCTTAACAAAGGAATGTTTTGATCGAGCCAGGGCCTGTTAACTGGGCGATGAATTATGTGAAGTAGAAAACAAAGAGATAGAGAAGAGGTTAGGTCGAAGGAGCGCCATTTGTAAGTGGACGAAGCGAGCAATCAGTCAAGCCCCGTTCGGTCCCTTATTAAATAGTTGATGGTTCCAAATAGCTCACACTCATGAACTGTTTCAATTACCTAACACCTACTTCGTCAAAGTCCTCTTTCCTCATCTTCTTTTTATATACACTCTCGTCGAGAATCTTTCACAGAACGCTCCTTCCAGACTAATCTTCTTCTTTTGCTTTTCCTTTTTTATTGTTCGTATTTTGTTCCGTTGAGTAGTGAGTCGAATGGGTGCAAGACCTCGTTGTCTTGTTAACGTCTTCCAAATAAATATATTTCACGCAAGTTCGCCGATTAAAGCTATAGGGTTATATCTCACAATGTCGTTCAAGTGAGGACCGTTATGCCTACTATACCATATAAGACAACTTTTTTTTTTTGTCAGGGAAAGGCCTTAAAGACAACGCGAATATCATTACTTTCGGTTCTTTTCTTGTTTTTCCTTTCCTTCCATTTTCCCTCATTATCTCTGCGTGCTTTTGTTTTCTTTCTTCTGTCCACGCGACTCCCTTTTTCGATTTTTTCTTTCCCGCAAGAACCTTGATTCCCTATATCTTTCTCCGTCCTGACAATCCTGGTCCGTTATTCCTAGTCTTTCAGTTTCTTCCTTCATCTGCTCGGCGTATCCCCTTGAGCTTTTGTATCCTCGGATTTTCTGGAATATTTCCTTGTTTAGTCTTTCCTGGGCCATTCCATTACCATATGGCCTTGGAATTTCAGTCTCCTGATCCTTATGTCCGTTTCTAGGTCTTTTGTGTCTTTGTAGATTTCCTAGTTGGATCTTAGCCTGTATCCTTCTTGTGTATTTTTGGGGCCGTAGTTCCTTCTTAGGATTCTTCGTTCTATTCTCAGTAGGCTCTCTAGGCTGGGGAGGCATGAGGTTTCCGTCCCATATAATATTACCGGTTTAACGACTGTGTTGTAGTGTCTTATTTTCGCTTTAGTGGACAGGTTTTTCTTGTTATAGACGTTACTGGTTGCAAAACTTAGTCTCTCTAGTTTGGTGATTCTTTCTTTCATACTTTCTTTTTCCGAAGAGTTGTTATATATAGTCTCGCCCAGGTACTTAAATTTTTGTGTTACTTTTATTGGTCCGTATTTGGTTTCTACTGCTTTCTTCTTGAAGTCTGGGCCTGTAGTCATTAGTTCTATTTTTTTTTGTAAGAGATTTGTAGATTTGAGAAGAGAACTTTTTATAATTTTTAAAATTATTTATGAGTGAATACTATGTACAAGATGCAGAAATCTACCGATGCAGTTTTATGGGATACCGAAATTAAAATTAATGAAATGTATGCGCTCGAAGAGCTTGTTTTAATGTGAATAGCAGTCCGGGATTAAGAGATCCAAGTGGACCTAAGTCGAACTTCATTTCCGGAATTTCAAAATTCACTTCCGCTTTAACACATCGGCAAATTTTTAAAAATAACTTTGTTTCTTTCTCCTATTGTATATCTTTCGCTAAGATTATTTCACGGTTGCTGTATTTTTATAGAAATATAATCTTCCAATGAAAAACTTCTATTGATAAGAGTACAATAAAAAATTAAATGCAATACTAATTCGATTTAGTGAGCCAACTTGAAAAATAAACTTAGATGATTTTAATGATCTGTGTCTACTTCGCGCCTATGAGAGAGGTGTCAGTTTTTCATTGAGTCATCAAGAGATCATTTCCTCAGAGTCACGGACGACAGAAGAGTCGACGTAGAAAAAAAAAATACCGGAGATCATTAGCTGGGAAGAAGAAGACGAACAAGAAAAGCTTGGCCGGGCCAAGTGGGAATTAAAACTCTGTCATGATCACCTCATTCTGTGTGCGCGGGGTTGAATCGCCTGTAATAAAGTGGTCTCTGCGGTGGTCCGATCCTAATAGCCGTCTGTTTACTCACCACTAGATAGCCACACACAAGACGTTGGCTTGGTCTTGTTTATGATATATATTATGACATAACTTGTTTTATTTATTATTAAAACCCAATAGAAAGAACAAGGTCAATACACAAGTATAATAGTACCATAATGGACGATGTATTAATTGATACTTCCTATAAGCCAACCTTCTTCCACTGAATTAACTTACAAGGCCCAACGAATTTTTCTATTTCTTATTATTACCATGTTTTGTTTGTAATGAATTAAATTGCATTTTTTAATAACGTACATAAACAAAATAAAGGACCTATACATGTTAAGAAACCATACTGGATTTTCGCGATTGTATACAATTTAATAATATACAATTTTAATCTGGTAAAATTTATTTGTATGATGAATATTAAACGGAAATAGTTCTTTGGGCCGAAATTGGAGCATATTGATGTGGCCAATATGTGGTTTCAACAAGATGGTGCCACATGCCATACAGCTCATGAAACAATTCAAATACTGCATGAGACATTTCCAGGTCGTGTACTCTCTCGTTTCGGTGATCAGAATTGGCCCCCTAGATCGTGTGTTTGTACACCTTTAGATTTCTTTTTATGGGGTTATTTGAAGTCAAAGGTCATCAACGAAATTCAACGAAACTTATGCCAAATGGTCATGGAAAATTTCGAAAAGAGTGCGTATGTGCCAGCAAAGTCGTGGAGGCCTGATGTGTTATTCCATAAATAAACCTATCCTATTTACTTAATAATTCAATAAAAAACTAACAACAAAAATACTAAAAACCGTGTTTTCTATTTAAATCAAATCTTGCGTTAGTTCATATGAGCGAAATCCTGATTCCTTATTTCGTTGCAAAATGTCACATGAAACTGGCCGTTTCGCGTATAATATTAGAACAAATAACATACATATGATTAAATTACTTACATAATATCCTTCCAATAGTTTCTTGCTACATTCGTTATATAGACAGGTATAATCAAGCTACATTTTGCTTATAAAAAATTGTTGACAGTATTCCAGTGAATGTAAAACGTATATTTATCTGTCATTAAAAGTCAGATTAAATTAGCTACAGTTAGAAACTGAATATTTAAAAATATTTCTAAACCAGGAAATCGTCACGGCATTTAAAAATTTGTCATGGTGGTTCTATACTTCTATCCCACTATAACTCATTGACTTTATTAAGAGTTGTCAGTGCATTGTGCGCTTCTAAACTGTTGCTATTCAAACCACCAATTAGTTGAGCCATATACCATTGAAATTAAAATAAACAACTTTATTATGATAAAATTACAATCTGCCTCATTGGGCAATAAGTAATTGTGATATATGTTTTCATTCATATCATATTTAAAATTTTCATTCACTCGCTCATTCAGTATTTACAAACAGGCTAGAATCCTCCTAAATCCACATGGTTGTCACATCCCTCGCATGCGAAAGAGGAAGCGGAGTCTCTGAGCCGCCGATCAAGAGCGCGAGAGCCACATACGCTCAGGACATGATTGGATAAACTGGCCATTGCCAGGACTCCCACTGTCACGCATCTATAGCAGGTCACGAGGCCACTGCTGTTTTAATCTCCGACAAGAATTATAGGGATGAGTGGTGCAGTGCAATGACTGTGCTAGGGAATTAGGGTGGTTGGATAAGTTACTGTAGAATTTCATGAACTTGGAAGGGATGAGTTCGAGAATGTAGGGTATATTAAGATCATTATGAAGGGTTTTGTTGCTGACGTAATAAGGGGCATTAATTATTGTTCTCAGGACTTTTGATTAAAAGAATTAGATGCGCTTAATGTTCGACTTTTTTGCTGTCCTCCATAGCTCTATCCTGTACGTCCATCCCTTGAAATTTAACTTTCGGTTATATGAATCGATTCTGTTAGTTTCTGAGATCTAAAAGTGTTTAGTTACTTTAAAGCAGTGATGTTTCAATTGGGTGGTTTTTTATTGTGGTAATATATTTTTCATTTTTTGTGAAATTTCGGATCCTATAATTTCGTATACGACGCTAATATTGGCCTGATGAAACTTGAGGTAGGGGTAAGGGATTTTGAAATAGAAAATGCCAGCAGATGCAAATCCTCTTCGTAGCTCATGACTAATTCATACAAAATTGCCATATGTTGTCCAAACAAAGAATGGACTATGCGTTCAAATAAATGATATGGTGTTTCGTAATTTCGTTTTTCTACGGTCCTTCTTCTACTAGTCCATTACTACACGCCTAATACTTGATAACAGATAATTCGAAATTATTTTTTTTTCAAATTAGGGTCGAAGCAAGTGAGTGTATCCGGAAATGAGCAGAGATTGGCCACTCAATCAGCTACCGGCCGCTGCAGGTAACCCACCCAGTGAATAAATAATTCTCAAGAGACCGACCGACGGACGGGCACACCGGGGTACCTTATCAATTACCTCACTAGCGGGGATATTTCAAAACCGACTTGGGGGGGGTCCCAATTATTCAAATTATTCATGAGGTACCGGCCTATCCGTCAGCGGTGCTCGGGGAGAGAGCGCTCTGTGTGGTAAATGGGTGACCATTTGTCTCCAGAAACACGTTTCGCATCTCCAACGCCGACGTCAGAACCCATTTAAATATGGTGTGAACCCGTCTCAATACAAAACTGCTGTTCTTCATTGCGTATTCATTGGAACAGCGGCGGAAAATTATTACAAAAATAAATTATGTTTCAACTGTCAGAAGAGCAGTATTCGGGATGATGAAACGAATACTTGCAAATATAGTCTTTCAGATCCCAACTTAACTGAGTCTTCCACACCTTTGAAACTAGCTAGCTCCGTGGACTAGAAGAGGCAGTCAGTTCTCATCAATATACACTCCAATGGGATCAGAAACCCATTGATTTATGAGGCCGTTATCAGAATATCTCTTTTACATTTTCAGCATTGAAGTCTCACACTTATTTAACCGTTTAGTTTTTTTTGTTTTTTCTAAGCTCTCTAGTTAGAATTTTAGGATGGGGGAGAAATATAAAATATTTAGGGTGATCGGATCCTTGTAATAGGAGGACCTGCTAACCGTTTAGGCGCATTAAAAACAGATTTATAGGACAACCAAAATATTAAATCTAGCCACAGTAGAAACATTCCAATGAAAACTAATTTGACTTATCACTGGTGCACTTGGCTATGTTAGAAATACCACCTTACACACAGCCTTACGAACCCCATCATATCTACATTAAGATTCTGAACACTTGAGGACGACTCCGGAGGATTTAGAAAGGGTACTGCCATCAACTCATAATTCATTTCCTGTGAATGAATCAATATACCCCCAAAAAAATGTCAGCATTCAATGTACGTGAAAAATGAATATTCACGGATAACAGAATGAATGAGTGAAGAAACATTTCCGGTTTTTAATTCCACAAAATTATATTTATTTCGAGTACGTTCGACAACCCAGAGTAATTGACTATTCGAAATAATGGAAGCAGTTAAGGAACGCATGATAACACTGAAGTGACTTGTTGAAAAATGAAATCACTTTAGCCTCAACTCTAGAAGTGCTATTTATGTTTTCCTGAAAATTTATTCACCAACTGATGCATTTTTTGTTTTTTAACCATCGTGGATAATTGAAATTTCAATTGCGATCCAAAAAAAAAAAAAATTAAAATTTGAAAAAGCGAATAAGACAGAGGCGTAATAAAGAGAGGGTTTTATAATGATTGGGTCGTTCGCCAATGTGCCATTCGGTTTAATAACAAAACGGCTCGGAATCGATTTGTATTCATACACGGACGGGCCTCCAATTTTACGGTATATTAATGTAGTGCCTTTTGAAGGAGTCCTTCTCGATTGGCAAACTCGTCACTGGCGCTGTTGTGACTTAGCCCAACTGCTTAGCCAACCCCGTGAGAACCCGGTGTGGGTTTGGGGCGTGGGCGATACGCTCAGGGCTCTCATATAGTGTTTTATTTATTTATTTTCTAGTATCCACTACAGCAGGCTTAAGTCTGTTACAGGTGGTAAAGCACGCTGCTGCTCCACAGAAAAAAAAATGGCACACTTAGAAAAATTCATAAATTTGCTTCCTAAAAAGATTATTTCGCCTTTTAATTCTTTTTTAATTAATATTGTACGTATTCAATGACAAGGGGCTATAAATATGAAGCCCCCCCAATAAATATATATAATAAATTTAAAAAAAATCCTTTTACTATCGCATGATTCCTCCTCTAGCTTGAACCACAGCCTCAAGCCTTCGAGGCATCCTTCTTATCAAGTGTGCTAAAACTTTTGATTCAAATCCTCCCACTCATCTTCTACAGAAGTTCTTAACTCGTGTAAGTTAATGGGGGGGGGGGGTGACCTGCCGTCTACACGTCTACTCGTCCCACATGTGCTCTATAGGGTTTAAACCCAGGCTAAGAGCCGGCCAGCTCAAAGCCCCAATAGCCACATCATTGAGCTATCGCAAAACAAACCTTGCCACGTGTGGTCGCGCATTATCGTCTATAAAAATGAAATTTTCACCAATAAATGGCGCAAAAGGTATTCCTGTATAATTTCCCTCGCATACACATCGGCAATAACAGAAGTCATGCGGAAAACGTGGAGTTCTGTCGAGAAATTCCACCCCACACCTCATGGACCACCCCCTCATTGAAATCTCCCACTGGGATGTCTTGAGATTAATCAGTGTAGCTCTCTCCAGTCATTCGGTCGACTCTCATTCGTTCATCTTGTGTGGTGTATGAAGAGAGAAACTTGACTCATCTGAAAACGTTGCTCCATCCCTTTTCAGTCCTCATAAGTATTCCCGAACAAATTCTAAACGAGTGGTACGCTCAACAACCGCCCTCATATTCCTTGAGGGTTTAAATTGACTTTAGCAAGTCTTCTTCTAACAGTTTCTGCACATATTGCTACTACCTGAATTGTACGAAGAAGTTGAACTGGATCAGTAAGTGTGTGTAGTACAATACACCGGTCATCCATTCGTTCTGTCACTCGTGGCCGACCTGAACCGGTTCTGCGTGTACACAGACCTCTCTCACAAAACGTGTAGTATGTAAGCCAAAGTATGTATATATACTATTTTTTACTTTATACTTTTAGGCGCTAGCTCAGGCGAAGAGAGCGACACCGAATCCGAACCGGGGATACCCCTGAAGAGGAAACAACGAAGATCCAGAACGACGTTCACAGGGGACCAACTGGAAGAGCTGGAGCGTGCCTTCCAGCGGACCCAGTACCCCGACGTGTACACCAGGGAGGAACTCGCTCAGAAGTAAGTATCCATTTGGTAGGCCATTGAACTATTATCCAGCTCCAGAACCGTTCTGTTCACACTACCCTTCTGTTTCCTCGCAGGACCAAACTGACGGAAGCGAGGGTCCAGGTGTGGTTCAGCAACAGAAGAGCGAGGCTGAGGAAACAACTGAACAGCCAACAACTCTCCGCCTTCAACTCCATGTCGTTGCAGAGCGCCTACCATCACCATCCTGCGCAGTACCACTCAGACCCGACCTCAGCGACCAACTTCTCCACGCAAGGTACGTCATTGCATATTCTCCATCTTAGTGTGTCTCTTAGCTATAGAGAATGTGTGGTTTAAAACATGAATGACGAATGAGTGTTTCGAATATATATTGAATTCATTCAATCTGCTCGATATATTCCACATTATAGCAGGCATTGTCAATCGTTGAGATCACTTTTGTCCTGCAGATGTTTTCTTTTGCATCATCAGTGGTATCTTCAGTTTCAAATAGTCACCTTATCTTCTCAGCCCTAGAGCCTCTAGAACTGTAGTTTCTGCCTGGCATTAACAGTTGTGCTTTTAATTTGACTCCCTTCGTATTCCACCATCTATTCTTAGTCTCACAATCCTTCGATATTGTTTTTGAGTATAAAACAAATGGTGTTGGACATTTTGATAACTTTCTTAGATGGGCAGGAGGAAACAAAGATAATGGCCAATTAGTCTTCAGTTAGTGCCCACCGACGTAGTCTCTCACAAGTACAGATGAACCTCAAAATTCATTTTTTTTTTTATACAAAATAACAATTTATGATGAATTTTAATTTTCACAATATTTTTTCCACTCACATGGCAGTGACTAATTTCTTATAATAATGCCAGCAGCTCAATATAAATTACTTATTTAATTTTGACTTTGAGCAGCTAGGTAAGAATAAATGAAAAACTACATAATTTAGCCAATATAGAGTGGAATTTTATAAATAAATCTTTTTTAGATTTCGAAAATGCCAGATATGGTGCGAAACGTCGGTCCGCACTGATTACAAAATTTGAGATTATTTTGGAGAATAATTGGGCCATTAACTTTTTTCTTCTGGCCATTTCACACTTGAAGTTTCGACACATAATTAATAAATACCAGCTTCTTTTTTTCTTCTTCATTTCGGTATTTATATTCTTCTTCTTATTAAACATTCCAAGTCTTTATAAATTCCATTGAATTATTGATTTCTTCTCATCTAACCACAACATGACTTCTTATAAAAATTTAAATATATGTGTTATTTGAAATTGTAAAAAGTGTTCCCTTATTTGTACTCTGGGCAATTTAGCAGAAGGTGATATATGTGACAGTTGTGGTACCACATAACGAACATTGTGGAGGACGATTTAAAGGTATCGCATACTTTTTCCGATGAAAATCGGTTCTTATCACCTCAATTCTCAAATTAAACTTCGTAGAATCAAGTCAAATTAATAAATAAGGTTGATTTTTATATACACTTGCTAATTATATTCCAAAGCGTGAATAAATAGTAAAATGGCAGTTCTTGTATTGTATTTCCTTAAATGCTTATATACTTTCGCGTTATTAGGCTCTATGTCATTATTGAGAGTCTAAACATATTTTAAATGTAGAAGTAATATTCTTTATTTAATGATCATGATTTTATTTATGGCAGTTTATTTTCAGCCTAGAAGAGATTTATTCAAACATTTTATTAACTAAAGGGTTCACACTATAAAAGAGCGCGTCCAAACATTATCGTATTTATAAAACTATTTTTTCAAATTTAATATTAGTTTTCGAATCAAATCTCGTTCCTTTGGACGATAATTAATTTTTCTAAAATTTAACAGAAAAATACATCTCATCAAAGGTTTATATGGAAATAGCATTTTTGCAATTTTTTCACGTTGGATCTAATTCAGTTTTCTTGTGAACATTTTACTGTGCTTATAATGCTTATAATGCTTTTGGTGCCACAAATTTGCCAACCCGTAAGATCTTTCCAGATGCTCTTTTGCTTGTAACAGTTGTATAGTCCCTGATTTTGATTTTGACACCGTTTCGTGACATTGTCCACAGAGCATGAAATCCAGAGAAAAATAATAATTTATCTGGTTTTAAAGGAAGATGACGTTGACTCTTCCAAGCGACTATGCCTGTTAGATATTATCTACGCCTAGAATAGTTGAGAAATGGGAGGCATTTGTACAAATGGCGGATCCCCCACGCAGATGTGTACAGTTACCCCGACTATACTTTCTACTTCCTGTTTGCAGCTGCACCCTCTTCCCCCCCTCGTCTTCTTGACAAAATGGCGGTCCTTCCCCCCTCCTGTTCCGTTAGTCCTCCCCCCTCCATCCCTTGAGGTATTAAACACTTCCTGACGGTACCGTCGAGGATTAGGATCTCTTCATCGGGGCAAAAAATATCCTGTAAGCTCATCCGCTCCCAGGTGTGTGGTCTCAGACCTCCTCTTCCACGCCGGACATTGATAGGCCTAAAGAAAGAAGACAACTTCGTTCGTCGTTAGAATCAAGATTGTTTCTTAGTAGTTGAATTTTACTTAAGTAGCTCATTTCAAAAGTGCATTCAGAATGTTTGTATTTATAAGAAGATAAATTATACCAAATATAATTTTGTCTGCAAGATCCAAAACTTATTGAGTCAAACTCTTTTTGATATCCGTCAAGTGCGAAAGAGTCCATAATTGCAATTAGTGTATTTATAGTGAATACATTTTATCTACAATTTTGGTTTTGTTATTGAATTTTTCAAAATCTGATATGAACTCATCAATCATCCATATTTCACAGAGAATTATAAATAAATGAGTGGAAAATACGTTATGGGTTTTAACAAGCGAGTCAAAAAAAACTAAAAGTTTCAGCAATCGCTTAAAATGTCTTTTACTTCAATAATATTGTCAATAAAGTCACTGGCGGTTTGAACAGTTTTACTTCTTCATCCAAAAAAGATCCACTTTTTACTTCAGAACGCAAGCTCACCTAAGTTATAAATTTTACATTGAAACACATACATAAATTAGTAACTAAACGAACTAAGAATATCTGAGAAAAACGTCAAAATGAAGTTTTTTTGTTGTTTTTTTTCTGAGCGTTGATGATTTTTGTTAAGCTTCACTTCAAAATTGCTTTTCAAAATCAATGCCGTGATTGCATAATTTGATTGCACCGTTCCTCCATTACTGAATACGTGCATTGAATTGACTATAAAGAAATTACGCCATTATGAATTTGTATGAGATTCATTGTACTTTGTACGAGAGTTGAAGACATTGTAATTTTTTCAGTGTTCCGAATTAATACAGTAATCCGAAAATATATATATTATAATTGGCTAAAACTATTTTTTTGTCAGGGGAAGGCCTTAAAGACCACGCTAATATCATTACTTTCGGTTCTTTTCTTGTTTTTGTTTTTCCTTTCCTTCCATTTCCCCCTCATTATCCCTAAGTGCTTTTCTTTTCTTTCCTCTGTCCACGCGACTCCCTTTTTCGAGTTTTTCTTTCCCACAAGAACCTTGATTTCCCTCAGTCTTTTCCTATATCTTTCTCCGTCCTGACAATCCTGGTCCACTATTCCTAGTCTTTCAGTTTCTTCCTTCATCTGCTCGGTGTATCCCCTTGAGCTTTTGTATCCTCGGATTTTCTGGAATATTTCCTTGTTTAGTCTTTCCGGGGCCATTCTTACCATATGTCCGTGGAATTTCAGTCTCCTGATCCTTATGTCTTCTAGGTCTTTTGTGTCTTTGTAGACTTCTTGGCTGGATCTCAGTCTGTATCCTTCTTGTGTCTTTTTGGGGCCGTAGATCCTTCTTAGGATTCTTCGATGACTTGCATATTGGTTTTTACAAGATATATATTCACAATGTATAAGATATAGATCCCGAAGTCGTTCTGTTTAAGTTGGAGGCCTTTATTGAATAAACTAAAATTGTTAAAAATAATCTTATCTTTTAAAGTGTTTATCTGAAAAATATAAGTTAAATAATGTTTAAAAACAAACGATAAAAGATTTCATTCTCAAATTGAGCATCTACTGTATTGAAATTGACTGCTATTCGGAAACAAGCCCTGTCACTACATTCTTTGGTATATTCTACTCACCATGTCGCCTCTTTAGAAGTCGGTCAATATTAAAACAGCCACAGAACTGAACCTTGTTAGCTTCGCTGTTTATAGTTCCACCAGGATATTTCTTATTCGGATAACATCCCCACACCGTGGACGCCATGTTCTCTTTGATCCTCAGCCTCTCGGCGACACGCATGCTTCAAAAGAGCGTACGTACATCCATGGAACCGTATAGCCCCGATCCGTGGTTTACGACGCGGCCGATAGCACAAAAACCCTTGGAACTAGCAAGAACAAAGACACCGCCGGCGATACAAGTGTGAAGACATCACGTTCGGTAGTGCTGTTTGAGACTCCCGCCAGAACAGGAAAAAAAATAATAAAAGAAACTGGTTATTAAAGCGGACGTGGAGCATTCTTCAAAGCTCCTTTTGCCCTGTCCGTCTGTCCACTTCATCTGTCACAGGCACTTCCCTCCCGTTCTATATACCCACGCCTTTTTTATTAGACACCCCGCAACATACTATATAACTACACAATGGCGCAATGTATTCAATCTAAGCGGAGTTCATACGAATTTAAGAATTAGTAGTATCTTTTCATTGAATAATTGAACCGTACGTGTAAATACGTGCTCGTTGGCTGATGACCAAATGACATCAAATGACGGAAGCTATAAGACAACATTTCAAGCATTGTGTTGTTGGTACTTCAAGAATTTTATATTGGCGGAAGAGAATCTGAACCAAAAGTACTGAATATCAGAGTAGAAATGAACAAATACAAAAGCGTGACTTATCAGAACAACTCCTACTTCGGTTTATCCAGATTTTAATGTATACCAAATACACAAGTCTGGAAGACCCAACAGACCGGGGTACGCTGGATGATGTAACGTATTCTTCTGGAACCAGTTCTCATGGTTCGAGTCGAGGTGAGCATTAAACTTTCGATGGATGATGGATCTTTACCACAGCCTGAAATTGACAGGAAGTTTGCTTTTTAACGAAACCTTGCATTTCAACGTGAAATTTCATTTAGAAATGAAACACCACATGACTAGGAAGCTAATGGTGCTTTTCCGGGAGTAAAAAATGGGAACTTCAGTTCTCAATATGTCATAAGAAGCGCATGTCTTAGCTGAGGCGAGTTTGTTAGTGTCGACTTAATGTTTCTCCGGCGGATGAACTCATCCACCGACGGCACACCAAGCAACGGGTGCAGGTCGGCGTTCTTTAACCTCTCGAAAGGTACGTCTGACCAATGTTCTCATGATCACATTCTGAAATTGCTGGAGACGTTTAGCTGTGACGTCTAGACGTTAGACGTTAGTCAAGTGGGTAGCGGGACACCGTACAGCAGAGCTGGCCGGAGGACACATTTATATCTCATTACCCAATTTACAACAATATGATCGTAAAAATTAAAGTCTACCCAATAGTTGGATAATATTGGGTCCACGTGAGTGCTTGTTTGTTCATGAATATAGTTTAGCCTAGCAGTAACGAACAAGTATATATAAATAAATGCATAATCAGTCTATTATATATGTTAGACTAATAATACACTTTTATATATTCAAAATAGTATGAAGAAATGAAAGCTGTTATGCTGTGTGTTCTTCATAAATTTGATGGCCATATAACATCTTCCAGTTCTGCTTTAGTTAAGCCTGAAGTGAACCCATTTTATTTTATCAGTTTTCTTGTTGAGGGTCCGTATAAAAATTTTTTTTATAAAAAGTCCAACAAAAATAATTTCGGGTCGTCCTTCCTTGGTGGCATAATACAAAAAGGAGAGATCTATGAATGGAGTGTGGTAGTAGGAGGAAAATATGAGAATTGGAAAAAAATGAAGAAATTGTTGCCCTAACGTACCATCAATCTGATTTAGGTCCAATTTTCATCCGAAGTGGGTGGTCTCCGCCGAATCGCAAGAGCCGGACTAGTAAACAAGAAGACGGCAGGACGACAAAAACGCGAGAGAGGTGTGGTTGTCGCCAGGTCTCGAAGCCATTAGAAGACTATATAAGATAGATTGCATTAGATATGTGACCAGTGGATGTACAGTAATTACAGGAGGGAGGTGGTGGTAATGCTAGGGCGGCTGGTCCTTATTACAAGGCCTCTAACCTCCGCTACACACCTCGCCGCATTGAGTCATCACTTCTCGTCCACTTCCTTCATCGCCCTGTCTGCTCTTCTGTCCGTCCTCTTGTAGATCCTCTTTGGTACTAGTGACCCCAAAGATCTATTTATAGTAGGAGATCAAACGCTCAACAAAAGTCCTGACATTTTTAACATAAAATATCTAGCTTCGGGAACCATTCATTTTTTTAAAAGCAAATAAATACCAAAAAACAGGTGAAGTGATAAAGAATCAAGAGATGCATTTTTGGACTTTACCGCAGGCCTATGTACAAAAGATCTTTTAAGTTTAGTGTGCCATTTTCAATAATCTGACACTGATTGTTCGAGTTTGTGATTGGACAATATAGGGTCCATGTGAGTACTTGTTTGTTCATGAATATTTAGTTTTTTTTATAGTTTAGCCTAGCAGTAACGAACAAGTATATATAAAAATATGCATAATCAGTATATTATATATATTAGACTAATAATACACTTTTGTATGAACAAATCAAAGGTGTTGTGCTATGGGTTCTTCATTTCCACTGCTCTTCCATACGTTACATATTTCGTTCATTTCCTTAAATATTTCTCTGCAAATGTTTATTCATAGTGTTTTTTTTTTTCTCTTTCTTGAAAACACTGAGATAATAGTTCATTTATACATACTTATGTTGGTAGTTTTCAATCAAATACACCCCCCCCCCATTACCTAAAACCATTAACCGTACCACATCATCTTTATTTATATATCCATTATGCTGTGAATGAGCGATTGTGATTTGCCGCTAAGAACCGACAGCCTAACAGTCCTTGATAATACTTCAATTTTTTTAAATCTCATTTATAAAATGACACACCAGACACTAAAGAGCCCCCCCCCCCTATTTAATGATCAAACCCTAAGTCAACTTCGACTGTTAGGCAGACAGGGTTTCAGTTGTAAGTAGATAACTCGTACTTAAAGTTCCCCAATTTGTGTGGAAGTGACTTTAAACAATAAATTCATATTTAATATTGTTAATGACTCTCACTCTCTAGGTCAGCCTTCGCTGGCTCGTATCCAGTGACGCGGCTGACGGAGGAGCGTGGGGGACATCCCAAGACTCCGCTTCCTCTTTCTCATGCGAAGGAGGTGACGACCATGTGGATTTGGGAGGTCTCTGGGCTGTTTGTGAATACAGTATGAATGAGCGAGTGAATGATGAATCGTAAATATGTTATGAATGAGAACATTTATCTCAATTACTTATTGCCCAATAAGGCAGATTTTAGCACAATAAAGAAGTTATAAATATTGTTAACAATACCACTTATTACATATTAATAATACACGGGTTCAAGTCCGGCTCATTCCTTACTAAGGAAGGAAGTTTCTCTGTCCTCCTAAGCCCTTTAAACACATAGGGAGTCTCATTTATAGGCGATTTCAATGCACACGAATGTTTGTTGGGGGCTTGTATTATAGTACTTCTAAGTAATATCCCTTCCTATTCTTCGGCTGTAATTACTGACGAAAAGACACACCTGTTGCAGGACAAGCGGTGGGCTGGATGGGACAGCAGAGCGGCGCAGGTTATTACAGCGCAGCTGGTGCGGCCGCGAGCGCAGCGGGCTACGCAGGCGAGAGTTACCAGGGCCAATGCGCGCAAGCGTGGCGGCCGCAAGTCAAGACAACGGACCCCTGGCCCGACACCTACAGGTAACTATTGCACATTGTATATATTATACAGGCATAATAATAATTGTATATTGTATCAGGTCAATGACAATACATCTAAGTATATTTAAGGGTTAGATGCCTCAAAAGATACGAGTGAAGTTCTCGGGGGACTGCGGGGGGATTATTTCTACGCTGCGGGGCTACTTTTCTTGCCTTCACATATTATTTTCATAATTTAGACAATTATACAACACTAGACAATTTAGATTTTCCCATTAACAATAACAAAATACAGCTTTCTATATTTAAGTTTAGACTAGGAAGTAAGATAGTTGAGTTAGCAGTACTAAAGGGTGTCCCAGAATTAACGCAACATTTGATTTAAATAGATACATACATACAAATAAATATTGATATACAACTACTTCAAATAACCCATAAAAAGAAATCTAAATCACAAGATCTAGGGGGCCAATTGTGATCACCGAAACGAGAGAGTACACGACCTGGAAATGTCTCATGCAGTACTTGAATTGTTTCATGGACTGTATGGCATGTGGCACCATCTTGTTGAAATCACATATTGGCCGCATTGAACTGTGTTATGGATTTTCAACAACACTCTCACGCACTGGTTCGATATTGACATTTGAACGGCTTTTTTTTGGACAAGTGTGTTTAGTGTCTCCAACTGATTCAGTCTCCCTAAATTTTTCAATTAATCTCTTCACAGTTGATGAAATCAAAACACTATTCCGACCATATTTTGTATGAAATTTTCGAACTGCGGCCGCCAAACTTTCATTATTTTTAAGATAATGTTGAACAATAAATACACGCTGTTTTATCGTGTAACGCTCCATTTTTACTAACCCTAAACTGTCAGGTGTCATATTGTTTTTTTTTTAGGCGGGAAATTCAAATCTTGTGTTAATTCTGGGACACCCTTTATCATGAGTGAGAATGCCCTCTCCAGGGTAAGATGGGAACACTCACTTAACTGGCATTCTTTGAGAGTATTTTAAACACCTTGAAAGGGTATTTATAAAACGTTTGTTTTGTACAGCTCACGTAATAATGAGTTGGGTAGGATTCTGCAGGTTTCGAGTTGTAAACTGTAGGAAATCAATTTAAAACGCTATTAGTATAAAGCCAAAGATTGGCCGGTGAGGTGATTTTGAAGTGATATACGGTAACTCCGACGAGACAAAGACTGTGGTAGGCAGAGCGGCCCTAATGCAGGCTATTCAGTGCCACGAATAGACAACTTATGCAAAACCTATTCCACACACTTGTAAACAACTTGTAACAAAACATCTTCGGCCTCTGACGGTCGCGGAATATTTAAGGAAGGGTCACAGCTGTTAGCGCTTACAAAACCGAACATTTTAAACCGTTATCTAAAAAAAAAATTCCTGATTTACCTTTTTATGTTTCATATCCCCTTGTTACAAAATATAGATTCTACTAACGAATCTATTTATAATTGCTTCATTATATTTACTGTGGCTTGGCTACATTTAATACAAATTCTCTCTTTTCAACTAATAGTGATCTGCATTGTACAAAAGTATAATGATGTACATTATACATTAATGATTAAGCGTAATTGAAAGTGATGGAGCTCACCTTATTTATTATAGACTTAAAACTAACATCTAACAATAAAAACAAAATCTTAACCTAATTTACCCTGACAGTCTGTTGCCATCGATGCGGGAATGGTGGTGGGGTCATAGTGTTAAACACTGGGTTTGTTAGGTGCTGCAACAAGTCAACTTGATTGGTTTCCGGCGGATGAACTCACCGGCCGACGGCACACCAAGCAACGGGTTCTTCAACCTCTCGAAAGAGGTGTGCTCTGAAATCTCTGGAGACTTCTAGCTTCTTGTACTGTCGGTCAAGTGAGTATATAGCGGGGCACCGTACAGCAGAGCCGGCCGGAGGACACATTTATATATCATTACCCAATTTACCCCAATAGGATCGTAAAAATTAAAGTCTACCCACAAGCTGGTTTGGTTTGTCTGTTAGGATTAGCCTGGCAATATTTTCTCCCATTTATTAGTCTACATCATTAGTTGCCAAGCCTGGGGGAGAGGCTATACTTTCAAACTGGTAACATATTCGTCCGCCAATCTGTCACACTTTGGGTTTTAATATAGCGATCGTAAACAAGTTTAATTGGTAAAAATAAAAATGTTATTTGTTACAGTAAAATGACGCCAACTAATTATTAAAGAAATAAAAAGAACAGTATATCAGGAAAGAAATTAGAAAAGATTAAGTATGCAAAATGAAACCAATAAAGATTTTTTTAATTACAGCGTTCATTAAAGATTTAATAGTTGTCGTGAAGTTGTTTCTGATTAAAACAGACAAAAAATGTATGGCACGCTATTTGGAAGTAGCAATTACAAATGGCTAAGAATAATTAAATATTAATAAAGTGATTAACCAGAATATTAGCAGAAAGAACACGCAGGTTCTTCTATCGGGAGAGCGTTTAGAAGGATCGTCTTTCTCAGCTGGAGTCACGCACTCACCCCTGTGTATGTGTGTAAGGGCCCCTATTATGCAATCAATGACGTCATTTGAAAAATGGCCACAACCCTCCCTGTATCGATCTTGCGATAATCGATCGTCGACATTTTATAAGTGCAGCTTTCGTGCTTGGTTTGTGTGCGGGGAAATATATATAATATATATATATTATATACAGTAGAATCCCGATAATTCGTATTGTCAAGGGACTGACAGTTTGGTGCAAATTATCGGGAAGGAGTACAAAATTAAAAACGTACTAATGCAAACATGTATGTACAATGTAGTAAGGATAAAAACTATGCATTAAACATTGCTTAATACTAAACTAAACTAAACAATACATGCAATAAAAAGTATGTACATACTTATGTTCTAGATTAAATAAACACCAATCAGTACGATAAAAATCCGTAATTTTTTTTTACGCAATCCTTGCAGACGGCTATTGTCAATTCCTTTGTATATTTCCTCCAACTGGTACATTTGAATTCCTTGCTTGCGCGAACCACTTTTTTAAGTTATCTTCAGGATGTGGGTAATCACCAGTTTTGAAGCGTTCTACTTTGCTGCTTGATGCCTGGGAAGTGATTTTGTCCTTGTTCTTCAGGATTGCTGTGATCGTGGAACGAGGGACGTTAAAACGCTTGGATACGTCAATTTGCTTAAAGCCACTGGCCACGGCCTTTATGATTAGTTGTTTCTCTTTAATAGAGAGGCTAACTTTTTTCGAAGGCATGGTAACGTGTCACAACGATAACGAAAACGAGACTGAACTGTATAAACGAATGAAAAGCTTAGTACAATTCCTAAAACTTTCCCTCTCTCCTCTCCTTATTTCCTTTGAGTAAAAAGAGTACGAATCACATATGGGATTTCATAGAAAACATTTATCTCGCACTCATTCTGCTCTCATCTCTCACTGTCCTCTTTCCCTGTCTTGAAACAGTACACATTAAGTTTTTTTAGCTGGAAATACGTATTATAAGACAAGTGACCTCGAGCATAGAAATAATATGAATTACTGAGGGGACTGAAATGCATTGTTTTTATACCACACACCGGGATTTTCTCTAGGACCGGCAAATGTGTACGAATTAGCAGGAAATACGAATAATCGGGATACGAAATATCGGGATTCCACTGTATATGTATGTGCTAGTTAAATTAATGTTTCAGCGACATCGGCTTTAGCTTATGAAATATACACATAGCTTAAGAGAAATTATAGGATGACCCCTTAACAAATTTACAACCCTAGGCTGTGACACTAATTGATATTGCAATGTTTTCACCTGGTAGTAGTGCTACGGCTCGTAAGTTATAAATAAGATCGTGCCGACTCGTTAAAGGCCATTTGTACAGAAAGTGTGTTCCCTCTTCAGCTCCTGCTTCGGCGGAGATTCCCCGGCGTCCGCTAGCGTAATCAGAGTCCGGTCGTAAATCCACGCGGTCGCTTTCCGTCTTTAACCTTTTCCGGCCGTGAAATACGGACCGTGGACACCATTACGCTCTCTTTCACCCTTCCTCCGCTGGTAATGATGATAGCTGCACCGCAGGGGTTGTTCAGGCACCCTCTCTCTCTCTGGCCATTGTACGGCGGAAAACGTAGGGTGTGTGAGCTTTCTTCTCCGCACGATCTCGCACCGGGGCCTGTATTTGGGCTGTCTTCTGCGTGGGAGAATCGCCCTTTCTCATGAGATCGTGGACCCGATCTGGTACGCTAGTTGGAGCTTGGAATTCTGGTCGCTTCCCTTCATCCCACCTTCATAGTTACCAGTCGCATGGGCCAAAAAACATCGTACTTGAGCGACTATTGCACCGTGCTGAACTCCAAATAGTTCTAAAATTCCTTTTGTTAATATAGGGTAAAAAAATATATGCACCTAATGCATTACTAGGTTAAGATAGTTTTAGGCTTTCAGCGGTGGGTTCAATGACAATCAAGAACACATTTTTTGGTCATTATGCAAATCATTTTCACCGAATAAAACTATGTTAGATAATTTACTTAGCCGGTACTTAACTTAAGTATCTGTAACGATAATTAAATACTAATAACCACTCATAATTTTAAACGTAAATACTTTGACTAGGTCAGTCCTTGAAAGACCTATCTATCATTTTCCCAGACACCATCATTTTCTGTGAATAACAGCAGCTATTTATGGATCTTTAATGGATACTAGTGAGCAAGATAGTCAATTTAAAAACGAATTTTAAATAGCTGAGAAAAAAACAAAGATATTGAATTTGAAACGAATACCACATTTCGATTATAGGTTCACAAACATTTCTATTTTTTATTTTTTAGGAATTTCTTTGAATTTTCCTTTCACGTCTCTAAGGAAAATCTTAGGTAGCTTCTAAAAGGTTTCCTTATTGTACCTTGTACATAAATAATCTGTTTATATATATAATAATCTCTGTGTGTGTGCGAGTGTAACGTAACTTATAGTTGGGTTAAATCGGGTTCGGGGACCTGAACAAATTTTTATTTCATTTAATATTCCCCACATTGCAGCCTTTAGTCATTTAATTTTCTAAATAAATTATTTTCGATTAATGGCAGCTGTTGGACACGCTTCGCTAACCCAAAGTTACAGTAGAGAGGGAAGAAACTAAGTTAGTTATTGACATTGTTGGCGAGCATTTCAACGTAGGTGTCATGGTTACAGAGATCAGCTAATTCTCTCCTTTGGCATTTCAAAATTCATCCGATGCTGAGACACTGCTCAGTTCAATAAAGTTTCTCCAATCTGGATTCGCATTGGATGGCAGTAGAGCTCGAAAAATCTAACACGTGAAATGTAGGAACAATGAGGAAGGCATTCCTTACAGAAATATCTATTTATGTATTCTAAGGATATATTATCGATACATTCATTCTTGTACGAGTAGATCGCCTTGCGTCTGTCCCTCTGCACTCTTGTACGCATACTCTTTCTTGAAATAACATAATCTATTTCGAAATTTAATGAGTAAACTCCTCAATTTATAATAATATGCTGAATACTCTATGGTTTAAATACACCAACAGGAAGAATGAAAAAAAAAATCCATTTTATAGGTGCGAGGTGTTATTCAGATACATTGTATATACATTTTTTTCTTACAGTCAATATTTCTTGATATCATTTATAGATTAAGCTGTAATATTTTAGCTAACAATAATAATAATAAAATAAAACTAACTAGTCAGAAATAGTCATTAATAAGAATATTTTAAGTAATAAAAACGAAATGGCGTTGGTTTAACTAATGTTATTTTACTCTCTAGAACAAACAAACTATGGATTAGTGATATAGCTAATCAATATCGACTCCTCCCCCGTCGGATGTGTTGTTTTGTCCTACTTCCGCCAGGAGTAAGAAGTTCCCCCGTGGGAATGGCTTGGACGCCCCTCAGTCAGATGTCGGCCCCTTTGTGTAGCGTAATTTATTCAGACGCAATGGCCGATGTTTTAATATTATACGCTGACAGCTGATGAAGCACAAATCAGCTTTTTATATGCTTTAGTGGTGCTTCCCAGTTTATATCCGAGCTGTCTGTTAAAAATATATATATATATATATATATAGTTAATTATTTTATTATAAAATTTTTTTGTTACTTGTTATAAACCTGCCTGCATTTATAAGACTGTTCATTATTAGTATACAAGTTTATTAAGAAATATATGTTATGTTAACGGCCAAGACACAATAGTCACTGGTTTAGTTTCAAACTGGTATGAGGAAATCGATAGGAGTCGTTAACATGATTTAACCCAACCATAAGTTACGTTACACTCACATACAATTGTTTCATGGGCCATCTTGTTAAAACACATCAATATCATCAAATTTCGACACAAAGAATTGTGTTATGGATTTTCAACAAGCCTCATGCACTGTTTCGATATTGACATTTGAACTCGTTTTTGGACGACCAGTGTGTTTAGTGTCTCCGACTGATCCAGTCTCCTTAAATTTTTCAATTAATCTCTTCACAGTTGATGAAGTCAAAACAGTATTCCGACCATATTTTGTACGAAATTTTCGAACTGCGGCCGCTAAACTTTTATTATTTTTGAGATAATGTTCAACAATAAAGACACGTTTTTCTATCGTGTAACGCTTCATTGTTACTAACCCTAAACTGTCAGCTGTCAAATTGTTTTTTTTAGGGTTGCCAGCACTTTACTGCACAAATGGCGGCAAATTCAAATCTTGCGTTAATTCTAGGACACCATTTAGTATACTGCGATGCGTACGCCAAAGAAGTTCTTACCGTCTCCCAGACGTCATTGTATGGTAAAAAGGTTAATGGAGTAAAACCGGAATAAATTGTGCCTAACCGATCTATAAAAATACCCGCCAGACGGGACTGTAGCGAGGAAATAAGCAATAAATCCTTCGCGTTTAAGCGCTCACGGGAGCAGATAAATAGCGTACATATGTAAATAAATACAGGACGAGCGACGAGATCGCTGATGGCAGAAAAGGTATTTGTGTCAAGAAGATTTCACGCCGCTTCGAGGCGTGTCTCATTAATTCATGCCGAAGCAAGGAGGTGGCAGCACTTGGGATAAACTCCTTGCGCCCATTCATCAGCCATAAGCTCCTTATCCATATTCATTAATATCCTTAGCCGTTGGGATTATTATTACAGGTCGATTATTAACTATGGCTTTGTATTAGTCTAAAAATAGAAACAGGGCGGGTGGTAACATATAGAGAAAATTGCGTTACACCCACGGCCGATAAGGTGATAATTTCGAGAATGAATACACTTGTAAAGTCGAAACCCTAGGGTACTATTGGGGCTAGAAGTGGACACCCCCAAAAAATGTGTTTGAAACTCATATAATTTTGAGTGTAGTTATAAATTTTATCCCTGCCAAATTCTGTGTAAATTTAACTATAAGCTCCAAATTGAGGTTTAAAACGTCGCATTTTGAGGCAATAGACCCCCCTTCTTTTGTTGTTCACCACAGACATTAATTAGTAAAGCTATTTCTGCGACAATTAATCAAACGAGCGGGGCGCACAGTCGGTGAAGGCAATGAAAAGCAAATTCTCTAGACCAAGTAGAACCGGACTAAGCAAAAGAATGACCTGTATTTTGTCTTCTCGAGAGTTCGCCAAGTGCAGAACCCGCTGTCATTAAGAACATTCTGAGCACTTGAGAATGTCAGTGTAGGCACCTGCGAGTAGGAAACTAATAACCTGCGAGTAGGCAACTAATAGGACGTCATGTAATAAATTTAAAACAGTTTTAAACCAAAAGAACCATGACTAGAAATCAGTGTTTTTAAAGGGACATAAGTGTGCGGCAACACCACACGATATTTTCGCGATACGTCTTACAGTCCTCCTGAAATGAATGAATAGCAACAGTTATAATATTTATCTAATACAGTAGAATCCCGATAATTCGTATTGTCAAGGGACTGACAGTTTTGTTCGAATTATCGGGAGTACCGATTGAAATAAAACCTATGCAATAAACACTTCTTAGTACTAAACTAAACAATAAAAAATATGTACATACTTATGTTCTAGATTAAATAAACACCAATCATTTGTAATAATTTTTTTTACGCAATCCTAGCAGACGGGTATTGTCAGTTCCTTTGTATATTTCCTCTAACTGGTACATTTGAATTCCTTGCTTGCGCGAACCACTTTTTTAAGTTCTCTTCAAGTTGTGGGTAATCACCAGTCTTCAAGCGTTTTACTTTGCTGCTTGATGTCGGGGAAGTGATTTTGTCCTTGTTCTTCAGGATCGTGGAACGAGTGACGTTAAAACGCTTGGATACGTCAATTTGCTTAAAGCCACTGGCCACGGCCTTTATGATTTGCTGTTTCCCTTTAAAAGAAAGGCGAACTTTTTTCGGAGGCATGGTAACTGTAGAAACGAAAGAAAAGCTTAGGACAATTCCTAAAACTTTCCCTCTCTCCTCTCCTTATTTCCTTTCAGTAAAAAGAGTACGAATTAAATATGGGGATTTCATAGAAAACATTTATCTCGCACTCATTCTGCTCTCTGATCTCTCACTGTCCTCTTTCCCTTTCTTGAGACAGTACGAATTAACGAGTTTTTTAAGCTGGAAATACGTATTATAAGACAAGTGACCTCGAGCATAGAAATAATATGAATTACCGAGGGGACTGAAATGCATTGTTTTTATGCCACACACCGGGATTTTCTCTAGGGCCGGCAAATTTGTACGAATTAGCCGGAAATACGAATAATCGGGATACGAAATATCGGGATTCCACCGTAATCCTATCACCAGGTAGTGGTGTACTTCAGAGAGTAGTCAGACGTGTGACGCTCCAAACGCGTCTACAGGACACTTCATGAACAAACGGTACAGAGGCCTGTGTATGGAGCATTGACAGGACAAGCTTACTTATTTAGGCTTTAATTTATTTATCATTTTCGTTTAGGAAATAGTAGCCGAAGAAAAGACAGAAGTCACTGTTGCTTGGCGAAGGATCTTATTGTAGATATAACTTCATTCTGTACTTTTTTGTCATTTTGAATAAGCAGCTATATGAATACATCCTAGATTATGTTAGTAATTTAGTGTGAGCATTTTCCTCTACTGCGAAGATGTATGCATAAGTTTACAACAGTTATACATACAATTATCAACCCTCGTTTATTTTACCGTATGTTACTCATTTCGTTTCCCTTCTTTCCGGTCAGGTCTTCTTCGGTTTAGAAGGCTGTGGTTCTTTATAACGGAGTCGCTGGATTTATCGCCCTCTCTCTTTTTCAAGTGAAACATTAACATTTAATGGTCACTTTGGAAAAAAATGTTCGTATCTAATATGTTTACTGGAAGATATGGCTCACCATTGCTGCTCTGGGACCTTCACCGGAAGAGCACCTTAGTGCTTCAGGCGTTGGATTCGAATCCAGGTGGCAGTGCAATTTATGTTCTGCCTAATCTGCCACGAAGTCGGGGTAATCTTCATTCGATTTGTTTCAAGTATGTTAGTAAACTTACTTTTGAAAGTACCCCACATTATATTAACTGGCAAAGGTCTGCTGAATTTAGCTTTTCACATACTTCTGAAGAAATTTTATGTGGTAAGGGGGATTTCTCTAGAACGGAGGGGGGAACGGCTTTTTCTAGCGTAACGCTGATCAAATAACACCATTTCAACTTAACGCTCATTGACGTTCATCAAGAAGGCACCGCCGCAGGCAGCCAAGAACAGGTGACGACGCGGAGTAACTTACATCTACGGAGCAGTTAGTTATCAGACCCGTTTAGTAACTAATTAACCAGTTACTCCCCGGAACATTGCCTCAGGTAGCGGCCATGAAAACACACATCATTAATTGCCGACTGGGGCGAGACTAATCCTATGACCGCGCACCAGGGCCAACCTAACACTCTAATAAACTCCACGATTATCTTCACCTTGTGGGTTTTATTTTTATTTGGGCCTTAGTTTAATTTTCACAGTCACTACTGTTAAGGAGTAATCGACTTTCGCCTGTGAGGCTGCATTTCGGCATCTACTCTACAACAGCAGTCGCAAAAAAACAAAACTTATCCGACCACTGTAGGTTATAATACATATTATAATAACATATAGACATACATTATATAAACAACATATTGTGCTGATTAGGCCTGAAAAAACTCACTCCGTCTCTTCAAATGGAAGAATTAAAGTCATGCTCACAACGTTTATACTCCAGTAACAAAACCCTCAACTGTGTGGTCAACTCCCACACTCAACTAATTTGTGTTTTGTACATGGAACTGATCGTACAACTAAAAGGTCTTTATGGCTGATTTTTTTTTTTCCCCATAGTTCTCAAACTTATAAAAATAGGATGTGGGAAAAATAAAAGGAAAATCTATCCGCAGTAATCGTTAAATTTGACTTCAACAACTCGTGGTGAATTATTCCTTGACAATCCCACCATACACACAATAAAATCTTTTTGCCATGGATGTTTGCTTTCGGATCTGCTAGGGGTAGTTGATCCTTATCAAGCCACTGTCTTTTGCGGACTATATTGTCATAGGTAACACATTTTTTCATCGCCAATTACAATCCTGTTTGAAAAATGCTCAATTTTTACCATACGTTGGACTTGTGGCGATTGACATGCGATCTTCTTTATTCTGTTCACTGAGATTGTGAGGTACCCACACTCCTAACTTGCTGACTTTCCCTAATTGCTCCAGGTGGCGGTTAACAGTTGATTGTGATGTATTCAACCTTTCTGCTATACCTCTTGTTGATCGACGTGGATTTCGCTCCAATATTGCCTTTAAAAGGTTGTCGTCAAAGTCGGAAGGACGTCCCGCCCTCGGTTCGTCTTTTAAGGTCGTATCCCCAGAACGGAATTTTATAAACCAATTTCTAACTGCCCGATCAGTTATTAGTCCTTCACCATATACACTGGATATTTGTTCAGCTGTCGCCCTAGCACTATTGCCTTGTTTAAATTCCCAAAGCATTACATGACGAATATGTACTTTTTGACTCTCCATTTCAGAGGATATAAAAAACAGTTTAACGTAACGTGTATCACACAAAGCAGTTGACAAAAGACTAACTGAAGCCTCGACTATATAGTGAAAACAAAAACTTGTTGTCATGGTAACTCATTGCGGGTAGATACGAACAATAGATTCTACTTAGCTGCACCGGAAGTTACTTATGATTCGACCTGATAATTAATAATTTGTATTGGAAGAATAAAGTATACTGTCAGGATCGGGAAACGAACCCGGGACGTTTTCATCTTGAGGGTCAGTGCACAGCTGTGTTTCGAGAGTGGGCAAGCGAGAGGTACCTCAAGATGACCGAACACCACTGTTGTCGAAAACTGTCTTTAAATTCAACAAAATATTATTCTAGACCTTTCAATCTATGTTTTGTCACTCCACATCTTTATTGATTAGTACTCGAACCTTTTCGACGGGCTATCAACGGTTCGAGGAGGTTTATAAGCTCAATGTTCTAACTCGACCACTTGAGAATTACGGCACAGTCAGTTTTAAACGATAAAACGCTGTGGAGTGACAAAAGGTGTTTTATTTTTTAATATCCAAACTGCACCATCACAGCATATATAATCTAAAAACAACATGTAATTCAGTTTCAACAGACATTGAGGCGTCTAATGCTTATATTGAATACACTCCTTAGGTGTTTAACAAGTTTGATATTTGTTACAATACTCTGACCCTCATACTTTTACCGTTCCATCTGAGCCTCTGGAGGTTCCATGCTCAGATGAGAGCTATACATCACATCTTCAACTTTGCTCTAACATCACTTCCTCTTGTTGCAGCTTCTTCGGCGGTTGCAGCGGCGGCCAAGGATACCCCGGGACGGCCAGTCACTCCCCTTCGGAAGCCAAGTCCGGCTACCCTTACCTGGGCAGTCTCGGCGCTGTGGAAACAGGACTCTGCGGCAGGGCGCACTGATAAAAAACAACAACGCCACCTCCCGCCACAATTATTTATTATCATTATCGGTGTTGTTGGAGGTACCTCGTGATGTACAGTATTGGCATAAATTATTTTAGTTTGGTAAATATTTCTTTGAGAGAGGATACCCCACTCGATTGAAGGGGAAAACTAGAGAGTTACATATATGTGCATAAATGCATCGGTAATATAACATGCAGGGTGGAATCGAAGAAAAAAAGACAAAAAACATAAGAATTTTTTTCTCAAAGCTCAAAACAAAACAACATAACAGTCATAAATTATACATAATTTCCTAAATATCAGACCATTTATTAGACTAAATGTTTGAATAATAATAAATACGCTATTTTAATGCTGATCATTTGTAGATATTCAAGCCTGTAACTCATTTAATTCGGTTTCACCCTGCATACACTAATGCTACCAAGCTATCATCTCACATAGGTTTGCAAGCACCTTTGCAACAATGAATGAAAAACATATAAAGCTTTAATCATGTTACGAATGAAGATTACCTATATATACTAATAGCTTAAAAACAAAAATAATATATATCAGCTAAAAGGTTTATTAATCCTGTGGCCTTAACTAGCTTAAAAGACACAATTTATAGCAAACAAGAAAAAAACAATTGTTAGTTATGTAGTTAGTTTATTATTCATTTATTTGTGTTATTTTTGTACGAATCAATTACATTCCTTTCACAATATCTCATCAGGAAAAATATATAAATAATTATACATTAATAGTATTAGCAATGAAAAAAAAAATGAGGTTGGTTTTATAGATTTATAAATTTGTAGTGTACGTATGCAAATACGTGTTGTGTATGTTTGCAAATGGCCTTATTGAGTTTTTATAAAATTTATTTAATGTCTTTTAAAAAAAAACACATATCAAATGACTTTATCAAAGAGCATATGATAAAATATAATGTAAAGAGAATTTTCTCAAGCTCATGACTAAACTTGATGTTGTGCCTTCATCATGTGCTTTTAAACTTTCTTAATTTTAATCTTAAAATTAATATGACGATTGCATTAAATAACTCTAGTGCTATTTTAGGCCAAAAATCCTAAACATATCTTATGATCATTGTTTAACGACATGAGAACACTATACATTTGATTAGTTGTAAATTTAATAATGGATTTTGCTTTGTTGATATTTTTAATATTTTATTCTTTAAGGGCATTATATGATTTTTTTTTTTTTTTTTTTTTATTTTGTGATGAGTGCATATAACTTGATGTGAGTCTAATTATTATTATGTTGTTCCTTGGGTTTAGTTTATAGGTAAAAATATATATATAAATTGTGTATAACGTATACGTCATTTTAATCTATAAATATATATATATGTATGTATATGCGCCTTAAGCAGAATTTATTTATATTGTAAATATTTGCATGTTATAACTGATAAAATATTGAGTTTTGTACATATAGATAGATAGATATATGGTATATATTTTATTGTACATAGAAGTATTTTATAATAAATAAAGTCTTAAACGAATTCCTGTATTTTACTTATTTTCCAATTTCAATAAGTCCAAAAAAAAATCACAATGGGTAAGCTTTATTACAGAGCCCGAATGAAGAGCATTTATGCGAGAACCACCCACAGCAGGAGCTCTATCTAGGTTTCTTTTCATGGAAAGATACAATGTTTTAGAAATTTTTCACGTTAGGTATCAGGAGACCAGAATAATTGAAATAAATATGTATCGATACACATATATTTTCACCCTTATCCGGAGATAACCTCGCTCACCAATACTTAAAATGTTTTATTGAATTGAATCGATTTGAGATGCCATTTAATTATTCTAACTACTAGATTTGATTAATCTATCAAACTCTGAGCGTACTGCTTTAGCGTAAAGTAAAAATAAATAAAATTGATTTGACTTGACTTTGTCTCCATTAATTCTAATACAAAGGTAAATATCGTGTTGATCAATGGAAGGAATTTGAGAGTATAATAGAATTTACGATGTGATAAATTTTGTATTTACATGACTAAAAAATTAAATAAAATAAAAAGAGAATGAATTTAATGCTGGTTGATTACGTCAAACTTATAAAGTAAATATTCGTCTTCAATCTCCTTCCTACCTGAGCTCCTTCTTCCAAAAAAGTGTACTTCTCCTCGGGCACACCTCTTACCGGCTCGGCCTGTCCTCTAAGGAAGCGGTGATTTTTTGTATCTCACTCAAAAAGGGTTTTTCTTGACATCTCCTCTAAGCAAGCGAGATTGCGAAACTTCACACCTTCCTCCATACGCAATTATGTAATTTCCCAATATATGTACGTATGTACAACCACATATTGAAATTATTTCAGTTTTGATGTAAGCCATTATTGTACTACTGGTATAAAATGCAATTTATCCAATTCTTGTTAGGTAGCCCCTAGGTTAAGAGCTCCGGAGCCCCTTGAACAGAAGCTTTCAAATGAAGTAAGGAACTCTTTCTTACAGTGTTCAAGCATTAGGTTTGCAGTATACGCCTCTGATCCTACGACTTAGAATCAATACTTCCTCGAATAGAATACAAAAAAAACTTAGTAATGTTCAGATGACAAAGCCACACCTGGCAAATAAAATAAACTATAACATCATAAAAAAAATATAAAATGTAAAATAGTAATAATAAAATAAAAATAAAGTGTAAATCTCTACAGGGATCATAATAATAATTATGTAATAAAAATAAAAATTGTTTAACTATTTTTAGTAAATAAAATCCATAGGCTCCACCAATAAGAAACAAAAAAATAGAAAACGAGATAGATAAACACAAACTGGCAGCCACATTTATCTAAAGGGTGTCCCAGAATTAACGCAAGATTTGATTTAAATAGAAAACACACTTTTTAGTATTTTTGTTCTTATTTTTTTTTATTGAATTATAAAGTAAATAGGCTAGGGTTATTTATGGAGTAATACATCAGGCAAATGGCTTCCACGATTTTGCTGGCACATACATATGGAAATTTTCCATGACCATTTGGCATAAATGTAGTTGAAGTTCGTTGATGCAGCGTTGAATTTTCTCTTTTAATGCACGGGTGGATGTGGGCTTGTTGACATACACTTTTGACTTCAAATAACCCCATAAAAAGAAATCTAAAGGTGTTAAATCACACGATCTAGGAGGTGTAGGTCTAGAAAGGGAGGTCTAGAAAATTAGCTGATAATGCACATTATAGATGCTATATACATGTATACATATGCTACATACATGCCTGCCCGATCTAAAATATCCTACGGAGTTCATTTCTTAACTATAGCTATGATGAAGATCTGACCGAAGTGCTTAAGTGCTTAAACCTGTTACAGGATCAGAGTTGAAGAGACCTTATTATTTTTTCTGTGGTCTAGTCAATCATCGCTATATTATAGTAATACTTTAAAACCCAACCTTCATTGATATTCTGCTAATTGTCCTTTACTATCAACAATTTTATTTTATTATTTACCTTTTGTAAAATTTATTTATTTTATTTTTTTAATATTATTTTAAGTGTGTTTATTTTAATACATTTAAAGTATTTGATAATATGAATGAACTGTTTTGATGTTATGCTTCTAAAACTAGACTCTAATTGTATAGGGCATTTGCCAAAATTCAAATTCTAATAAATAAGTCATGGTACTAGGATGGAATGGAGGGAGGGGATTACTGGATTTTAGACTAGTAGGGCAGAATGCGACTGTTGTCATGGTTTCAAAAAATATATAAATTGAATTGTTCTGTTTGTTTTTATAAAGTTAAATATTAACTTACTATTGCCCTATTAGTTTGTTTATTATCTGATTACTATTGGTACAAACACTACTTAAAAGTTGATGTTAAATTACTTACTTGCAACTAATCAAATTACTTATTTGTTGTTGTTTTATTACAATTTTATTTCAAGGTTATTTATTAATTTAAGAGTTTTGTATCTACTTAGCCCTGAGGATGATTGAATAGCCAAAATTGGGAAAACCTTTTATTAATATCAATATACTCGTAGAATCGTATCTGTTTGGGCGTTAGTTACCCTGAAGAACAAAATTACTTACGTAATACTGCTACTGGAGGAAAGGAATTCATCAAATATATTAGCTTGGTGGAACGGAGGGAATGTCAGATTTTTTTTTAATTGGTGAAACTGTTTATGAAAAATTTGAAGAAAAAGTTCCACAACGAGACAAGACCTACACATGTTTGTCAGTTAACGTAAAAAAAAAAAAATAAGTGAACTGAAAGTAGAATTTTTACCACACCCACTAAATTCATCTGACTTGTACCCAACTGACTGAAACGAGATAAAATTTTCATTTCTGGAATTTATTATTTCAATGCAAAAAAGTTTCTTTAAACAAGATGGGAGAATTTTATTGGAGCTAACGGAAGGTATTTGTATAAAAATAATATTGCTAAAGTTTGTCTTATATTCATTTGCCTCGCACCCAAGGAATTGACATTTCATATTTTCCAACCTTATATATGTGTATATATGCTTCCCGTCACATCTTTTGATTATTTTCTTGTACAATCATTCAGATCTGGTCTTAACGCACGAAACTCACAGAATGCACACTGGAAAAGTTCCCTGTTTGGCCTTTGACCGAGTGGAGATTATTTCATGACATCTACCCCCCCTCCCCCATTGGTTTTTCTTCAAAATAATATTTTTTTCCCACAATTCACGTGAACTGAAAACGACACATATATATTACACATAATGGATTAAAGATGATATCACATTCAGTTTCCAGCCCCCTTTCATTAAAATTTTTATTTCAATATTTCTTGGCGTCTGAAGGGACTAATTACAAATATTTTGTATGAGACTTGTAGGGCATGAAATACTCTACAAGACACATTATAATATATTTCGCACTCAACTGCACGAAAAAATAGTTATTAAGGCGAAACCACTGACATCAAACTTTTGTTTAACATTTTTACGGCCCCGTATCTCAGTAACTGTTCTAAATTTTCTAATATGTTACGCATAAAACTTACAGGAAATTTAACGCTGTTTAAAATTGGTAATGACATTTGTTTGTCTAAAATTCACTGGAAGTGAGTTATTAAGGGAATACTGAAAAAAAAGTGTTTTTCATTCTTAGCGTTTATTTCAAGAGGGTGAAAAACGTACAATAGGGGGTCGAAAATTTGGATTTTTGACGAGAGTGCGAATACATACAAGATACAAGATACAAGATACCCCAGAGTAGATGGAGTAGACATCCCACCCCCTCCGAAAAACGTATTCCATGTTAAAATTATTGAAAGAAACGCCGGTAGGCTGGGACCGCCTTAGTACAACTATAGTAAGGCTTTGCTCACAGTGAAAGGATAAAAAAGAAACCAGTTTTGCAGCCCGAAGTTTTAGCGTTATAAGACTAGTGTGTTTTTTGTTATTTTAATTGCTTACGTGACTGAAAACATTTTAACTATTTCATATGGCGAACAAGTTCATAATAAAATCATATCTTCTGATCATAAAGTTAACTGCTGGACTACATGAAGGTATGAAGTGGCTGATACCAGGAATACACGCAGAAGGATTTCTTGTAGCGGTTTAATCAGCCTCAGATTTTGAATATATATCTCACTATATCTGGTAATGATATTAGGATATTGAAAATAAAATAATAACAACTTGAACAATTCGGTGGCCGGTATTTTGTTTCATTATTATATCTCGTAAATCAAAAGGAATCTATAGTCAGCATCATGAAAGTAGACGCTTGGGATGAAGTTGCTACTTGGCGTGGTGTTCCCACATACGGTAGGAATCACTAATTCGCTTATTGCTTAATGATTGACATTATCCAAGTAAAGACATCAGGTGGATGGAAGAGAAGTAGTGCACAGGGCTTGTCATGCATTGCGGGTCAAGTGTGTTCCGTCCCACAATTAACTGTTTTCAGACTTTTTGCATAATTGCAGTTAATCACAACACATACTATAATATATTGATGTAATATATTTAATTTAATGACCTAGTCAAAATTATTTTGAATACCAACTAATTAATTACCCCACATGATTTAGCTTTGTTTTATTTAAGGGTATGAGTCTATATTTCATTTCTTCCCAATGTAATAATGGAACTTGTAAACACTACAAGCTTAAAGCTGGGAACTTGCAAACACCAGTTGGGTATACTCAACGCTCTGATTTTAAAATATTCTTATTTCACAGCTCAGAAGAAGCTACTTTACACAAAGTTTTGGGTTTTAAGTTAACAGGAAAATAAATTTTAAAAAATAAAGGAAGAACGAGTAATCGAAACCATGAATAAAGGAATTTTGCCCAACATTTGTCACTCCTTGTTGCTACGGTAACAGAGTGGCGATTGACCATTGGTTGGGGCTCATCTTCTTGGATGTTAGCAGCAGACAAATTTTCTAGTCGATGTCACAGCACGTACTTTGTACCGTCTGCTCTTAGTGCCATAGTTTTTTGTAAAAAAATTTAATTACGAATATTTATTTAAAGACCATTACTGCAGCTATGACGAAATGCTAGAGGACCAGCCTCCAGCTGGTTAGTAAACAAACAGCCCTTAAAAGATTTAACAGTCCAGGACATTTTAGCTTCTCCAGGAGAGCAGAAGACATGGAAGAGTCTGAGAAAGAGGTGTACGAAGTGTGAAGTAAGAACTAGGCTGTGCTGGAGGACATGGAAGAGTCTGAGAAAGAGGTGTACGAAGTGTGAAGTAAGAACTTGTGCTGGAGGACATGGAGGAGGAATGTTCGCAGGTTCCTAGACCTCGTGTACTACTTGTCTATGAGCTTGCGTCCAACTTACAACATACTTCCATGTGTAATGAAAAAGACGGCGTCTCCCGGAGACTATTCTAGTCGCTAAAAACAAACAAAACCAAAACTGAAATTGAATCGTCTTCGAGGACTCACCATTTTGACGGTTGTTTTTAACACATTGGACTAGGATACTTTATTGTCACTTATGTAATTGAAGCCAAGAGTCCAATAAGCAGAGTTATCTCATTAAAAAAACTAGTGAACTTGACATTTGTCCGTGCGCAGAAGTGACATAGCTGGGAGAAGTGACTGACGTCATGGGACCTGCGCGGAAGCCAATCATAATAAAATGTTCTGCTCAGATTATAGCAGGCGGGCTGCTAACAGTCGATTTAATATCGATCCCCAGCCTCGATCCGCTAATTAAACCCCTCTTTATTGGTCTCAGGTGGTGGCGGGTATATATGTATATATTTAGCACCGGGGCTGCCTAGCCTTTACACCGTCCGAGATCCGACCTCTCCGATAACTCATGGTTGTTACTTATTAAAAGTATAAGCGGGGTCTCTTTTGCCAGACGATAAATTGAAAAGATTACCCACTTATGCAGATGCAGAGGATCACGGTTGCACTTCTTACATGCACCGCTGCAGCTCATGTAAGCGCTAATTGCACTATTGGAGGAGTAATTAATTAAATTTATTGCAGTAACTACAGCCAATTACACGGCGTAATTGTTATGAGATAACTTATAACTCCTTCCGCTGGAGGCTACTTTGTAGTTAGCGGAGAGAACAGCCTGGAGCATCATTCCACATGCGCACCATCGTCAGTATCTTCTATGCGATGTGACTTTTCAAACTAAAATAATTTAAAAGATATATCTAAAACTAAAGTATAAAGAAGCAACAATATAAATCTTTGTAAGTGCTAAAAGTAAATTTAGTATGAAACGTCAAAAAGTGTCTTTTGAGAAAAACAGTGTGAATCTGTTGCTTGGATCAGCTCGCCAAACCTTTTACCTTTACCTCGAGTGTACAAGGGCGTAAAATACAGTTGAGTTGAAGCCGGCAAATTAGCTCGACTGAGCGTGTAAAGAGAGTTGAACAACCGCGTACCACAGCACTATTGACAACACACATCTGTTCAGCTTTGGACACAGGGGATGATCCCTGTTTCAGCAACTGTCCTGCCTTGGTCAGCCGGGATAACAGGATCACCTAGGGCTTTGCTTTGTCTGCTTGGACCGAGAGCACAAAGGACCTTTTCTTAAAGGGTATTTAGCCCTCATCATATCCTTCTCCCAACTTGTGTTTGTTGTTGCTGGCACTGAGCACTCTGTGTGTGTGGCATGATCTCTTTACCTGCCCACTGGAGGCTACCTGGAGCACGTGCCGGCTCTCTCTCTGGACCACCGAAGAGTGCTCCCTCGACTGACAGGTGCCTTAAGAGTCTCAGAAATGTCATAGTCAGAGCAGGAAGGGCTGTCAGGGAAGCTGTTTGTTTCTGGCCCGAGGAACAACCAGGTCGTGTCAAACGTTTCGGGATCGATTAAAGATGTGGCGAGGGTCTAGAAACTGTGGTTTTGACCTAAGCGGTTATCCGTTCGTTTACCCGGCATTTAACATCTTGAAGGAGGAAGTTTTACGAATTGGGTTAGACATAAATATAATGGTACTGAAGTGAGCTTTTCATTAATCCACACCGCACTATTGTTGCAAAAATAAAATAAAATGTGGACAGTACCCCCAGACATTTTCCCCCTGAATTAAGGCAAGATGGCGAAAATTCTTTATATTATAAATATTTGGTAATTGTCTTTACTATTTACGACCTTGTGTATGTGTAGAGGTCAATCTTGTATTAAGCAGTATATGTTAGCGACCTTTTTAGCCACTCAATCTCAATACTCGACGACACCATACGCTGTCTAGCTCAAAGATGGTAATTTCAGCAAGGGTAAAAAGCGAGAAAGACCAAATTGTTGCTGACGGTTTTATTTTGACTTTTATTTAGGGTTGAAAAGTAGTCTACCGTATTGGAAGCTACCAACTGATATTAATAGAAATAAATTCACTTTTAATTTGTTGATTTTAACCTAGAACCTTCAAATTATCAAACTAGTTACGTTAATCACCTACACCATTTGTATTTAATATATTTTGTATTTATTACAATAATTTCATATTGTATAATAAGAAAGGTGGAGGGAATATATTCTACACGCCCTGTCCATTATACATACAGATGTCTGCCTCCTGAACTCTATGTCGCCCGCCTTCTAGTATGTGACAAGGCCAGGTATAAATAGTTTAAATTTCACTTTTTCATATGGGCGCACCGCCCTTCCTAAGAGGCGGCACCACAGTCGGCGCAAAAACAGAAATAAACCAATCGAAAAAAGAAAAAAAAAATGCCGGCACACTATTCACTGAAGTCAGGTTGACACTAACAGCCGACAGAGAGAACACTAAAAAAAACGATAGTAAAAAAGGCCCGGGCACAAGACGGGCAGACAGCTGGTCGCCTCGTTAGCCAGGTATAGGCCAGGTCTTTGTATGATTGGCTGTGATGAGCAATATATACCTGTATGTAGTCTGTACCGCCTCAGGTAACCGACCTCATCTATATCGTCATTTGTCTTCTTCAATCCCCTCCTTTCTCTTTCATGCTTTTCCCTTTTTTTTCTTTCAGGATTTACCTTTTTTCTTTTTTTCTTATCTATTAGTCCGGCAAATGTATTCGCCTTTCCTGTAGGACGTTATAACCAACGAATAGCCTAAAGTTCTGTTTTTCAGCTCTCCGAGTAACAACTCCTTTGCCATAATAAGGTAAGCAACGTTTTTTATATTTCATACAGCCGTTAAACCATTACAATTTATTATTATATATGTTCAAGTACTGATTGTTAATTATAATTTTATATTTTCACATAAAGCTAATTTTTATTCAAATAAATTACTTAATAGAATTGACTTATATTATTCAGTACCCTGGTGTTCCATATATAATAGTAATAATAAATTATTAAATATTAAAATTTATAATATTTGATAGTGAGCGTACACGCCACATCATATTGGCGCCCCAAAAAGGGACAAAAATAATTCAATATTGTCATCTGTTCAATGGAGTATTAAATTCATTCAAGCATGACTTAGGACTGCGAAACGACTTTTGTAACTAAAGTCAACTAGAGTTGCAATTCTTGATAGACATTTTATTATTAATATGGGCGCCGAAAACTCTACTCAATAAGATAAGACAATATTCATTTTTTAATAATCAAAGTATATTATTACAGAAACTACCTTCATTTTCGATGGGTTTGCTTTTATCAAATGCCAACAAAACATCCACTTCACACATCATTTAAATTGAGAAACACACTCAGCATGACAAAAATTCATTTAAGAGGTCTGGTTTTGATTAATGCTCTAAGAAATCTGCATTCATGTTACATATTACAATTCAAATATTATATTAAGCTGGTAATACTTCTACAATTTTAAATGATAATAAAAAACTACTTAACTATGAGATCCACTACTTTACTTGAGAAATTTATATACTTTACCTTTATTGACTAGTTTGCTAAACCCGGCACGATATGTTTAGGGCTCGAATCGGAGAATGGAATAATGGTTGAGAAGGGTGGTGGATCGTGAAGCCTATCCAAGAGCCCTTGCGTACCCTGACAGTGTGGGAACTCGGATAGCACAAGAACTAGAAGACTACAGGGATATGCCATAAACTATTATCAGTTATAGCCGTGGCAATGTGCGGGAAATGTCAGGGTTTATTGGCAATTATAGGCACCTATTCTCTGCCGTGCAAGGAGCTGCTTCGGCCTCTGCCCTTTGATGTTATATCTGCTCTTTGATGTCCCACTTCCATAACACAATGTCTTCTTTATCTCTGCCTCGCCTTGGCTATTAGCTATCGGCTGATTCTGATCAAATTTTGAGGTCGCGAATCGTAGTCAATTTGCCACGAATAGCCGAAACATTGACTGCTCAAGTCATAAATAAATAAAAGATATTTGCAGACAATTAATGACAGATTAACATCCACACAGTATAAACTATTTACAGAAAAAACCTATTGTAGCGACATAGAATATTTTTATGTAGGAAAAATAAATGCTACGACTACAGGAGGTCTGACTGCACTGTTGGGTGCGTGACATGTCGGGTTAGTCCCTGAACAAGTTTCATCTTCACACTGTAAGGGATTCAGGCAGTCTACTTTTCTGGGTCCTTGTAGTCTTTAGTGAAATGAGTGGCATAGTCTTGTATGGATGATATGTTTAAGTCTCTGTGCAATGTTCTGTTAGATACATACCAAGCCGAGCTTGTTATTTGTCTAAATAAAATGGACTGTGGCGTCTGAATTATGTTTGATTTGCTGCTGATGTTCATGATTCCGTACGTCCAAATTGGTTGAATGATATTTATATATACAGTAGAATCCCGATAATTCGTATTGTCAAGGGACTGACAGTTTGGTACGAATTATCGGGAATACCAATTATCGGGAGTACAAAATTAAAAAACGTATTAATGCAAACATGTATGTATTAAGAAGTATGTACAATGTAGTAAGGATAAAAACTATGCAATAAACGCTGCTTAATACTAAACTAAACAATAAACAATACATGCAATAAAAAATATGTACTTATGTCTTAGATTAAATAAACACCAATCATTGTACGAAAAAAATTCGTAATTTTTGTTTGACGTAATCCTAGCAGACGGGTATTGTCAATTCCTTTGTATATTTCCTCCAATTGGTACATTTTAATTCCTTGCTTGCGCGAACCACTTTTTTAAGTTATCTTCAAGTTGTGGGTAATCACCAGTCTTGAAGCGTTTTACTTTGCTGCTTGATGTCTGGGAAGTGATTTTGACCTTGTTCTTCAGGATTGATGCGTTCGTGGAACGAGGGACGTTAAAACGCTTGGATACGTCAATTTGCTTAAAGCCACTGGCCACGGCCTTTATGATTTGTTGTTTCTCTTAAATAGAGAGGCTAACTTTTTTCGGAGGCATGGTAACGTGTCACAGCGATAACGAAAACGAGACTGAACTGTAGAAACGAAAGAAAAGCTTAGTACAATTCCTAAAACTTTCCCTCTCTCCTCTCCTTATTTCCTTTGAGTAAAAAGAGTACGAATTACATATGGGATTTCATAGAAAACATTTATCTCGCACTCATTCTGCTCTCTGATCTCTCACTGTCCTCTTTCCCTTTCTTGAAACAGTATGAATTAACGAGGTTTTTAAGCTGGAAATACGTATTTTTATTCAATCTTGTGGGGAAAAAAAAATGCGAACATTAAAAATTAAAAACTTCTAAGCTGTGACTTATATGCTACCGTGGACCAGGTCATTTAATTGATCTGGGGGTCGAAATTCGTAACAATTGTCACGTATTTCTCACAATTGAGTATTAACCATAACATTCACAGCATAAGTGATGTTTAATATTCCTTTGCAATTTCAGAAAGATCAAATAATTTATACCACTGCTTTCGTATAACCCACAGACAGACAAACCAAGAACGTACCTGTTACATTCTAGGTCCTGTTCCTTCGGGCTCAACAAAGACCTAAACAGCCTTGTGATTTACGACTCCAGTCACGAATGGCGTTACAACAACGAAGCAGTTATCGATTAATAGTGAATTGCCATTAGATTATTAACGGTTCATGTGCAAGTTTGAAGAGACGACTTGATGGAAAGGTTCACCACGAAGAGGGGAATGCCAAGGACGACGATATACCAGATTTCGAAGAAGGTATCATCTCCATGGCGTTCCCTTTCACCCGACAGTTAATTCGCCTAATCATTCCGATCCCATTACACATAAGCAACATGATTACCTTCAATCCACTTATTCTGTCAGAGGGGAGATAAAATAATTGCTTTTCCAATTGTCGGACCAGGCGCTCAATGACCGATGACATGTTCGGCTATTTCGGTCTGTGTGAATTTACGTCGCCCGCTCCCCGCTCATGCAATTGGACCAAACGAGATATTTATTAATTTTATTATTTAGTGAAAATAAAAGCTACTGTTGCAAACTGAAGGATAAATTTTCCCAGAGCGAATGAGTGCTCAATGACAATTTCCTCTCATTTTATTCAATTCTGTTCCCAATTAAGGACCACTCGAAGAAAACAGGAGACCTTATTAGATTGGAAGAGATGGTAAAATTTAAGTTTTAAATACCACCAATGTTCGTTTCACTCATGAGCTTGTATAGGCTGTCCCAGAATTAACGCAAGATTTGATTTAAATAGAAAACACAGTTTTTAGTAATTTTGTTTTTATTTTTTTTATTGAATTATAAAGTATATAGCATAGGGTTATTTATAGAATAACACATCGGGCAAATGGCCTCCACGACTTTGCTGGCACATACGCACTCTTTTGTCGAAATTTTCTATAATCATTTGGCATAAATGTGTTTGAATTTCGTTGATGCAGCGTTGAATTTCCTCTTTTAATGCACGGGTGGATGTGGGCTTGTTGACATACACCTTTGACTTCAATTAACCCCATAAAAAGAAATCTAAAGGTGTTAAATCACACGATCTAGGGGGCCAATTCTCATCACCGAAACACTCTCTCGTTTCTACTTTTCTTGCCGTCACATATTATTTTCATAATTTAATCATACAAATTGATACAGTTACGTATTTCACTAGACAATTTAGATTTTCCCAATAACAATAACAAAATACAGCTTTCTATATTTAAGTTTAGACTAGGAAGTAAGATAGTTGAGTTAGCAGTACTAAAGGGTGTCCCAGAATTAACGCAACATTTGATTTAAATAGATACATACATACAAATAGATATTGATATACAACTACTTCAAATAACTCCATAAAAAGAAATCTAAATCACACGATCTAGGGGGCCAATTCTGATCACCGAGACGAGAAAGTACACGACCTGGAAATGTCTCATGCAGTATTTGAATTGTTTCATGGGCTGTATGGCATGTGGCACCATCTTGTTGAAACCACATATTGGCCAAATCAATATATCCAATTTCGGCACAAAGAACTGTGTTATGGATTTTCAACAACACTCTCTCGCACTGCTTCGATATTGACATTTGAACGGGTTGTTTTTGGACGACCAGTGTGTTTAGTGTCTCCAACTGATCCAGTCTCCCTAAATTTTTCAATTAATCTCTTCACAGTTGATGATGTCAAAACACTATCCCGACCATATTTTGTATAAAATTTTCAAACTGTGGCCACCAAACTTTCATTATTTTTCAACAATAAACATAAGTTGTTCTATCGTGTAACGCTCCATTTTTACTAACCCTAAACTGTCACCTGTCAAATTGTTTTTTTTTTTAGGGTTGCCAGCACTTTACTGCACAAGTGGCGGCAAATTCAAATCTTGCGTCAATTCTGGGACAGCCTTTATTTAATTGGCAAGTGGTTTCAACAGCCTCAGGTCCATCTGTTGACTCCATCCTACCCAGAAAAATCTAATGGTGGAATGTGGCCTGTTGAAAGGACTTGCCAATTAAATAAAAGCTTATGAAGAGAAACGAACATTGGTGTTATTTAAAATAGAATTTTTTTATTAACATTTCTTCCTAATGTAGTTAGTTCTCAGAGACAAAACCTCCCAACAGAGCGGTTTCTCACTTTCTCAACCAGAGGGTAACAGAAAGCATTCATTCATTCTTCGAACCAAAAGAAGGGGCTATATTTCCTTACAGGTCAATAGTGTGTCTGTGAGTCTGCACTGCCATCCCCCTAGAAATGATCGAAGCTGCATGGAAGTATGATTAACAATTCGTACGATTATGTTTTGATAGAGGATACAGCAATGCACACATTCAAAATATTTAAAAGAAATTCTATATCATTTCACCCTAGTCATTTTTGAGTCCTTGAAAATAGGCAGCGTGAGCCATTTGCCAAAAGTGTACATAAAAATAATAATTTTATGCTCTAGCTGTGAAAAACCTTTTTCTGTATCCTTTGAAGAAAGTTCACCCCAAAGCATAAAAAACATTGTCATCTCCAAGAAACATGAATGTAATTATTATACTTTTTTCTATCGAAATTAGTACGGTATTGAATCAATTATTTGTACGTTTTAATTAATGATATGTAATTTTAGTTCTGTCTTCTGTGAGTCATTTGGGTTGTCATTGAATCCGCGTTCGGAACATTGACTCAACCCAGGTTTGGTTTAGAAACAAGCTGTGTTTCATGGAGGTTCTATTTGGGGTGGCAATGGGTTATTTTAAAAATACCTTAAACTCATTGAAGAATTATGAAGAGCAGTTAATACTTAGGTAAAGCGGGTTTAAAGTTAAAAACCTTCCCTTGTGACAAAGCTGTTTTCTCATTCGTGCCACTAACCTTTCGAACTGTGCTCTCATCAATAGTCGTCTTTCATCAACTCTCCCAATCTTTAATCACCACTTTATCTCCTTCTAATCTAACAATTTATTTTCCTTTCATCCCAGCAACCTTTTATGATCTTCTTCTCTTTACCCTTTACTTAGTCTTAGGGGATTATGTCCCAGAATAAAGTATTCTTTTCGATCATTCGAAAGATCCCCCAGCGTCCCGATTAAAATTATGTGATGTGACTTTTTTAGGCTATACAATGTCGAAAAGTCTGCCTTTAACTCAACGCGTGCGTAACGTACAGGTTATGACATTTTATACTGGAGTTCCTCTCGATTCTCCGACTACGAGGTTGATTAATTACCCACAACAGCTTTCTACCGGTTCTTGTTCACCTAGTGAGGAAGAAGATGTGTCTCTCTGAGTGAAACAGAGCCGCAGAAAGACGATAAGAATTAATTATAAGAGAGCGAGGACACGTTTACAGCTGATGATCGGCAACCGCCAGGTCTTTCATCAGCCGAACCGCCATTACAGATTTATGACTATATTTAGTGCGCGGCCACCCCTGCACGATAGCCATCCGACCGCCGGCGGCTCTCAGATCTCCGGCACAGATACCTCGACCCGGAGGATCCTCTCAAGCATCTTCACCGGCGGAGTAGAGGGGCACTACTTCCCAACCGGTGTGGAGTCTACAGTCATCAAAACCATTTCATTTACACTATATTGTGATCCTGCAAAGTTATATTCAAGCTCGAAACATGACTTGTTTTAAATAAGTTCAGAGAAGTAAGTAAACAAGAAGATTACTCAGCATATGATAACTTGTACTCAACGACGGCAGGCTGACTTACCTAAAAAAAAAATTTAAAAACTCCAAGCACAAAATATTAATTATAGTACAGAGTAACATTTACGAACAGACACTTTTATATTAATATTTATATAGCCCCCAAAATATATTTTATTATTTTTATTACATTCAAATAAACCCAAAGAAAAAACATACATAGTGTCTTTAAACTTCATTCATTTTCCGGTATACCGCATTGGTAACCTCACAGCAAAAATAAATTGAAATCTTCAAATGGCTAATAAATATTACATAGAAAAAGTAATTTTCCTCGTACATTATTCATGTACATATTTGAGAAATTTGAACTTGTTGTGTTGAGTAAAGTACCTCAAGTCAAGGTAAAACGAGGAGCTACACATCTTGGAAAAAATACCTTCAGAATTAGATGTCAAGAATGTTTGAGGTGCAGAGATAGGTTCTCGCCTTCTCCTTAAACCCCAACCAACAAACTGAGCTAGGTAACAGGTTTGGTTTAGGGTTTTAGTGTTAGTGTTTTCCACGGTCGCAAGCTGAAGATGAGCCTCATCATCTAGTGAGTGTATGTGTATTGGACTTATTAACAACAATCTGAAAGTATTATATTTTATGCACTCCTTAATATGCATCTGCGAATGCAGCACGAGGAGACAACTGTAATTCCAAATTTATTTTTGTCATTGTATATATATTATCAATAAAGAGGTTTTGAAAGAAAAAAAAAAAAAAATTTGGTTTAGGGTGAAGTGATGGGACACTGGCTCGTATCACCGACAGCCAATTTTGCATGTTTCATTTGTTTAATTTATTTATGACAAATTCTTCAACGCTTCAGCCAACTATAACTTTTTAAGAAGTGCTATCGATTCAGTCTAAATGATTTTTTTATAACTGGTTATGATATACATGAAAAAAATTATGGCTTGATTCACGGTTGGGTGAAACGATAATGGGCGTACACTCTGATAAATACGAGTGATGGCCCATGAATTTTCAAAAATGCAAACCGGAGGAACACATAAACTTCCGGTGCTACGAACTGTTTTTATGGAGAGGGGCTTATAGTGGAATTATAATGGAAAGACTTAATGCTACTTATGAGCTTTCTAAAGTGAAGATATAATTTCTTCACGCCTAAGGACTCGAAGCCAAATAGCCGACAGATGACTCACCCTCGAGATATGACGGGTAAGTCATGATCCGGCTACCTACTGACAGTGTCCACATCCTGTCTGATGGAACGGATATGGCTGACTTGATCAAACTGACCGCTTTATCAGATGCCTCTTTGATATCCTTTGATCTCGGCGCTCCCGGCTATTCGAATCATAATTAATTGAATGTGAAAAAAAATACAAGTGATAATTTACGTATAAAAAATAATAAATTGTCGTCTTATAATCTCAACGTAACGAATACACATCGACTGAATCGAACAGCCTTGAATTTATGGATCGATACCTAAGGAGAAACTAGCTTATAATGACCCAAAAAGTATTGTTTGAAATATTGTCTAACTCAACTTTGCAGTTTATTAATTGCATCTTGGGCAGGTAAATTTTCAATTTACGAATAACTGCTCCGTTATAAAGGGGGGGGGGGGCTTTTTACGTATGTTCTCATGGTGAATGAGTCCTGAGAAAGGCTATTCCCTCAGAGCAGGCCCGTAGAAACAGTTCTGAGGAACGAAGATATTGGACACAGCAAAGAGAAAATGAAAGAACTACGAGTCACAAGGTTTTTTTTTTGGTTTTTTTTATAAGCTCTCTAATTAGAAGATTAAGGAAGAGGAAAAAATCGAGGAAGATTTGGGCTGAGCGGATCCTTGTACTAGGAGTACCTGCTTGAAGGTGGTGTGAGAGAATTAAGGAGTGTGGAAAGCCTCGGTAGAGGTTGATTGTTGCGGTACAGTGGTGAGAGTCCACTGGTGGCTGGGCCTAGAGTCTCTCTAGGCATGTAGAGCAGTCTTATTTAGTTGGATAGCAGTGATCAAAACAAGGAATAAAAAGTTGAGATCTTGGACTACATCAATCAGAAACAAATAGTGGGAAGAGCTCATCCTTAACAGATGGAGTTTAGAAACATCTTAATGATGGCTGGGTTAATATTTGCAACGTCTGACAAATTAAGAAATAAAAACTTTAATCTCTCAGTTTAATAATGCTAAGAACAAGTAGAAGGGGCCTGAGCAGAACTGTATACCTGCCTGGTGACTTCATGGAAGTCAATGGTGGTTCCTGTTATTTTTAAGTAGGCAATCCTCCATACTTCCCTTACTCCCTACTTCCCAGAACTATCCTTTTCTTATACATATACGTCTCAGCTTTAGCCCTAGACCACACTTGTGCCTAGACATTCCACCCAGTATGTAGTGACGTAACTCTTAATATTTGTATATACCAGTGTTTTCATTGTACTTTATAATAAAACTTTTCTTTCTTTTCTTTTAAAAGACTCTCCTCTACAAAGATTATTGAACTTCTCCACAAAGTCATTTATTTGGCAAAGCGATTTGGAATAGTCATATTGAATGGAATATAAGTGAAATAATGATAGAATGATTAATAATTGTCCGGGCTTGAGCCAAATAAATGACTTCGCGGAAAGGCAAAATATTTCTTAAAATTAAAACTCCACAACTAGCACTAACTGGCACATATCAAAGATTTTCTCTCTCAAGAAGAAAAATGGGAACCATTGTGGATTGCTTAGGTTTTATCTGCATATATTTGAAAGAACCATTAGCAGTTTTAGAGTTAAAGAACTTTACCTAAAAATATTTCGGACACGGCCTTAATACGACTCGTGGCATTTTGCTTAAAGGGTGCCTCCGGGTCTACTTAATAGAGAGATAAATAGCAAAAAGAAAAAAGGTTTAAATACCGTTATTAAGTTGTCACTCTCCTTGACACTTTGCCTGGACGTTCCAGGAACACCCTCCCGTACTCCAGATCCGTGTCAGCTCAAACTAGGGCTTACCCTCGAAGTGACGTTCTGCTTTGTACACTCGGCTGTCATGTGTCAGTACACTGGAGAGGCCCTCGTACCTGCCTGTCCGCCCGCCTGGAAAATACTTTTCCAAAATAGTTGTTTACAGTCTTTCATTCCATCTTCCGACGCCAGGCTTAATGGGACAACTCCCTTCTGGTTCATAACGTCTACATAATAATATTTTATTATTAAATTTATTATAAATAATAAACTTATGCTTATAAGCAATAAATTTAGTCTAGCCTATAAACACCATCGCTCTTGATTATGACGATGTCTTCCTTCATTGAAGCATGCTTAACGTTTAATGAGATTAACAAATAACTAAAAAAAATATTGTGGACAAACAAGTTTTTTTCTTTTCAAAATGTAAAATTGTAACAGTTAATAATAACTTGTATGTGGCCCCATATCCCATAACCCTTAACTTCCGCTTGATAATGAAAACACTAGCATCGATGGCTTTTTCTAATTTATATCAGAACTTTGCTCGTTTTGTTGCCATCATGAAGAAAATGGTTAAGAAATTAAAACACAAATACAAATTGTGCGTAATGTATAGCTGGGGTCACCAACCTTTCCATGTCTAAGAGCCAATTCTTGAATATCATCTATTTGTTCGAGGTAAATTTATTATTTATAGTTAATAATAAACATAATATACAAAGAAAATATTTCTTTCCAAACATATATTCAGGTTGAGTCATAAGTAACTTCCGTTTTTTTATCAGACATTTATTTTGCTCTCATCAAATAACAAAATTATATTAATTTTATGTATTCACTACTATTATCTATAACCATCGTCCTGGCAGTTTATTAATTCCTTCCTTGTAAAATGTGGTATACCTCTTGTTGATTGACGTGGATTTTGCTCCAATATTGCCGTTAAAAGGTTGTCGTTAAAGTCGGAAGGACGTCCCGCCCTCGGTTCGTCTTTTAAGGTCGTATCTCCAGAACGGAATTTTATAAACCAATTTCTAACTGCCCGATCAGTTATTAGTCCTTCACCATATACACTGCATATTTTTTCAGCTGTGACCCTAGCACTATTGCCTTGTTTAAATTCCCAAAGCATTACATGACGAATATGTACTTTTTGACTCTCCATTTCAGAGGTTAAACAAAACAGTTTAACGTAACGTGTATCACACAAAACAGTTGACAAAAGACTAACTGAAGCCTCGCCTATATAGTTGCCAAGAGCCTGCTTCCTCTTTTGCATGCGAGGGAGGTGACAAACATGTGGACTTGGGAGGCCTCTGGGCTGTTTGTAAATATTGTATGAATGAGCGAGTGAATGATGAATTGTAATTACGGTATGAATGAGAACATTTCTCTCAATTACTTATTGCCTAATAAGGCGCATTATATCAGGTTGTATCACATATTTACCATTATTGATTTAAATAGATTTTAATACCGTTAAGTGAGAAACTAGTCGCTTATAGTGAAATATCCGATTTTCAGTGAAGGTGTGTTCAGACAGCTGATTTACAGGTTCGGACAGGTTCGTAGGTCAGAGTTCAGTCAGTGTTCACTACTCGGTCGATTCATACGAATTTTAGTACTTTTATGTTCGTTTCTTTGTTAAATTTGTTTAATATTACACCGATAACTCATTCTCTGTTAATGAGTAACTGTTATAATGACTTATTTCACTGATAATAACGATTAATAGTTAAATAACAGTCGGTTAATGGGATACTTGGAGCTGCCCTCACAAGACTGTTAAGACATCTCTCGAAATGTAAGTACACTCATAATATAAGTTATATATTACGTATTACGTAGTTATATTACGAACAGTAATGTACAGTTGGAGCTTTTTAGGCAAAAAATCTCGTAAGTAAAAATTTTTTAAAAAAGTTAAAAATATTCATCTAACTGTATCACAAATAGTTACCATAATTAATTGTAACGCAAGTTTTAACTTTTATTAATAGCGTTAAGTAGAGAATTTTTATTTTTTTTATTTTAAACCTCCTTTATTGATTTAAAAGTTTACAATGAACAAAAATTTCTATTTAGAATTTTGTTTTCGTACTGCATAAGCAGATGCATTCGAAGGAGGGCATAAATATAATACAATATCAGATTGAAGTTAAAAAGTCAACATATATACAATACTTAATAATTTGGGAAAAAACTAAAAACTAAACCTAAAACTGTAACCTAAGACTAAAGCGTTCCTGCCTCGACAGTGCCCTGCCATCGATGGGGGAACGGAGCGGGGGTTATCGTGTTAAACACCGGGTTTGTCAGGTATTGCAGGGAGTCCAGGAATTTGATATGTCAACGTATTTCTGACCACTTTTATCAGTATACCGTTTTGCTATTGTTGGAGTCACCGAGCTATCGTATTCGTCAGATGACGAAAAAGGGGTGCACCATACAGCAGAGCCGGCCTGAGTACACTCTTGTAAATCATGAGCTTGAGACGCAGTGATAGATTGGGAGAAGTCAATAAATGCGTAAGCCGGTAAGACTTCGTGCGAGTTTGCTACAACTTCTTCGCAAAATGGTTACTAAAATGGAGGAGAGAAATATTTTTATTAATAGCCTAAATATTTGGTATTTATATAAAATGTAAAAACTGGTATGCAGGAGCTTATCTGTCCGCTTACTGCCGAACAGGTACTCCGCCTTCGCAATTACTAAACAATAAACAATAAACAATAAACAATAATAGGCTACTCAGTATTTATCTTTATTTCTATTATTTATTTCACATAACCTATTATTTATGTTTTATTGGTTTAATAGCGGAGTTCAGTGATGGGAGCTCTCTGCGGTTCCAGATATAACACCGCAGCTAGTCATCTCATCATGAAGATCTGAGATGTGATGTTAAAATTACTTTCATTTCTTAATTTTACTGTTAGCTAATAAATTAGAAATTCGGAACAACTGGTTCATCAATAAAAAAAACTTAAATTAAGGTCATTTAATTTTTTTTTTGTTTAAGGTTAAAGTTTCGTTTGTACAGACCTATCCAGATTGTAAATACATTTCACTTAAAGTACAAATGTCACTTTTTTTGTTATTAATAAGAAATTTTCATTTATAGAATACAATAGGTGGGTTATATATTAATAATACAAATATGTCAATAATCATTACTTATAAAAAATACATTACTTAACATAATGTTATTTTGTTAATTTAAATAATCTAAGCCGATTGTATAGCGATCAGGAAATACGCTAATAAAATAGCTACAGATATATGCAATAACTAAATTTATATTTTCTCAATTCTTTTTAAATTCGATAATAGACAATTTTATCAGACAAAAACACAAATGACGTTATGTAATATAAACCTTTTTAATGGTTATATCATGACGCTAGAACATCATGGGGAAATTGCCTGTCGTCTATTTTTGGATTTGTGTGGTAGTTAGTATTTGCAGATGTTCAGAATCACTTCGTTCGCAAACATTACATCTTATAAACTATTCTTATTTTTTTCAATGTTTGATTAAATACAATCATGGCAAATTAAATATGAAAAGTAGAAAATATTAATTTTTAATAAATTATTAATGATAACTTCTTTATTGTGCTAAAATTACAATCTTCCTTATTAGGGAATACGCAATTGAGATAAATGTTATCATTCTTACCATATTTACAATTCATCATTCACTCGCTCATTCATACAGTAATTACAAACAGCCCAAGACCTCCCAAGTCCACAAGGTTGTCATCTTCCTGAGCGGAAGAGGAAGCGGAGTCTTGGGAAGTCCCCCACGCTAATAATTTGTGTAGTTTAAGCTTCAGTCTCTTCAAATAATTTTTTAAACAGTCTTCTGTAGTCTGCGTTTCATCTTTCAGGTATCATGAATGTACTACAATTTCGATAATCTTAATTTGATTTTACCAATGTGTTGCCAATTCGGTACATACTTGTTAACAATTTGTATTAAGATAAAATTACAATCTGCTTGATTGGGCTATAAGTAATTGTGATAAATGATCTCATTCATGCTATATATACAAACAGCCACGAGGCCCCCCAAATCCACAGGGTTGTAACCTCCCTCGCATATGAAACAGGAAGCGGAGTCCTGGGAAGCCCACCACGCTCCTCCGTCAGCCGCGTCACCCGATACGAGCCAGCGGAGGCTGATCAAGAGCGCGAGAGCCACAGACGGTCAGGACATGATTGGAGAAACTGGCCATTGCCAGGACTCCCACTGTTACGCATTTACAGCAGGTCATGAGGCCACTGCCGTTTCAGTCTTCGAGGAGGATTATAGGGATGAGTGGCGCTGTGCAATGACTTTGCTAGGGGTGGTTGGATAGGTTACTATGGAATTTCATGAACTTTTTTCAGAATTGATCCAGTCTTTTAATAAAATTTAATTATGTAACATAGTTTCAATTTTTTTTTATAACTACATTACACTCTGGAACTTCCAAGCTGAAGAAGAAATGTTGCATGTTGTTTATATGGTTATTACCATTTGTATTATATATTTTTATATTATAATTGTATTATTATAATATATTGTTGTCGGTTGGATCTGTCAAGGGGTCCAGTACATCCTAAATGTATTTGCCGAAACAAATTATTTTGTTTATCGTGGTAAATAAATAATTATAGGCACGAGAACCGTTGGCGTGTCTGTCAGATTCTTATCCTCACTCTGAATACTGGAGATACATACTAGTCAATCCAAGGATCAGTTGGCTTCATCAAGATTTTTTTTTTCAGATTTGTATTTATTGTTATTATTTATATGAAAAATGTATAAATGAAGTAAAAGGTGTAGGAAAATAAAGGTTGTCTGTGTGAGCCCACGAAACTTTCTTAAACATTTATTTTTAATTATAGCAATCCTGTAGCACAGTCAATGCACTGCGCCACTCATCCCTATAATCCTCCTCGGAGACTGAAACGGCAGTGGCCTCGTGACCTGCTATAAACGCGTGACAGTGGGAGTCCTGGCAATGGCCAGTCTCTCCAATCATGTCCTGAGCGTCTGTGGCTCTCGCGCTCTTGGTCAGCATCCACTGGCTAGTATCCGGTGACGCGGCTGACGGAGGAGCGTGGGGGACTTCCCAAGACTCCGCTTTCTCTTTGCGGTGGATTTGGGGGGTCTCTGGGCTGTCTGTAAATATTGTATGAATGAGCGAGTGAATGATGAACTGTAAATATTGTATGAATGAGAGCATATATCTTAATTACTTATTGCCTTATAAAGGCAGATTGTAAATATTGCACAATAAAGGAATTAGCTTAATTATAGCAAAAAATTGTATGAATGAGCGAGTGAATGATGAACTGTAAATATGGTATGAATGAGAGCATTTATCTTAATTACTTATTGCCTTATAAAAGGCAGATTGTAATTTTAGCACAATAAAGGAATTTAAATAATCTAAAAAAAATTATAGCAAAAAGATTTCTGTGTAGTTTGAAATGCTGCTTTTAAATTGTTTGCTTCGTTTCTTTAGGTTTAGTCTTGGAGTAAAAGCCTCAGATCAAGAGAGCAGTGCCTAGGTCTAACACATCCGGCCGAGCCCCAGGAGGCACCCCAGTCCCACATGTCAGGCAGTGGTTATAGATAAAGTTTTATAGGGAACGAGGTATGATCTATAAACTACCGAAGATACGTAAGTACATCCAATGCAATCCACTATATCATTCACATGATAGTCCAAACGCGTCATCATTTCATTTTTTAAGCAATCTCCTTAATTAAAAATAACATTATCAATAAATAAAATAAAATTGTCTACGTCACAGTCGTTAAACCGGTAATATTATATGGGACGAAAACCTCATGCCTCCCCAGTCTAGAAAAACTACTGAGAATAGAACGAAGAATCCTAAGAAGGATCTACGGCCCCAAAAAGACACAAAAAGGATACAGGCTAAGATCCAGCCAAGAAATCTACAAAGACACGGGGGACCTAGAAACGGACATAAGGATCAGGAGACTGAAATTCCACGGACATACGGTAAGAATGGCCCCGGAAGGACTATACAAGGAAATATTCCAGAAAATCCGAGCTCAAGGGGATACACCAAGCAGATGAAGGAAGAAACTGAAAGACTAGGAATAGCGGACCAGGATTGTCAGGACGGAGAAAGATATAGGAAAAGACTGAAGGAAATCAAGGTTCTTGCGGGAAAGAAAAAATCGAAAAAGGGAGTCGCGTGGACAGAAGAAAGAAAACAAAAGCACTTAGAGATAATGAGGGGGAAATGGAAGGAAAGGAAAAACAAAAACAAGAAAAGAACCTAAAGTAATGATATTCGCGTGGTCTTTAAGGCCTTTCCCTGACAAAAAAAAAATACGCAATTTATATATTATTGGATCCCGAAATCTTATTTGTTTGAATATAATTGAAATTCATTTTGAGTTCCAATTTGACCTATAATGTTTGGGGGAGAGGGGAGAGAACTAACATAGCTTTGCAAAATTAGACCAATATTTGAGGTGATGTGAATTACCTGTATAAAATTGTAGATAGGTCGGATTATTGTCCCCCCCCCCCCACGCCTACCGTAGAGCGTACATTTTGGCAGACCTATTTCGGGGTGTACCTGTTTTGAAAGAGTCACTCAGGGCAATAAAGTCACCTTCTGAAAATGTTTTGAAACGACCGCCCAGCAGACACAGAACCCTCCCACGTAGTTTCCCCGGCAGTTTTATAAAATCGTTAGAGGGGACTCTGTACTCTAATGCCGGACTAATGGACGGATCACACGACGGAGTAATGTCCCGGGTCGAATCCTACCGGTGGTTTACCGCGAGCCGAGGCAGAAGCAGCGAAAGGTCGCCGTCCATTAAAGTGCGATTCGTGATCGATAGTGTGGGATCTCCGACATGGGCGAATCCTTAAAAAAGGAAATACATAAAGGCAACTTAATAATGCAAATGGGATATTTTCGAAAACTTCTCCGTGCCAACATTAACAGCAAATATGCAGCGAGTGCTCCAGGATGGTTGTGAAATTGGATAATGTGCAGCGTGCAACAAACCTACTCTGTCATGGCGCATTTGCATTTGCATAACGACAACCAATAGTTCAAACTGCATATGGTTAGTGATCCGTACATTCAAAGTGCTAAGTACCAAGGCGAGTCAAAAGCCCAACGTTTTGTACAAAGTATCATCATAAATTAGTTCATTGCTTCCCAAGTCTTGATTTTGTTAACAATTCCCCAAGTCTGCAATGGTTCCAACCTTGCACATCTAAGTTAGCATGGAGTTGGAACACATATTAGGGGGGGTCGAAAAGTAATGTCGTTGTTTTTTTACATTAAATTCAAACAGATAAATTTTTAACAAGTTTTTGTTTTTAATCAATGATGTAATCACCTTCGTTATCAGCAACCTTTTGCCATTTTGCAAATTTTCAATGCCTCATCGATCAAAATCAATTGGTTTTTGGCACATTATCAAAATTTTGAAATATTTTGCCACTTAGAGAATGTAGCAATCGGAATAAATCCGATAGCGGGCGTGTATGGTGGTTGAGACAATACCTCCCACCCCAATTCATTAATTTTCTCCATGGTTCTTGCAGAAAAAATAGGCGCAGTGGGGTCTTGCATTATCGTGTTGCAGAATAACGCCTTTTTTATTGACAATCGCTGAGCACTCTTAAAATTAAAGATTGATTTACTCGATCCAATTGTTCACTGTAAAGATCTGCATTCACAGTTTTTCCAGGTATCAGCGATGAACACACAAAAGCGCCTTTTTGGAGTGTAAACCTGGCTTAACTGTACTTCGTGCCGATTCATGCGGAGAGAGATTTTTGGATTATCATAGAGGACCCATTTTTCATCTCCAGCCTCACCCACAATACTCGCCCGATATTGCGCCATCTGATTTCCATTAATTCTGATCGCTAACAATTTGAAAATTCGGATGATGTCCAAAATGACGTCTCCAGATATTTGGTACAAAAACCAATTTATTTTGATCAATGAGGCATTGAAAATTTGCACACTAGATGGCAAAAAGTTGCTGATAAAGAGGGTGATTACATCATTGATCAAATACAAAAAGTTTATCTGTTTGAATTTAATGTAAAAAAGACATTACTTTTCGGTCCCCCTAATACTTACAAATAAAAAACTTGAAGGAACTGGTTAGTGGACTGTACAATTCCTACGAAGGTCGAAGGTCGACTTAAGTTATCTAATAAGGAATGGTCAGTGATATCTGTGACAGATTCAGTTCAAATATTGAACATGTGAATTGATGAACCAATTGTATATTCGTATAAAAAATGTCATATGTTTTAGTTGCACTGTGGCAGAAAGTTAGTCAGATGGTGAACTTGTTGAAGATTATTGAAAAGACTAAATATTATTCGATATAGATTAGTTTCGGAAAATAAATCTACGAGAAACTGCTGGAAAGTAAGAAATGTAACATTTATCTATTTTGGTAATCATGGAATGTCACTAGTGGTTATGTTAGTGTTATATGTTCGTCTTTCAATGAGTTTGATCAAATGTTGATAACTGTTTACTATACATACATAAATACATACATATACTTGTGCAGTTTTTCACAAGCGTAGCTCAGACTTTCAAGAGTGATATCAAATAAACCTTACAAAAGAATCTTAGCTCCTCAATTTTTTCCATTTAGATAATAATGTAACGTGATAGATAATAGATTAACTGTACCTAGGTATCATCTGTTGCAATCTGGAACCTAGGGACTCAAACCATTGACGGACTAATCCCATGATACCGCTTCTAAATACTCCACTGAGTCAAAGTGCTTATATTGTACTTAACAAAGTCCCTACACCTTTTCAATAAAATATATTACAATATATATAATTGGTTTACATTCTACCAACTTCACAGATTGAAATTATAGATGTTTAATAATTTTCTAAATTACTGATTTACAAAGTTATACTTACGCCAATTTGGACATACGGAATAGAGCTATGGGGGACAGCAAAAAAGTCGAACATCCTTTCAATCTTAAGTCCCCTTATTACGTCATCAACAAAAACCTTCATAATGATCTTAATATACCTTACATTCTTGAACTCATCCCTTCCAAGTTCATGAAATTCCATAGTAACCTATCCAACCACCCTAATCCCCTAGCACAGTAATTGCGCTGCACCACTCATCCCTACAATCCTCCTCGGTGACTGAAACGGCAGTGGCCTCGTGACCTGCTATAAATTTGTCACAGTGGGAGTCCTGGCAATGGCCAGTTTCGCCAATCATGTCCTGAGCGTCTGTGGCTCTTGCGCTCTTGGTCACACTCCTCCGCTGGCTCTTATCCGGTGACGCGGCTGACGGAGGAGCGTGGGAGACTTCCCAAGACTCCACTTCCTCTCTCTCATGCGAGGGAGGTGACAACCATGTGGATTTGGGAGGTCTCTGGGCTGTTTGTAAACATTGTATGAATGAGCGAGTGAATGACAAATTGTAAATATGGTACGAATGAGATCATTTATCACAATTACTTATTGCCTAATAAGGCAGATTGTAATTTTAGCACAATAAAGTGGTTTAATAATTAATAATTTTCTGGCTATCTAGTTCTTGTAAAGTCCTCCACTCAATGCACAACTTTTTTTTTTTTTATTTTTATACTTATTCTATGATATGATATTTATTCATCATAAATGTAATAATACACATCTCTTCTCTGTCTTTTAGTCTATAGTGATAAAACGTGCTTTCGCCAATACGTGGCAATACAATCATTACAGATATATTTTGGACTCTTGCGTTCAATATACAAGGACTCTGAATATACAATTACAATATTTAAAAAGGATCAACAAATTAATAACAACTTTATAATAAGTTAGAACATTTTATAAGTTAAGAAATCTGGAAAAAATTACGTATTCCCTGCTGTGGACACAGCGATAAGAGCAACTGTTGCAAAGTGTGTGAGGTTACAAATATTGTGATACCACAACATAAGCAGATAATTAAAAATATTAACTCAATAAATTCTAAAACTATTTAAAAGAAAATAATATAATAGTAATTTATTTAATTATAAAATAAATAGTAATAATAATAAGGAAATAACCTCTATTCTTACAAATTTAGACCATTTTAGATAGGAAGGAGATGTAACATATATAATAATATTTATTTTTATTATTTATGAATTAGTGTAAAATGTAGGTATTAAGGACAATTTATTACCTATTTTAATTACCCTTAAGAGGCTGTAGTTCCAGGATCATTAATACCATGTTATTCACAATACTAACACATTAGGAAAATGCTATTGTTGAAGTTTATAATATCTTTCTGTCGTAGGTAAACTTATCATTTCCAATAAATTATTTAATTGCGTAGCTTGCTATGGCGAGTGCTTTTATTCATCTAAGAGGGTAGCTCCATGTAGAACCATGAGTTAGCAAACAGTGACTTTTTTAAGTCTTGTGTTGTATGCTGGAGATGAAGGAAGAGAGGGGGGAGCACTTTCGGGTCATCTGTACCCGCCCCATATACGGAGCTATGACTAAGCCGCAGCGTAAACCCACGACCCACTAGCGTACATTTCCGGACAAGGGACCACCCCAGAGCCCCAAATATGAAAGCCATTCTCACCCTACAACAACCCCTCTAGGACTAACCCCCTCACCCCTCTAAAAGGGGCAAGCTGTGTCCTCACTCGTGCGGTGCCTAACGGGAGCTAATTGGGTGGCCCTGTCCACGTGAAGGATATAAATCATAAAGTGGATATATGTTGTTTATTTACTTATCTTTCGTTCTTTATTTTGGTTAATGAACCCTTTGCAGAAGTGATATAGCACACATTTATGAAAATAAAATAAAATCAGCTATAACTTAATGAGATACTTAGACAAAATAGCGATGGATTTTTGATGTGTTCTAGCTTGATGTAGGCCATTTCTGTTCCTCTCTTTCTTCATCGGATTATTCTCAATAGCCGTAAGCTTATTAGAGAACCACCAGACTAGTCCTACTAAGTTACTTCATCTCGTTCTAACCACAGTGGTTTAGTTTCAGAATTGGTCGTCTGGTATTTTTAAAGAAGAAGTTATAGAATGGACAGAAAAGAATTGAAGGCAGAATTCGACCCGGACGCAATGGAAGTCGCCGATAATCTGTGGAGCATGCTCAAGGAATGCTCTGAAGGACGCATGGAAGAGTTAATAAACATGTTATTCGGGTAAATACAAAAATAATTAAACAATTTTATTAATTGAGCTATAAATCAAATTGGCTGTCCACCTAATGATTACAATCTAAGTCATAACGATTAGCTTACAATTTCAATTCTTTACAGGGTTTTTTTCAGCGATGAAGAAATGATGGAAGAGTTCGAAAAAGCGACCGGAGTGAATGCAAAAGACTACATCAAAGAGCTAAGAAGGAAGCGGTCAGGATGAATTGCCAGTCAAAAACTTCATTTACAAAATTCCCTTCATAGGTCGGAAAAAAAACTATTTTATTAATGGCTTGTAACTCAATGAAATTATTTTAAAATTGAATGAAAATTTATTTTCTTACATGAAGATATCCATTTATCGAGGAAAAAAAAAATATTTAGGACAATAGTGGTGTTTCTGGAAATTAAGTAAATTACCAATTAAGTCCCGAAATTAGAGCCAGTACTCATAACCCTGCGCTGTGAATCCCAAAGATCATAACGAATTCATTTTTATTATTTGTGTAGTTTAAGCTTCAGTCTCTCCAAAGAATTTTTTAAACAGTCTTCTGTAGTCTGCGTTTCACCTTTCAGGTATCATGAGTACTACACTTTAGATATATCTTAATTTGATTTTACCAATGTGTTACCAATTCGGTACATACTTGTTCAATCTGCCTTATTCAGAAATAAGCAATTTCGATAAATGATCTCATTTATACTATATATACAAACAGCCACGAGGCCCCCCAAGTCCACAGGGTTGTCACCTCCCTCCCATACGAAAGAGGAAGCGGAGTCTTGGGAAGTCCCCCACGCTCCTACGTCAGCCGCGTCACTGGATAAGAGCCAGCGGAGGCTGACCGAGAGCCACAGACGCTCAGGACATGATTGGAGAAACTGGCCATTGCCAGGACTATCACTTATTTATAGCAGGTCACGAGCCCACTGCCGTTTCAGTCTCCGAGAAGGATTATAGGAATGAACGGTGCAGTGCAATGACTGTACTAGGGGATTAGGGTGGCTGGATAGGTTACTATGAATTTTATGAACTTGGAAGGGAGTTCAAGAATCTAGAATCAAGAAGAAGAGTCAAAAGAAACTAAAAAAAAAAGTTCTTAACATTTATTAAAATAGACAATATATTTTAGAGGCTTGCTAAAATTACTCTTTTTAATTAGTAAATTAAATCTCATTAAATTATATTTCTTGTGTCATGTAACACATAATATTCTTATAAATCTTGTTCTATGTTGTAGGCCCTCATGACTGAGACACAAGCTTAAACAAGGCAAAATATAAAAGTACATACGTAAACGTCTCTTTTCTAGTATTAATACTCTGGAACATAATATCATGGAAAAAGGTTTCGTGAAGGATATTATGAGAAAACTGCGATAATTATGTAATTTTGGCTCAGGTGGCTGAGGTCGCGTATGATAGATAGTATTCCCAGTAAAGCGTTAATATAATAAATTATATATAATTAAATGATTTATAATGATGAGCCGAATTTCAAAGAAGGAGCAGGTGCATGTTGCCAAGGCTATTAGTTATATAACTATTAACGTGTCTTCTGTAACATTTATTCAGAACCGTTTCGAATAGCAATATTTCAAGGAACAATATGTACATGTTAAATTTATAATTTAAATAAATTGTTTTTCTTACGTTCATAGAGAAGGTAGTATTTTCTCCCTCTATATATACTTTCCAGCGAAAATTTCCAATTTGTTGAAATTTTAGCGATAAAATTTATCTATCCGCGATAAAAAATATTTATTTTATTCTCACGAAATTTAAGACGATGATGACCTTGATGTATTTTATTTATTTGAGCTATTTATAAACATTCAGTCAGAAACCCAGATATTTTCTTTTCTCTAATATCTAAATCTCTATTTCAAGAATATTATTTCAGAATGATTGTAAAGGATGTCCCAGAATTAACGAAAGATTTGATTTAAATAGAAAACACAGTTTTTAGTATTTTTGTTGTTATTTTGTCATCGAATTATAAAGTAAATAGGATAGGGTTATTTATGGAATAACACATCGGGCAAATGGCCTCCACGACTTTGCTGGCACATACGCACTCTTTTGTCGAAATTTTCCATGACCATTTGGCATAAATGTGGTTGAATTTCCTCTTTTAATGCACGGGTGGATGTGGGCTTGTTGGCATACACCTTTGACTTCAAATAACCCCATAAAAAGAAATCTAAAGGTGTTAAATCACACGATCTAAGGGGCCAATTCTGATCACCGAAACTAGAGAGTACACGACCTGGAAATGTCTCATGCAGTATTTGAATTGTTTCATGGGCTGTATGGCATGTTGCACCATCTTGTTGAAACCACATATTGGCCACATCAATATCATTCTATTTCGGCGCAAAGAACTGTGTTATGGATTTTCAACAACACTCCTCAACAACACGCACTGCTTCGATATTGACATTTGAACGGCTTGTTTTTGGACGACCAGTGCTTTCAATGTCTCAAAATATAAGCGCCAAACTTTTATTATTTTTGAGATAATGTTCAACAATAAAGACACGTCGTTCTATCGTGTAACACTCCATTTTTACTAACCCTAAACTGTCAGTTGTCAAATTTTTTTTTTAGGGTTGCCGGCACTTTACTGCACAAATGGCGGCAAATTCAAATCTTGCGTTAATTCTGGGACACCCATTACATATATGAATACTTTTTTAATTTTAGTCCTTAGGTGCTTCCTAGTACCAGGATCCACTCATTATAAATAATTTCTTCTTTATTTTTCCCTTATTCCTCATTTTCAAGTTTTAGAGCTTAGGGGAAAAAATTAATAAAAATAAAAATACTGTAGGAAAAACATCCTGTGTAGCTAGTGAAGATGTTTTTTTTACTCATCATTCAAGCATAGTATACTCTTCATTCATGAGAAAAGCGTCAAGTTCTTATTATTAATTGTATAAATAACTTTTATAAACACGATCTAATATAATATACAATCTATAATAGGCTATGATTTCAGTGCTTTGTCTTTGCTGCGGGCACCGCGTTTTTTCTGTTATTCAAAACATATTTACGGGACAATCAAAAACTTTCACCGAGCTACAATAAAAACATTTCAATCAAAACTAAGACTTGTCACTGGTCGATCTCAGCATGTCAGGGATACGACCTTAAGCACAGCTTCACGAATTCCACAGGTACATAGCTTCCGTGAAGATTCCATTCCATTCACTGGCTGTATTATCAAATTTAGTGAACTTTTTAGTTTTGGCATGAGGGATACTAAAAAACATAAAAATGCTCGATCAAAAACTTTAGGACTCAATGGGAACAATGGAGGACGGCCTAAATAAAACTGTAACTTTCTAACGAAGACAGAACTGCCGAGATCGGGCAATCGTACTAATCTAAGCCGAGGAAATCTAATGGAAACTTTGGGCAGCGCTGATGAAACAAAGTGTTGTAGCTTCATCGTCCCTACGAGTTCAGTTAAAGACCTCTCATTTATTTAGGGTTGTTATATCATAAAATTTAGGGAGACTGGATCAGTTGGAGACACTAAACACATTGGTCGTCCAAAAACAAGCCGTTCAAATGTCAATATCGAAGCAGTGCGTTAGTGTTGTTGAAAATCCATAACACAGTTCTTTGTGCCGAAATTGCATGATATTGACGCGGCCAATATGTGGTTTCAACAAGATGGTGCCACATGCCATACAGCCCATGAAACAATTCAAATACTGCATAAGACATTTCCAGGTCGTGTACTCTCTCGTTTCGGTGATCAAAATTGGCCCCCTAGATCGTGTGATTTAACACCTTTAGATTTCTTTTTATGGGGTTATTTGTAGTCAAAGGTGTATGTCAACAAGCCCACATCCACCCGTGCATTAAAAGAGGCAATTCAACGCTGCATCAACGAAATTCAACCACATTTATGCCAAATGATCATGGAAAATTTTGACATAAGAGAGCGTATGTGCCAGCAAAGTCGTGGAGGCCGTTTGCCCGATGTGTTATTCCATAAGTAACCCTATCCTATTTACTTTATAATTCAATAAAAAAATAACAAAAACATTAAATACTGTGTTTTCTATTTAAATCAAATCTTGCGTTAATTCTGGGACACCCTATATAAATAAAACAATATAAAACAATTTACTGTCAATTATTCTTCAGAAGAATACTTGCCAACTGTCGTTTCAGACAAGTTCTATAACAATTCCCTTTAATTTAATATAAGTTGTTAGCTGATTAAGAAAATATAAAGTCACATAAAACAGGATACGTCTCGTTGGCAGGGGCGCATGAAAAACAGCCTTTTAGAGCCGGAAAAATGAGTAATTTGTTTGTTTGACTGTATTTTGGTATCTTTATTTCGGCGTAAAAACCTCAAGCCATTAACAATTAATCAGTCAGGCTGGAGTCACAACATGGAGCGTTTTGTATGGTACAAAGTATGATCCGGGGTTGTAGATAAAAAGTCTATGAGTACCTTTTGGCCTAAAGATCCTCGTTATTTTAATTCAGCTTCCTTAGAATATTAGAAATTATCTAGTTCGCATCGTTTTGTTCCAATTCTTTCTCAGGAAATAACTTGCATCTATAAAGCATAATTGTTCCCTTAGTCTAGTGAATAACATTCTGACTCCTAACTCCGCAGACCCGGAAACCAAGGATTTTTTCTTTCAGAGGAAAAAGTGGCTCTGATCGGGTTTGCTCTTAGCCTCTTAAGGATAAGTCAGTACCTATTTGAGCTAAGAGAAAAGTAGCGGAAACAGAATTTAAGATTGAGAGGTAATACTAATTGTGCCAACCACAATTGAAACAGTTTCGGACCACTATTGTAGAAAAAAACATATATAGAGGCTAATACGAGCAGGTTTGAAAATAGAGCCTTTCAAGCTTTTTCATTGGTCACTGCTATTGTCTAGGGCAACTTTTTTCGTTAAATTAAAGACATTTCTTAAGTTAACAATTTTTATGTTCAAATATTTACTCTGGCGATTAATAAATGTCACTCATGCCTCCCCAGTCTTGAAAAACTACTGAGAATAGAACGAAGAACCCTAAGAAGGATCTACGGCCCCAAAAAGACACAAGAAGGATACAGGCTAAGATCCAACTAGGAAATCTACACAGATACAAAAGACCTAGAAACGGACATAAGGATCAGGAGACTGAAATTCCACGGGCATATCGGAAGAATGGACCCGGAAAGACTAAACAAGGAAATATTCCAGAAAATCCGAGGATACAAAAGCTCACAAGGGGATACTCCAAGCAGATGAAGGAAGAAACTGAAAGACTAGGAATAGCGGACCAGGATTGTCAGGACGGAGAAAGATATAGGAGAAGACTGAAGGAAATCAAGGTTCTTGTGGGAGAGAAAAAATCGAAAAAGGGAGTCGCGTGGACACAAGAAAGAAAACAAAAGCACGTAGAGATAACGAGGGAAAAATGGAAGGAAAGGAAAAACAAAAACAAGAAAAGAACCGAAAGTAATGATATTCGCGTGGTCCTTAAGGCCTTCCCCTGACAAAAAAAAATGAAACTTATTCACTAATAAATGCTAGTGGGATTTCATCACAGGGAATCATCAGTCATTATATTGTATATTGTAAAGGAAAATTATTGTACTGCCCAAAGCAAACTGATACAAATTTGTATTTATGCAGCTAACAGGCGACTGTCAGACATATATGAAGCCGTTTTAAAAATTAAGTATTGTGTTAACAATTGGTTGAGTCTTTAGGATAGAAAAACATAGAAAACATACAAAAAATGTTTTAAAAGTATAAAAATAAATGCTTTTTCTGAAAACCCATCTAAACTTAGAATTATGAACCATAAAGATGCAGAAGAGGCTGCGCAGCCGAAAATGTTCAAATGAGAAGGTTAGGAGGAATAAACTTTTAATTTCAACAAATAAATTACTTTTTTTTGGTTTTACGCAACTCTGCGACACTTGTCAACTACGGCAGCAACTTCACTTCTTCAAGAGGTGTATAGCACAGGATGGTCATTTTACTTCCCCGATGTGACCGCACCTCAAGGAAACCCCCTCCTTCTTCATTCACAGAAAGCCTCCAAATTAAATACTTCTACTTATATAGATTGCAGACCTTGCCCACAATCGTGGAACTGCCTAATACGTTAGGATATAATGACGCAGACAGATGTCACCTCCGCCGCAGAGAGTACGCTCAAAGACGCCGTACCTTTTGCCGATCGTAAAACTTGCCGCCTGTCCTCTACCCCAGTATAGGCAATGTCACGGCTCAGTGTCTCGTCCCAGCTTTATACTGCCGCGGCACATTACCCAGGCTAATGCAAGGCCTTCGGGCCCTCCGGGGCTTATTGCCGGCTTAGCGAGAACTTACTTCTCAGGAATACATTGTAATATATTCACCATCGCTCGACAATTAATCTTTGGGAAGGTATGTTTCCCATAAGAGCAAGGATGTAGTCCAATCTGCTCGCTGTAGCAAAAACTATTTGCTGGCTGCTTGTGGCGGGGGTGGGTGACAGCACACGACCCCAAAATGTTCCATTATGACCACCTGGGTCAGAAAAAGAAAAATATGCAATGGTGAAGGCAAGTTGTCGAAATCGAAGGATTATTGACGGAGTTGTGACGGATACAATATATGGTTGCAAGTAAATGACAAAATTATGGATTAATACAATCTTTACATGTAAAGGCTGTCCCAGAATTAACGCAACATTTGATTTAAATAAAAAAACAGTTTTTAGTATTTTTGTTGTTATTTGTTTATTATTGAATTATAAAGGAAATAGGATAGGGTTATTTATTGAATAACACATCGGGCAAATGGCCTCCATGACTTTGCTGGCACATACGCACTCTTTTGTTGAAATTTCCCATGACCATTTAGCATGAATGTGGTTGAATTTCCTCTTTTAATGCACGGGCGGATGTGGGCTTGTTGTCATACACCTTTGACTTCAAATGACCCCACAAAAAGTAGTCTAAAGGTGTTAAGTCACAAGATCTAGGGGGCCAATTCTGATCACCGAAAGAGTACACGACCTGGAAATGTCTCATGCAGTATTCGAATTGTTTCATGGGCTGTATGGCATGTGGCACCATCTTGCTGAAACCTCATATTGGCCACATCAATATCATCCAATTTCGGCACAAAGAACTGTGTTATGGATTTTCAACAACACTCTCTCGCACTGCTTCGATATTGACATGTGAACAGCTTGTTTTTGGACCACCAGTGTGTTTAGCGTCTCCAACTGAACCAGTCTCCCAAAATATTTCAATTAATCTCTTCACAGTTGATGAAGTCAGAACACTATTTCGACCATATTTCGTATGAAATTTCGAACTGCGGCCGCCAAACTTTCATTATTTTTGAGATAATATTCAACAATAAAGACACGTTTTTCTATCGTGTAACGCTCCAATTTTACTAACCCTAAACTGTCAGCTGTCAAATTGTTTTTTTTAGAGTTGCCAACACTTACTGCATAAATGGCGGCAAATTTAAATTTTGCGTTAATTCTGGGACACCCTTTAGATAAATCATTCAAGCGGAGTATACTCTTCATTCATGAGAAAAGCGTCAAGTTCTGATTATTAATTGTATAAATAACTATTACAAAATCTAAAATAGGCTTTGATTTTAGAAACATTACAATAGAAAGATTTCAATCAAAACTGCTTGGACTTGTCACTGGTCGACCTCAGCATGTCAGAAATACGACATTAATCACAGCTTCACAATTCCACAGGTACATAGCTTCCGTGAAGACTCCATTCCATTCACTGTTATCAATATTTTCTTAATATTATTTAGCCAAAAGCATACAAATTAACAATAATAATACCACAAGCGCCTAGAGAAAGCACATATGTGGAGACATTGTCTGGGAGTTGTGTCGCTATGGTGGATTCTCATGTGACTTCCGGCTGTCCAGGGAATGTGGCACCGATGAAAAAAATAATAATGCTTCAAAAATTATTCATGAAGTTATAGCAAGCAAACTCCTTACTATCAATACCATCCAGCACCATATTGAGATAGGAATTTTGTAGGTAACAATTTGCTAGTAGCGAAAATAAGAGGGAAATCGTGAATTTAGGCAAATCTATAGATTGGAGAGATGTGGGAATTTCCCTAATCATCATTTCCTGCAATGTTTTCATCCCGGAGGATGCGCTGGAAGCGCTGTTAAAACAAATACAGGAAGCAACTTTTTTAGAAGTGGTAAATTCGAGCAACTGAGCCTAACCCTTGACTGGGTGTAGTTTGGGTAGGAGCATTCCTAGTATGTGGGTTTTTATTTGATATGAGATAAAGGGATAGAGGTGAGATGAAAAGACCCTAAGACGTGTATTCGTTACAAAGCGACAAAACACGAAATTGCGATGCTACATGTGAGAATCTCTTGCGATCTCGGAGACAGATACTCAGTTCATCAGATGTGAACTGATCGATCCATTCAGTATCCTCAGATTTGCAAAGGCCGTGGGCCTGTCACATATATAGGACAGGGACATGGACGGCGCACAATAGGTCTCACTGAGGCCGCGGTGCACAAATGCCGGAACAAATAATAATAATACTCAGTTCATTGGTGTTTTAGTTTGTATTCAATGTTCTAAGTTCAAAGTGAGGGAAAAAATGAAGCCCAGTCCATATCTAAGGAATTACCATATTTCTCTATAGTTACCGGCACGAAATTAGAAGCGTGAGAACCCGCAATACATGACAAGCCCTGATGCCGCTCTGTGCACTACTTCTCTTCTATCTACGTCATGTCTTCACTTGGATAATGTCAATCATTAAGCAATAAGCATATTAGTGATTAGTCCCAACACAACACCGCACCAAGTATCCCTTTCATCCCACTACAGTCTTACAGGCAAACATTTTTTCAAAAAGTTTTATTGTATCGGGATCGGGTTTTGACCTCCTTCAGGACCCCCCCCCCAAGATGTTTTGACTGAAGAAACCTTCATCCTTGCAGAAACCTATGTCATTTGCAGTTACCATATTAGCTCCTTGAAAAAATTTGGAGATATTTCTGCTTTAGGGACTACAAACATGAAATAAACTGATCACTAAGACTTCTAGGGTAATAGAATAGGGACGATCTATAACATACTGCATATAATTTTGCAAGTAGAATATGTTTTTTGTAGCCTTGTTTAATTCTTAACTTCAGCCAGGACCATACTATATAAAATAATCAACAGCTGGATATAATCGATCTCACAATTGTGAAGTGTTATTACCGTTATTAGCAATAATGGAATTTGTATAACAATTAAGGTCTATGAAAATTAACAAATAACATATTGAAATCGGCTATTTCTATTCCTTGCTTCTAAAACTTTATTTTTTCATGTTTTCAGGTGTCACCCTCTCTAATATTCTATTAAAAATGTAAATAAACTATATTTGAAGCTATAATAAATTCCGATCTGTGACTTGAGACAGTATATAACGCGTCTTCCGATAGGGACTTCCGAACTTTGACAGTTGATAGCGGCCATATTGTTGAAGCTGCATCTGTCGAATTGGATGTTATTTATTCAGCCTGTTTTGCCAAATCACTATGGATGGATTCAGCGTTCAACAACACGTGCAAATAATAAAATTGTTTTATCAATATGGGTGTTCTGTTCAGGCAACGTTCCGCAGTCGCCATAACCGTCCTACCCAGAGGACTATTCGCAGTACGGTAGATAAATTTGAGTCCACTGGTTCAGTAAACAATCAACCAACACCCGTACGTCAGTTAAATAATCTTGTTCGAGGGTAGTATTTTTAAAAACTTTATTATGAATAACAATCAACATCCTGGTATATATACAAATATGAATGAATTACAGCACTAGAACATCCTATGGCTAAGGCAAAAGGACAAGTGTGGGTTGCTGGAGGCAGGTATTCTAGGGCTAGGAAGGGTTGTAAAATAACAAAGGAAGGGTAGACCATGTCTCAACTGAATTACACATTTCAGCTAAAAACGAATATTACATAACTGTCGACGAAACGCAAGATTTGCCGAAAACATCGCGTGAGAGTGTGCAGGAGAATCCGAGGCAGTCGATTTCGCGTCGTTCACAAGAACTCGGTCTTTCGCAGACCACAACTTGGTGAATTTCACGTCGTGACTTGGGCCTGCACCCGTACGAAATTCAACTGACCCAGGAGCTGAAGGTAAACGACCATAAACTACGACGTGTGTTCTCTGAATGTGCCCTGGAGCAGTTGGAGACTGGCCCTAACTTTCATCAAAAAATCATCTTCAGCGATGAGGCCCATTTCGACATCAGATCCAAGAGCGTCCAATACATTCCAGAAAAGTCTCTGTTTGTTGTGGATTTTGGGCTGGCGGCGTCATCGGTCCATATTTTTTTTGAGGACGACGTTGGCCAGGACATCACCGTCAACAGCGAGCGCTATAGGTCGATGGTTACCAACTTCTTTTGGCCTGAATTGGATGATATGGACACCAACGACATGTGGTTTCAACAGGACGGCGCTACGTGCCACACAGCTCATGTCACATTGGACATTCTGCACGAGCGATTTTAGGGGTTGGTCATCTCACGTGGAGGTGATGTGAACTGGCCACCGAGTTCGTGCGATTTGACTCCGTTAGACTTTTTCTTGTGGGGTTTTCTTAAGTCGCAGGTCTATGCGAATAAGCCAACATAACCCATGCCATCGGTCAAATTCAGCCTGATTTATGCGCCAGAGTGATGGAAAATTGGACATTTCGGATGCGCGGCACCCAGCAAAGCCGCGGCGGATATATGCACGATGTTATATTCCATACATAATTGCATCGATAGGCCTTTCTATGTCTATCTAAAGATAGGAAGCGCTTAATGAAAGATCCTACAGTTCAGAAAGGAGCTGGTCAGCTGGATACGGATTTGGAATGACAATGTAACTTGTGTTCAGTAATAATGAACGTTCCCACGCTTTAGGTGTATTGTTGGTGGCACACCTCTAGTATCGGTAGTGCTTTCTTTGAAAAGACTACGACATTAAAACATAAACTACATAAGGTTCACACACCATTATGGTAGCCATACTGCAGTCATTCCAGCGTGCCATTTCATTCGTTCACCGGTCAGCCTCAAAGGACACAAATGACAATTTTTACCTAACACGTCATAATGTGCAGAATCGATACACTACTGCACACGAGGCCCGCCATAATTCTGAATAATATTCGCGTAGAATTAATGAGTGCCAGGTAGACAGAGGGGATCTTTTATCACCGTGAATGGGGAGGGCCAAATGCGCAGGCGGGAAAAAAAATATGGGCTTCGAAGGATTCTAATGAGGCGCGAAAAAGCTGAAGTTCTCAATCACACGGCTGTTAGCGACTGCGCCTGCGCGGTCATGCATTAGCGTGGTGGGGGTGAACTGCAAGGGTTGCATGGAGGGGGTAGGTCGGGGTGAGGCACGTAGTACATTAACTGCATTAACTGCCTATTTCAAAACGATCATGACGGAAGTTGTCAAGGAAACAAGGATATTATAATGGCGTGTTTGTTACAAGCCGCCTGTACAGCTGGCGGTCAAATCGCATTTGAATTTCTACAAAATTGTCAGCAAAAACGATTTAAGGAAAACCCGATGCCTAGTAGCCATGCTCTCTTGTAACTGTGGAAACCATGGTTCAATTTTCGGCTCACCCAAGGATTTTTTCTTTGGGGGATGTGTCCATTTAAGTCAAAATAAATAAGTACATAAGTAGAAAAATAGCGAGTTCAATTTAGAAAACGGAATTTCAGGTTGACAGGTATGCCTAGTGTAGATCGCAAAGCACCTCAGTACCTACTTACTATCTTTTTTTTTTTTTTTCATTTGTACAACAACAACTTTATTATGATGAAATTACAATCTGCCTTTACTTAATAGGCAATAAATAATTGAAATAAGAGTTTTCATTCATACCATATTTAAAATTCATCATTCGCTTGCACATTCATACAATATTTACAAAAAGCCCAGGGGCCCCCCAAGTCCACACGGTTGTTGCCTCCCTCGCAAGCGAAAGAGGAAGCGAAGTCTTGGGAAGTCCCCCACGCTCCTCCACCAGCCACGTCACCAGATACGAGCCAGTGGAGGCTGACGAAGAGCGCGAGAGCCACATACGCTCAGGACATGATTGGAGAAACTGGCCATTGCCAGGACACCCACTGTTGCACATTTATAGTAGGTCACGAGCCCACTGCCGTTTTAGTCTCCGAGGAGGATTATAGGGATGAGTGGTTCAGTGCAATGACTGTGCTACGGGATTAGGGTGGTTGGATAGGTTACTATGGAATTTCATGAATTTGGAAGGGTTGAGTTCGAGAATCTAGGGTATATGAAGATCGTTATGAAGGGTTTTGTTGCTGACGTAATAAGGGGCATTTACTATCTAAGACAACATTTCCTTTATCACTTTTTGACATGATTTATGTAATCCAGCGGTTATTCTCAATCTGAGTAGGAAACAAGTCTTATCATGAGTAACTGCAACTTTTGTTTGAATAATTTTGTGGGTATTCAATTTAATTTATCGAAAGTTCAGTTTTTAGTTGATAGAATCATGAATAATCGATAAATATAAATGCAATAATCAAAATCCATTGTTGAATTATCTCAACTAACGATAAAGTTGCTTATTTTGCGAGGAGGCTAGGGTTGAAAATTTTATTTTTTATGCTTATCTATGTTAGCCAATCTTTGATAAAGAATTTTTCTGTTGTCATATTGGAGGATTCACCACGTGCCTGTCTTGTGATTCACCAATAAATAATACAACCAAAGAAGACAACGAATGCCATGCGACAAAGAACATCCAGTAATGCCTCCTATATAAAGATGTATGTTAATGGCAGTTAATTTAAATTAATAAACATCCACTTCACTTCCTGCGGATAAGTCGTGGCCTGTCAGCTAAGTCTTGTGACGCTGGAATAATTATTTATAAGGTTGTGTGTAAAAGTTCGTATTTCTGGCGTACTGAGGTGCACTAGTAGTTTTGATCAGAATCTTTATATCGTTGCTTGGCTTAATTTTTTGGTTGTCCCATTTAGAAATAATTGAGTTATTTCGTGTGTAAGTCTATGTCTTCAGTTTCTGTGCCAGAGATCGTATGTTCAGAAAATAGTCTTTCTTTGAAGGCTTTTCTTCCTAATCAAAGGGGTGGGTCCCATGTTCATCAAAATCTAATCTTTTTTTTTCCTCTTTCATAGCCCCTTTAAATTTACAGATAATTATATACAATTATAGATCCTCAGGCGAATCTATTTACAAATTATTTTTGTATTTCCTGTAGCGTCGCTACATTATATACAGGTTTTGATATTTTATAAAAATTATATAATGGATAAAAAAGTATAATGATACACATTATATGTGACTGGACTGAACTGACTAATAAAGGTGATGGGGCTCAACTTTTGATCAAACTTAAAACTAACTTACATACCAATTCTTAACCTAATTTTTCCCCGAAAGTCTGTTGCCATCGATGCGGTAAGAGTGGTTGGGTCATAGTGTTAAACACTGGGTCGGTTAGGTGCTGCCAACCCATACTAATTTAAAAGCTAATTTTCGACTGCAATGTTTTACTGTTGCTGACGACCAGCTGACGGGTAGGGACGATATAAAACTTTAAATAAATAAATTTTGAATCAAATACATTTATTAGGATCTGAATTAGCAATATGAATCGCTTTGTAAATTTTACTGTCGCAATAAAAATGTCATAAAAGCAAGTTCATGCCGGATCAAGCAATGTCCCTGTCAAGCGATTCGCCGTTATCAGCGAGTAAGCATCAACTGTACCTCTGGTGCACTTATGCGGGGGCACAAAATGCACATCAAAAGAACAGCCGTGTCTAAGTCTACCGAGTTTATTTATGTTTAATTGTTCCATGGCACAGAATAAATTAATCTCCCGCGGGCTTTTTATTGCAGATAAAAGAAGGGAAACAATCGCAACAGTTTATTGTGAATCAGTCGTTAATGAATCGTCGGACGTCTCCGTCAGAGCCTAACACAATACCTCAATTATAAAAGCTAATTTTAATTTATTTCTTTATTTATACATCTATGCAGAAAGACTTAGCTGTCCACGGCTGGTAGTGCCAAGATTTGTTCGGGATAGTGGGGGAATAGTCTTTCTCTATGTTCGGGATAGTAGGGGAATAGTGACCAGTTCACTGCTTATCTGTGCAATCTGTAATAAAAACCACAGTCCCTAAGAATATTGAGAAGAAAGCAGTAGAAACCAAATACGGACCAATAAAAGTAACACAAAAATTTAACTACCTAGGCGAGACTATGTAACAACGGTTCAGAAAAAGAAAGTATGAAAGAAAGAATCACCAAACTTGAGAGACTAAGTTTTGCAACCAGTAACGTATATAACAAGAAAAACCTGTCCACTAGAGCTAAAATAAGACACTACAACACAGTCGTTAAACCAGAAACCTCATGCCTCCCCAGAATAGAACGAAGAAACCTAAGAAGGACCTACGGCCCCAAAAAGACACAAGAAGGATACAGGCTGAGATCCAACCAAGAAATCTACAAAGACACAAAAGACCTTGAAACGGACATAAGGATCAGGATACTGAAATTCCACAGGAATATGGTAAGAATGGCCCCGGAAAGACTAAACAAGGAAATATTCCAGAAAATCCGAGCTCAAGGGAATACACCAAGCAGATGAAGGAAGAAACTGAAAGACTAGGAATAGCGGACCAGGATTGTCAGGACGGAGAAAGATATAGGAAAAGACTGAAGGAAATCAAGGTTCTTGTGGGAAAGAAAAAATCGAAAAAGGGAGTCGCGTGGACAGAGGAAAGAAAACAAAAGCACGTAGAGATAATAAGGGAAAAATGGAAGGAAAGGAAAAACAAAAACAAGAAAAGAACCGAAAGTAATGATATTCGCGTGGTCTTTAAGGCCTTTCCGTGACAAAAAAAAAACAAAAAAACTATTGAAGCTCTGGACATAAATTTTTGCAGCTTGAGGGATAGTCGAGATGAAGAATGTTGCTTTTAATGTAAGAGTTTGTAAACCAGCCTTACTGTGAGCTATGGCAGAATTTCTCTATGAAATAGTAATTTAGCTTCCACCAAAAGATGGAGTAAAAACACGCAAGAGTCTCTTGACGATTGAAAGGAAAGAACTGTTCTTATCCAAGTTATTGGAGAATGAGATCAAATAGGAGGAGATATACGATGTGTTCAACAAGCCTATAATAGCTATATATTAGGGGGACCGGAAAGTAATGTCGTTTTTTTACATTACTTTCAAACAGATAAATTTTTAACAAGTTTTTGTTTTTGATCAATGATGTAATCACCCTTGTTACTAGCAACCTTTTGTCATCTAGTGTGCAAATTTTCAATGCCTCATCGATAAACATCAATTGGTTTTTGAGAAAAATATCTGGAGATGGCATTTTGGATATCATCCAAATTTTTTGCCACTTAGAAAATGTAGCGATCGGAATAAATGGAAATCCGATATCGGGCGAGTATGGTGGTTGAGGCAATACCTCCCACCCCAATTCATTAATTTTTACCAGGGGTCTTGCGGAAAGTGGGTCTTGAATTATCGTGTTGTAGAATAAGGCTTTTTTTTATTGACAATTGCTGCGCAATTATCGATTAAAGATTGATTTACTCGATCCAATTGTTCACTGTTAAGATCTGCATTCACAGTTTTTCCAGGTATCAGCGATGAACAACCCCGCGAATACTCCATCAAACACACAAAAGCGCCTTTTTGGAGTGTAAACCTGCCTTAGCTGTACTTCGGGCCGATTTATGCGTAGAGAGATTGGAATGCAATCTCCAGATATTTTTACAAAAATTAATTGATTTTGATCAATGAGGCATTGAAAATTTGCACACTGCATGGCAAAAGGTTGCTGATAACGAGAGTGATTACAAAATTGATTAAAAACCAAACTTGTTAAAAATTTATTTTTTGACTTTAATGTAAAAATTAAGACATTACTTCCCAGTCCCCTTATTATACAATATATAACTAATGTAATGCATAGAAATTTCTCATACATAATCTACGGTTATATAATAATGTGCATAAAGTATTAATTTTAACACTTGAACTGTTTCTTTCTAAGATGCTTTACTAACGATAAGACCAGGAACATTGCCATCTAGCTTGACTACTATCTTCTGCATTTCTTTTACCTGTACAAAAAGATTTAAATTTGTATTGTTTAATTAAAAACTATTATGCAAGTAGAGACAAGAGATATGGTGTAGCTCCAACAGATCCAACAGTTGAGATAAGAAGTATCTTTTAGGTTATGTTATCTTAGGTGAATTCCAAAGAGAATAGAAACAGTACGACACAGGTCTTACCGGCTTCACAACTTGCTAACTTCAGCAAACCTGTCGCTTCGTCTCAAACTTATGATATATAAATGTGTCCTCCGGCCAGCTGTGCTGTACGGTGCCCCGCTATTTACCCACTTGACTGACAACAGCTAAAAGTCTCCAGCAATTTCAGAACGAAATCACGAGAACAGTGGTCCGACGTACCTATCTCGGGAAGTTGAAGAACGCTGATCCGCACCCGTTGCTTGGTGTGCCGTCGGTGGGTGAGTTCATCCGCCGGAGACTAATCAAGTTTTTTGACTCGTTGCAGCACCTGACAAACCCAGTGTTTAACACTATGACCCCAACACCCTTCCCGCATCGATGGCAACAGACTCAGGGAAAATTAGGTTAAGATTTTGTTTTTTTGTTAGTTTTAAGTTTTATTATTCCTGGACCCCCATCATTTTTAAGAACGAATCGTCAATGAATTTATATTGTAAATTATACCTTAGTAACCTTGTAATGTAGTGTAAGATTGCTAAACCTTTTATAAAATGTAGCCAAGGTTAGGACATGTAATATTGAACTATTGTAAATAGATTCATTTATATAGAATCTATAATGAATTCCATAATTTTTAATAACAAAGGGATATGAAGGGGAAAACTGATATTCAACAAAAACCATCCGGAAGATTCTTTTCCTAAGTCAGTATATCACAAGTATTGTATCTACAAACAAATAAATCGCAGTTTGTTTTAACGGCCTAATTTAAATATTATATTTATTATATTAGTTTCAGAATTATATTTAGGTATATTATAATTATCTGACTTTTATTCAACGACATCATTCAACAATGCATTTTGGGTTACGCCGTTTTTTTTCCTTCAAATACTCATCACTTAACATTAACATTAAAACCTCTGCGGCAAACTCTACTCCCTCATCATTGTCCAACGAGGAACTGTTATAAACTTTATTCATTTAGAGCAAGGAAACAAGGAAAAGGAATCTGCCTGGCAATGGAGTCTAGACAACTAGAGATTTGGCAAACCACGCACCGTTCCTGGTCGGAATTCTATCGACCACAATTCCGGAAGTATCGAAGCTCGAAGACCTGAAGGCTCACTAGGATCAAGACTTAACGACCGTACTCTTTGAAGAACCATACTCACATGATTGCTAACACGAGTTAATAAAATTACAAACAATTATGCTACTACTCCCCCCCCCCCCGACGATAAGTTTGGTTCCTAGGAAGGGCAGTGATCCATGGATCTACTAGTTTTATATATATATAGTGGGCTATTCACCACTCGGTCACAAATACTCAAACCTGCCCAAGATGAAAGCGGACCGCACCCCTTAATAATTTTTTTCCTCGACTAATCCCATGGTATATAGCCCATAAATCTCCCCTTCAAACTGGAGTTATTCCACAATAAAAATCACTTTGGTACTTAAATGGCTGTCCTTTAAAGAGAGAGAGAGAGAGAAAGGAAAAAGAAAAAAAAGTATGGAGCTTTATGGATATCAATAAAAAGAAAAAGTATGAAATAAATTATGTGATAAAGCACGATCCGTTGTGTTGTTAGTCACCTATTTGTGTAACTCAAAACTCATTTATTTTGAACTCATTTTTCACTTTCAAGTGTTGTAACACACCTTTTACAAAAGATAAACATTTTTATCATTTTTTTTTTTTTTTTATAACAGATATTACAGATTGACCTCGTCAGAAATCATATTTAACCCGCTCGACTCTTGTATACTCCCACTCACAATCTGTGGAGTTGCAGCTGATAATAGAATTTAATGTTTAAGGTGGCATGGGGTCAGATTTTTTTTAAACTTTAGTCACTTTTTATAGTCACCTTTAATTGTTTTAAAGTTACCAAATAGACTTTTAATAAAGCTTTTTAAAACTATTGAGGTTGGCAAGAAAGTAATTTCGGTTTATTAGTGTGAAGAAATAAAACTCATTTTTTTTCTATACAAAAAATGAACTTTAATCAGTCAAATGTCTTCCATTCTGTTCGATGACCTTTTGCCATCATCTTTCTGGTAACTTCATGTTCCCGCGCTCATAGAACTTCTGGTCCTTATCAGCAAAAAACGATTTGAGGTCATCGTTATTACTGAAATTTTTACCCTTTAAAACGTTTTCTAAGCTTCGAAATAAATGATAATCCTATGGTGCAAGGTCGGGGCTGTATGGGGGATGCGACATCACTTCCCAACCAAGCCCCAATAGTTTCGTAGGTGTTGCTAAAGATGTGTGAGGCCTCGCATTGTCGTGGCGGAACCCAAATATCGAGCTTCTTAACAAGTCCAAGACGTCTTATATGATTTCCAATTGTTGTGTCAGGTACATATTTCTGTTTTGCAATCTTTCGCGGAGTTTTGTGAGGATTCGATTTAATTATGGCTTTCATTTTGTCATCATCAACTTCAGAACGTTGGTCATCTTTCTGTGAAAAATCTTCAGAACTAAATTTTTTAAACCAACTCTGACACGGGCGTTCTGTTAAGCAATTAACACCATAAACCTCACATATCTCTTTGTGAGCCTCAGGCGCTTTCTTTGACTTTATGAAAATAAAAAAGTAAAATGTGTCGAAAATGTTGATTTTTGCACTTCATGTCAAAACTGACCATAAACTGACAGTTCTAAACAAAATTAGATGGGATTTGTTTCTATAGCAACCTAAAGGTATCGACTAGAACGTTGGTCATCTTTCAGTGAAAATAATTCTAACACATGAGTTCTGTTAAACAATTATCACCATAAACTTCATATATCTCTTTGTGAGCCTCAGCCGCTTTCTTGCACTCCATGTTAAAACTGGCAGTTGTAAACAAAATTACACGGAATTCGTTTCTATAGCAACTTAAAGGTATCGACTAACGAATCTCAAAAGAAAATAATTCTAACATTGACAAAAGAATAACGAAACAAACATAACGCTATCTACTGGTGCAAACCGAAATCACTTTCTTGCCAACCCAATACTTGTTTCGAAAACTATCCTACATATACGAGTTTTTTTTTTCACTGCCACTTGATGGATTCTTGTTAGGATTGGACCCAGTACTGTGAGCTGGTTGAGAATTGTTTGGAATTCTTAGCAATGGAGAAACCATTTTCCAGTAGATTAAGTCGCTGCACCATACCCACGTGCACCATAAGCTAATATGCTGCCTATTATGTATTGAGCATTGAGTATTCTAATCATACATGAAGTGTAGGATCTACCTGAATCCCTTGTCTAGTCGGAAACCTAAATATCTGCCATGTTCCAGGTAAAAAAAGGTTTCACGACTCCTAGTAAGTAGGTCAGGATTTCTTGAATATCCATGACAGATGGGGCTTGATCGTGGAATACTAGTGACACGGAAGTCTATACCCCGCCTAACAAATAGGAAACAATCATATGTTGCATATGAAATAAGAAGTCATGGCATAAATCGATAAAGCTTGCAGGTGTTTTATTTCTTTAAAAAGTCTCTTTTGATTATAATCGTGTTTAAATGAGGAATTTAAAGCAGAATATAACGACTAATTAATCATTCCATTGAGAGTATGTTTAAAAATTACTTATTTTGATATTGTCCTTCTATCCTACTGCAATAATATTCATAAAATACAACACGTATGTAGTAAATAATCAAAATTCAAAAACAAAATTAAAAACTATCAAGGTGACTTGTGATTTTTCTTATCTGTAACTTGTCTATGCTTTCTACCAACAAATTCAAAATAAGTAACCAAATGTTAGTATAATAATAGTAATTAGTTAGTCTCCATATGAGCAGGTAAAAGGTTTTTATCATTTGACTTTTTATTTTATTGTAGAGATAACTCAACTAAGCTGTATTACATAATAAAAATGTTTTATAAAAATACAGATGTTAGGCATAATCAGTTAAAAATAAAGCTCATTATTATGCCTAGTATGTATTTAACTTAATTTTCATTAAATTTAAACTACTGTTTAAGTAAAAAAATTACCTGAAACATGGAAGGTATTTAGGTTTCCAGCATTATAAGACAAATCTACCCCACTCAAGTTAGACAGATTGAAAAATCCTGCTTAATATATATATATATATATATATATATATATATATATATATATATATATATATAAGGGTTGCTAGGTCTTCTTATTATAACAATAAGTAATCTGTTTCTCTGTAAAACAAAAGGTTTATTTAATTGATAATTAGGTTACAACTATTACAAATAAAATCTAAATTCATACCTGTAAAACAAAAGAAACAACAATTACAGTTTATTGTTATCACTGTTTCACTTTACTTAATTGTTTACACTGAACACCTTTTAAGAACCTTCTGGTCATATGTCTCTAGCTCCACCTAGAGGCAGCCAACTGAAGCACGCGCGTGATAACAAAGCGCTGCTAATTTAATTGAAGAAAGCTTACTTTCTTTACATATATATATGTATTCCTCTGGAGCTGATCAGCTTATGGCACTGGTAACGCGACTTAATCTGTTGGAAATGCCGATTTTCATGGACGGTCCAATCCCACTCTAAAATACTTTACCTCGCCAAAAGTGATGTCGAGATTATTCTTAAGTTGGTTTGTTTTGTAGTTTATTCTCGGCGTAAAATTGTCAGGTTACCTACGTTATTCTCTGTAAATTTAAAGCTTGAAAGAGTAAATAAGACATATTCATACAGCGCAGTTTGGAGTAACTGCTTCACTGCTGAGCATAATGAGGTCTTTAATCTGTCTACAGTCAAGTCTTCCTGTGCGTTCCCTATAATGATTTGGTTAGTTTCTTGGGATTATTTCGGCGTAAAATTGTCAGGTTACCTACGTTATTCTCTGTAAATTTAAAGCTTGAAAGAGTAAATAAGACATATTCATACAGCGCAGTAAGTTTGGAGTAACTGCTTCACTGCTGAGCATAATGAGGTCTTTAATCTGTCTACAGTCAAGTCTTCCTGTGCGTTCCTTATAATGATTTGGTTAGTTTCTTGGGATTATTTCGGAGTAAAAACAGTCAAGGCCGTTGTATAGCCTAAGCAGGCTCCCCGAAGCCTAGGCGGCACCCCAGCCCCTCATGTTAGGCAGTGGTTTCAGATAGTGTTTTATCGGACACGAGGTATGACACTGTAAACCACCTAACTTAAATATAGGAGTAAGATACATAGAGTTTTTTCTGTACAAAATAAAAATGTTTACATTTTCATGCACAGGATTTTATTAGTTATGACAAGCATATGGGAAATGGATTCCTCGCCGCTGGCTACGTCGGAAGGAGCTAAGACAGAGGATGGCTAACGGAGAGGCACTTCCCACGGGCCCGAGGCCACACCCGGACAGTGCTATCGTTCCGTCGGATCTGCAGGATTAGAGTGTCGATGGCCAGCTAATGCCTGGGTGCCGTTAAGCCACCGTGCTCCTGCACTCTTCTTATCTCCTCTCCTCTAACCTCTCTGCTGTTTGGGTCGATCATTAGTCCCTACAAAACTACACCTAATCGATATGTCCGTCCGATTTGTCGGCTGTAATCGATAATTAGGACGGTCATTATCGACGGCTAATTCATGTCTTTCCGGACTCTTCGCTAATTATACTCCACCGCCATTTTTAGATATGGCCTGCCAGCGACAGTAGGACGTTCCAGGATACAGCTGCAAGGACTAACATCAAGAATTTCGACGGTGGTTTCTTAAAGAAATAGGTAGCAGGAGCTGAGAAGAAGAAAACGAGACATAAATAACTAATCAATTATACCAGGGAGAAGGGCACATAAGAACCAGACGAGCTATCCAATGAACCATCATCTTGTTAATAATTTTTATTAAGATAAGATTACAATCTGCCAGATTGGGCTATAAGTAATTGTGATAAATGATCTCATTCATACCAATTTACAATGTTCATTCACTCGCTCATTCATACTATATTTACAAAAAGCCCAGAGGTCCCCCAAGTCCACATGGTTGTCACCTCCGCCGTATGCGAAAGAGGCAGTGAAGTCTTAGAAAGTCCCCACGGTCCTCCGTCAGCCACGTCACTGGAACACGAGAGCCACATACGCTCAGGACATGATTGGAGAAACTGGCCATTGCCAGGACTCCCACTGTCACGCATTTATAGCTGGTCACGAGCCCACTGCCACTTAAGTCTCCGAGGAGGATTATAGGGATGAGTGGTGCAGTGTAGTGACTGTGGTAGGGGGGTTGGATAGGTTATTATGGAATTTCATGAACTTGGAAGGGATGAGTTCGAGAATGTAGGCTATATTCAGATCGTTATGAAGGGTTTTGTTGCTGACGTAATAAGGGGCATTTACTATTGTTCT